>JASTWF010000060.1:544854-959854 GCA_030390025.1 Squalus acanthias
AATATAAACAGAGACAGGGTCTAGTGTAATATAAACAGAGACAGGGTCTCGTGTAATATAAACAGAGACAGGGTCTAGTGTAATATAAACAGAGACAGGGACTTCGTGTAATATAAACAGAGACAGGTCTAGTGTAATATAAACAGAGACAGGGTCTAGTGTAATATAAACAGAGACAGGTCTAGTGTAATATAAACAGAGACAGGGTCTAGTGTAATATAACAGAGACAGGTCTAGTGTAATATAAACAGAGACAAAGGGTCTAGTGTAATATAAACAGAGACAGGGTCTAGTGTAATATAAACAGAGACAGGGTCTAGTGTAATATAAACAGAGACAGGGTCCTATGTAATATAAACGAGACAGGTCTCGTGTAATATAAACAGAGACAGGTCTAGTGTAATATAAACAGAGACAGGGTCTAGTGTAATATAAACAGAGACAGGGTCTAGTGTAATATAAACAGAGACAGGGTCTAGTGTAATATAAACAGAGACAGGGTCTAGTGTAATATAAACAGAGACAGGGTCTAGTGTAATATAAACAGAGACAGGTCTAGTGTAATATAAACAGAGACAGGGTCTAGTGTAATATAAACAGAGACAGGGTCTAGTGTAATATAAACAGAGACAGGGTCTAGTGTAATAAACCGAGACAGGGCCTAGTGTAATATAAACAGAGACAGGGTCTAGTGTAATATAAACAGAGACAGGGTCTAGTGTAATATAAACAGAGACAGGGTCTAGTGTAATATAAACAGACAGGGTCTAGTGTAATAAAACAGAGACAGGGTCTAGTGTAATATAAACAGAGACAGGGTCTAGTGTAATATAAACAGAGACAGGGTCTAGTGTAATATAAACAGAGACAGGGTCTAGTGTAATATAAACAGAGACAGGGTCTAGTGTAATATAAACAGAGACAGGGTCTAGTGTAATATAAACAGAGACAGGGTCTAGTGTAATATAAACAGAGACAGGGTCTAGTGTAATATAAACAGAGACAGGTCTAGTGTAATATAAACAAGACAGGGTCTAGTGTAATATAAACAGAGACAGGGTCTAGTGTAATATTAACAGAGACAGGGTCTAGTGTAAATATAAACAGAGACAGGGTCTAGTGTAATATAAACAGAGACAGGGTCTAGTGTAATATAAACAGAGACAGGTCTAGTGTAATATAAACAGAGAAGGGTCTAGTGTAATATAAACAGAGACAGGGTCTAGTGTAATATAAACAGAGACAGGGTCTAGTGTAATATAAACAGAGACAGGTCTAGTGTAATATAAACAGAGACAGGGTCTAGTGTAATATAAACAGAGACAGGTCTAGTGTAATATAAACAGAGACAGGGTCTAGTGTAATAAACAGAGACAGGTCAGTGTAATATAAACAGAGACAGGGTCTAGTGTAATATAAACAGAGACAGGGTCAAGTGTAATATAAACAGAGACAGGGTCTAGTGTAATATAAACAGAGACAGGGTCTAGTGAATATAAACAGAGACAGGGTCTAGTGTAATATAAACAGAGACAGGGTCTAGTGTAATATAAACAGAGACAGGGTCTAGTGTAATATACAGAGACAGGGTCTAGTGTAATATAAACAGAGACAGGGTCTAGTGTAATAAAAAGAGAGACAGGGTCTAGTGTAATATAAACAGAGACAGGGTCTAGTGTAAATAAAACAGAGACAGGGTCTAGTGTATATAAACAGAGACAGGGTCTAGTGTAATATAAACAGAGACAGGGTCTAGTGTAATATAAACAGAGACAGGGTCTAGTGTAATATAAACAGAGACAGGGTCTAGTGTAATATAAACAGAGACAGGTCTAGTGTAATATAAACAGAGACAGGGTCTAGTGTAATATAAACAGAGACAGGGTCTAGTGTAATATAAACAGAGACAGGGTCTAGTGTAATATAACAGAGACAGGGTCTTGTGTAATATAAACAAGACAGGGTCTAGTGTATATAAACAGAGACAGGGTCTAGTGTAATATAAACAGAGACAGGGTCTAGTGTAATATAAACAGAGACAGGGTCTAGTGTAATATAAACAGAGACAGGGTCTAGTGTAATATAAACAGAGACAGGGTCTAGTGTAATATAAACAGAGACAGGGTCTAGTGTAATATAAACAGAGACAGGGTCTAGTGTAATATAAACAGAGACAGGGTCTAGTGTAATATAAACAGAGACAGGTCTAGTGTAATATAAACAGAGACAGGGTCTAGTGTAATATAAACAGAGACAGGGTCTAGTGTAAATATAAACAGAGACAGGGTCTAGTGTAATATAAACAGAGACAGGGTCTAGATATAATATAAACAGAGACAGGGTCTAGTGTAATATAAACAGAGACAGGTCAGTGTAATATAAACAGAGACAGGGTCTAGTGTAATATAAACAGAGACAGGGTCTAGTGTAATATAAAACAGAGACAGGTCTAGTGTAATATAAACAGAGACAGGGTCTAGTGTAATATAAACAGAGACAGGGTCTAGTGTAATATAAACAGAGACAGGGTCTAGTGTAATATAAACAGAGACAGGTCTAGTGTAATATAAACAGAGACAGGGTCTAGTGTAATATAAACAGAGACAGGATCTAGTGTAATATAAACAGAGACAGGGTCTAGTGTAATATAAACAGAGACAGGGTCCGTGTAATATAAACAGAGACAGGGTCTAGTGTAATATAAACAGAGACAGGTCTAGTGTAATATAAACAGAGACAGGGTCTAGTGTAATATAAACAGAGACAGGGTCTAGTGTAATATAAACAGAGACAGGTCTAGTGTAATATAAACAGAGACAGGGTCTAGTGTAATATAAACAGAGACAGGGTCTAGTGTAATATAAACAGAGACAGGGTCTGTGTAATATAAACAGAGACAGGGTCTAGTGTAAATAAACAGAGACAGGTCTAGTGTAATATAAACAGAGACAGGGTCTAGTGTAATATAAACAGAGACAGGGTCTAGTGTAATATAAAAGAGACAGAGACAGGTCTAGTGTAATATAAAAAAAGAGACAGGGTCTAGTGTAATATAAACAGAGACAGGTCTAGTGTAATATAAACAGAGACAGGGTCTAGTGTAATATAAACAGAGACAGGTCTAGTGTAATATAAACAGAGACAGGGTCTAGTGTAATATAAACAGAGACAGGGTCTAGTGTAATAAAACAGAGACAGGGTCTAGTGTAATATAAACAGAGACAGGGTCTAGTGTAATATAAACAGAGACAGGTCTAGTGTAATATAAACAGAGACAGGGTCTAGTGTAATATAAACAGAGACAGGGTCTAGTGTAATATAAACAGAGACAGGTCTAGTGTAATATAAACAGAGACAGGTCTAGTGTAATATAAACAGAGACAGGGTCTAGTGTAATATAAACAGAGACAGGGTCCAGTGTAATATAAACAGAGACAGGGTCTAGTGTAATATAAACAGAGTAGGGCCTAGTGTAATATAAACAGAGACAGGGTCTAGTGTAATATAAACAGACAGGGTCTAGTGTAATATAAACAGAGACAGGTCTAGTGTAATATAAACAGAGACAGGGTCTAGTGTAATATAAACAGAGACAGTGTCTAGTGTAATATAAAACAGAGACAGGGTCTAGTGTAATATAAACAGAGACAGGGTCTAGTGTAATATAAACAGAGACAGGGTCTAGTGTAATATAAACAGAGACAGGGTCTAGTGTAATATAAACAGAGACAGGTTCTAGTGTAATATAAACAGAGACAGGGTCTATATGTAATATAAAATAGAGACAGGGTCTAGTGTAATATAAACAGACAGGGTCTAGTGTAATATAAACAGAGACAGGGTCTAGTGTAATATAAACAGAGACAGGTCTAGTGTAATATAAACAGAGACAGGGTCTAGTGTAATATAAACAGAGACATGGTCTAGTGTAATATAAACAGAGACAGGGTCTAGTGTAATATAAACAGAGACAGGTCTAGTGTAATATAAACAGAGACAGGGTCTAGTGTAATATAAACAGAGACAGGGTCTAGTGTAATATAACAGAGACAGGGTCTAGTGTAATATAAACAGAGACAGGGTCTAGTGTAATATAAAGAGACAGGGTCTAGTGTAATATAAACAGAGACAGGGTCTAGTGTAATATAAACAGAGACAGGGTCTAGTGTAATATAAACAGAGACAGGGTCTAGTGTAATATAAACAGAGACAGGGTCTAGTGTAATATAAACAGAGACAGGGTCTAGTGTAATATAAACAGAGACAGGGTCTAGTGTAATATAAACAGAGACAGGGTCTAGTGTAATATAAACAGAGACAGGGTCTAGTGTAATATAAACAGAGACAGGGTCTAGTGTAATATAAACAGAGACAGGGTCTAGTGTAATATAAACAGAGACAGGGTCTAGTGTAATATAAACAGAGACAGGGTCTAGTGTAATATAAACAGAGACAGGGTCTAGTGTAATATAAACAGAGACAGGGTCTAGTGTAATATAAACAGAGACAGGGTCTAGTGTAATATAAACAGAGACAGGGTCTAGTGTAATATAAACAGAGACAGGGTCTAGTGTAATATAAACAGAGACAGGGTCTAGTGTAATATAAACAGAGACAGGGTCTAGTGTAATATAAACAGAGACAGGGTCTAGTGTAATATAAACAGAGACAGGGTCTAGTGTAATATAAACAGAGACAGGGTCTAGTGTAATATAAACAGAGACAGGGTCTAGTGTAATATAAACAGAGACAGGGTCTAGTGTAATATAAACAGAGACAGGGTCTAGTGTAATATAAACAGAGACAGGGTCTAGTGTAATATAAACAGAGACAGGGTCTAGTGTAATATAAACAGAGACAGGGTCTAGTGTAATATAAACAGAGACAGGGTCTAGTGTAATATAAACAGAGACAGGGTCTAGTGTAATATAAACAGAGACAGGGTCTAGTGTAATATAAACAGAGACAGGTCTAGTGTAATATAAACAGAGACAGGGTCTAGTGTAATATAAACAGAGACAGGGTCTAGTGTAATATAAACAGAGACAGGGTCTAGTGTAATATAAACAGAGACAGGGTCTAGTGTAATATAAACAGAGACAGGGTCTAGTGTAATATAAACAGAGACAGGGTCTAGTGTAATATAAACAGAGACAGGGTCTAGTGTAATATAAACAGAGACAGGGTCTAGTGTAATATAAACAGAGACAGGGTCTAGTGTAATATAAACAGAGACAGGGTCTAGTGTAATATAAACAGAGACAGGGTCTAGTGTAATATAAACAGAGACAGGGTCTAGTGTAATATAAACAGAGACAGGGTCTAGTGTAATATAAACAGAGACAGGGTCTAGTGTAATATAAACAGAGACAGGGTCTAGTGTAATATAAACAGAGACAGGGTCTAGTGTAATATAAACAGAGACAGGGTCTAGTGTAATATAAACAGAGACAGGGTCTAGTGTAATATAAACAGAGACAGGGTCTAGTGTAATATAAACAGAGACAGGGTCTAGTGTAATATAAACAGAGACAGGGTCTAGTGTAATATAAACAGAGACAGGGTCTAGTGTAATATAAACAGAGACAGGGTCTAGTGTAATATAAACAGAGACAGGGTCTAGTGTAATATAAACAGAGACAGGGTCTAGTGTAATATAAACAGAGACAGGGTCTAGTGTAATATAAACAGAGACAGGGTCTAGTGTAATATAAACAGAGACAGGGTCTAGTGTAATATAAACAGAGACAGGGTCTAGTGTAATATAAACAGAGACAGGGTCTAGTGTAATATAAACAGAGACAGGGTCTAGTGTAATATAAACAGAGACAGGGTCTAGTGTAATATAAACAGAGACAGGGTCTAGTGTAATATAAACAGAGACAGGGTCTAGTGTAATATAAACAGAGACAGGGTCTAGTGTAATATAAACAGAGACAGGGTCTAGTGTAATATAAACAGAGACAGGGTCTAGTGTAATATAAACAGAGACAGGGTCTAGTGTAATATAAACAGAGACAGGGTCTAGTGTAATATAAACAGAGACAGGGTCTAGTGTAATATAAACAGAGACAGGGTCTAGTGTAATATAAACAGAGACAGGTCTAGTGTAATATAAACAGAGACAGGGTCTAGTGTAATATAAACAGAGACAGGGTCTAGTGTAATATAAACAGAGACAGGGTCTAGTGTAATATAAACAGAGACAGGGTCTAGTGTAATATAAACAGAGACAGGGTCTAGTGTAATATAAACAGAGACAGGGTCTAGTGTAATATAAACAGAGACAGGGTCTAGTGTAATATAAACAGAGACAGGGTCTAGTGTAATATAAACAGAGACAGGGTCTAGTGTAATATAAACAGAGACAGGGTCTAGTGTAATATAAACAGAGACAGGGTCTAGTGTAATATAAACAGAGACAGGGTCTAGTGTAATATAAACAGAGACAGGGTCTAGTGTAATATAAACAGAGACAGGGTCTAGTGTAATATAAACAGAGACAGGGTCTAGTGTAATATAAACAGAGACAGGGTCTAGTGTAATATAAACAGAGACAGGGTCTAGTGTAATATAAACAGAGACAGGGTCTAGTGTAATATAAACAGAGACAGGGTCTAGTGTAATATAAACAGAGACAGGGTCTAGTGTAATATAAACAGAGACAGGGTCTAGTGTAATATAAACAGAGACAGGGTCTAGTGTAATATAAACAGAGACAGGGTCTAGTGTAATATAAACAGAGACAGGGTCTAGTGTAATATAAACAGAGACAGGGTCTAGTGTAATATAAACAGAGACAGGGTCTAGTGTAATATAAACAGAGACAGGGTCTAGTGTAATATAAACAGAGACAGGGTCTAGTGTAATATAAACAGAGACAGGGTCTAGTGTAATATAAACAGAGACAGGGTCTAGTGTAATATAAACAGAGACAGGGTCTAGTGTAATATAAACAGAGACAGGGTCTAGTGTAATATAAACAGAGACAGGGTCTAGTGTAATATAAACAGAGACAGGGTCTAGTGTAATATAAACAGAGACAGGGTCTAGTGTAATATAAACAGAGACAGGGTCTAGTGTAATATAAACAGAGACAGGGTCTAGTGTAATATAAACAGAGACAGGTCTAGTGTAATATAAACAGAGACAGGGTCTAGTGTAATATAAACAGAGACAGGGTCTAGTGTAATATAAACAGAGACAGGGTCTAGTGTAATATAAACAGAGACAGGGTCTAGTGTAATATAAACAGAGACAGGGTCTAGTGTAATATAAACAGAGACAGGGTCTAGTGTAATATAAACAGAGACAGGGTCTAGTGTAATATAAACAGAGACAGGGTCTAGTGTAATATAAACAGAGACAGGGTCTAGTGTAATATAAACAGAGACAGGGTCTAGTGTAATATAAACAGAGACAGGGTCTAGTGTAATATAAACAGAGACAGGGTCTAGTGTAATATAAACAGAGACAGGGTCTAGTGTAATATAAACAGAGACAGGGTCTAGTGTAATATAAACAGAGACAGGGTCTAGTGTAATATAAACAGAGACAGGGTCTAGTGTAATATAAACAGAGACAGGGTCTAGTGTAATATAAACAGAGACAGGGTCTAGTGTAATATAAACAGAGACAGGGTCTAGTGTAATATAAACAGAGACAGGGTCTAGTGTAATATAAACAGAGACAGGGTCTAGTGTAATATAAACAGAGACAGGGTCTAGTGTAATATAAACAGAGACAGGGTCTAGTGTAATATAAACAGAGACAGGGTCTAGTGTAATATAAACAGAGACAGGGTCTAGTGTAATATAAACAGAGACAGGGTCTAGTGTAATATAAACAGAGACAGGGTCTAGTGTAATATAAACAGAGACAGGGTCTAGTGTAATATAAACAGAGACAGGGTCTAGTGTAATATAAACAGAGACAGGGTCTAGTGTAATATAAACAGAGACAGGGTCTAGTGTAATATAAACAGAGACAGGGTCTAGTGTAATATAAACAGAGACAGGGTCTAGTGTAATATAAACAGAGACAGGGTCTAGTGTAATATAAACAGAGACAGGGTCTAGTGTAATATAAACAGAGACAGGGTCTAGTGTAATATAAACAGAGACAGGGTCTAGTGTAATATAAACAGAGACAGGGTCTAGTGTAATATAAACAGAGACAGGGTCTAGTGTAATATAAACAGAGACAGGGTCTAGTGTAATATAAACAGAGACAGGGTCTAGTGTAATATAAACAGAGACAGGGTCTAGTGTAATATAAACAGAGACAGGGTCTAGTGTAATATAAACAGAGACAGGGTCTAGTGTAATATAAACAGAGACAGGGTCTAGTGTAATATAAACAGAGACAGGGTCTAGTGTAATATAAACAGAGACAGGGTCTAGTGTAATATAAACAGAGACAGGGTCTAGTGTAATATAAACAGAGACAGGGTCTAGTGTAATATAAACAGAGACAGGGTCTAGTGTAATATAAACAGAGACAGGGTCTAGTGTAATATAAACAGAGACAGGGTCTAGTGTAATATAAACAGAGACAGGGTCTAGTGTAATATAAACAGAGACAGGGTCTAGTGTAATATAAACAGAGACAGGGTCTAGTGTAATATAAACAGAGACAGGGTCTAGTGTAATATAAACAGAGACAGGGTCTAGTGTAATATAAACAGAGACAGGGTCTAGTGTAATATAAACAGAGACAGGGTCTAGTGTAATATAAACAGAGACAGGGTCTAGTGTAATATAAACAGAGACAGGGTCTAGTGTAATATAAACAGAGACAGGGTCTAGTGTAATATAAACAGAGACAGGGTCTAGTGTAATATAAACAGAGACAGGGTCTAGTGTAATATAAACAGAGACAGGGTCTAGTGTAATATAAACAGAGACAGGGTCTAGTGTAATATAAACAGAGACAGGGTCTAGTGTAATATAAACAGAGACAGGGTCTAGTGTAATATAAACAGAGACAGGGTCTAGTGTAATATAAACAGAGACAGGGTCTAGTGTAATATAAACAGAGACAGGGTCTAGTGTAATATAAACAGAGACAGGGTCTAGTGTAATATAAACAGAGACAGGGTCTAGTGTAATATAAACAGAGACAGGGTCTAGTGTAATATAAACAGAGACAGGGTCTAGTGTAATATAAACAGAGACAGGGTCTAGTGTAATATAAACAGAGACAGGGTCTAGTGTAATATAAACAGAGACAGGGTCTAGTGTAATATAAACAGAGACAGGGTCTAGTGTAATATAAACAGAGACAGGGTCTAGTGTAATATAAACAGAGACAGGGTCTAGTGTAATATAAACAGAGACAGGGTCTAGTGTAATATAAACAGAGACAGGGTCTAGTGTAATATAAACAGAGACAGGGTCTAGTGTAATATAAACAGAGACAGGGTCTAGTGTAATATAAACAGAGACAGGGTCTAGTGTAATATAAACAGAGACAGGGTCTAGTGTAATATAAACAGAGACAGGGTCTAGTGTAATATAAACAGAGACAGGGTCTAGTGTAATATAAACAGAGACAGGGTCTAGTGTAATATAAACAGAGACAGGGTCTAGTGTAATATAAACAGAGACAGGGTCTAGTGTAATATAAACAGAGACAGGGTCTAGTGTAATATAAACAGAGACAGGGTCTAGTGTAATATAAACAGAGACAGGGTCTAGTGTAATATAAACAGAGACAGGGTCTAGTGTAATATAAACAGAGACAGGGTCTAGTGTAATATAAACAGAGACAGGGTCTAGTGTAATATAAACAGAGACAGGGTCTAGTGTAATATAAACAGAGACAGGGTCTAGTGTAATATAAACAGAGACAGGGTCTAGTGTAATATAAACAGAGACAGGGTCTAGTGTAATATAAACAGAGACAGGGTCTAGTGTAATATAAACAGAGACAGGGTCTAGTGTAATATAAACAGAGACAGGGTCTAGTGTAATATAAACAGAGACAGGGTCTAGTGTAATATAAACAGAGACAGGGTCTAGTGTAATATAAACAGAGACAGGGTCTAGTGTAATATAAACAGAGACAGGGTCTAGTGTAATATAAACAGAGACAGGGTCTAGTGTAATATAAACAGAGACAGGGTCTAGTGTAATATAAACAGAGACAGGGTCTAGTGTAATATAAACAGAGACAGGGTCTAGTGTAATATAAACAGAGACAGGGTCTAGTGTAATATAAACAGAGACAGGGTCTAGTGTAATATAAACAGAGACAGGGTCTAGTGTAATATAAACAGAGACAGGGTCTAGTGTAATATAAACAGAGACAGGGTCTAGTGTAATATAAACAGAGACAGGGTCTAGTGTAATATAAACAGAGACAGGGTCTAGTGTAATATAAACAGAGACAGGGTCTAGTGTAATATAAACAGAGACAGGGTCTAGTGTAATATAAACAGAGACAGGGTCTAGTGTAATATAAACAGAGACAGGGTCTAGTGTAATATAAACAGAGACAGGGTCTAGTGTAATATAAACAGAGACAGGGTCTAGTGTAATATAAACAGAGACAGGGTCTAGTGTAATATAAACAGAGACAGGGTCTAGTGTAATATAAACAGAGACAGGTCTAGTGTAATATAAACAGAGACAGGGTCTAGTGTAATATAAACAGAGACAGGGTCTAGTGTAATATAAACAGAGACAGGGTCTAGTGTAATATAAACAGAGACAGGGTCTAGTGTAATATAAACAGAGACAGGGTCTAGTGTAATATAAACAGAGACAGGGTCTAGTGTAATATAAACAGAGACAGGGTCTAGTGTAATATAAACAGAGACAGGGTCTAGTGTAATATAAACAGAGACAGGGTCTAGTGTAATATAAACAGAGACAGGGTCTAGTGTAATATAAACAGAGACAGGGTCTAGTGTAATATAAACAGAGACAGGGTCTAGTGTAATATAAACAGAGACAGGGTCTAGTGTAATATAAACAGAGACAGGGTCTAGTGTAATATAAACAGAGACAGGGTCTAGTGTAATATAAACAGAGACAGGGTCTAGTGTAATATAAACAGAGACAGGGTCTAGTGTAATATAAACAGAGACAGGGTCTAGTGTAATATAAACAGAGACAGGGTCTAGTGTAATATAAACAGAGACAGGGTCTAGTGTAATATAAACAGAGACAGGGTCTAGTGTAATATAAACAGAGACAGGGTCTAGTGTAATATAAACAGAGACAGGGTCTAGTGTAATATAAACAGAGACAGGGTCTAGTGTAATATAAACAGAGACAGGGTCTAGTGTAATATAAACAGAGACAGGGTCTAGTGTAATATAAACAGAGACAGGGTCTAGTGTAATATAAACAGAGACAGGGTCTAGTGTAATATAAACAGAGACAGGGTCTAGTGTAATATAAACAGAGACAGGGTCTAGTGTAATATAAACAGAGACAGGGTCTAGTGTAATATAAACAGAGACAGGGTCTAGTGTAATATAAACAGAGACAGGGTCTAGTGTAATATAAACAGAGACAGGGTCTAGTGTAATATAAACAGAGACAGGGTCTAGTGTAATATAAACAGAGACAGGGTCTAGTGTAATATAAACAGAGACAGGGTCTAGTGTAATATAAACAGAGACAGGGTCTAGTGTAATATAAACAGAGACAGGGTCTAGTGTAATATAAACAGAGACAGGGTCTAGTGTAATATAAACAGAGACAGGGTCTAGTGTAATATAAACAGAGACAGGGTCTAGTGTAATATAAACAGAGACAGGGTCTAGTGTAATATAAACAGAGACAGGGTCTAGTGTAATATAAACAGAGACAGGGTCTAGTGTAATATAAACAGAGACAGGGTCTAGTGTAATATAAACAGAGACAGGGTCTAGTGTAATATAAACAGAGACAGGGTCTAGTGTAATATAAACAGAGACAGGGTCTAGTGTAATATAAACAGAGACAGGGTCTAGTGTAATATAAACAGAGACAGGGTCTAGTGTAATATAAACAGAGACAGGGTCTAGTGTAATATAAACAGAGACAGGGTCTAGTGTAATATAAACAGAGACAGGGTCTAGTGTAATATAAACAGAGACAGGGTCTAGTGTAATATAAACAGAGACAGGGTCTAGTGTAATATAAACAGAGACAGGGTCTAGTGTAATATAAACAGAGACAGGGTCTAGTGTAATATAAACAGAGACAGGGTCTAGTGTAATATAAACAGAGACAGGGTCTAGTGTAATATAAACAGAGACAGGGTCTAGTGTAATATAAACAGAGACAGGGTCTAGTGTAATATAAACAGAGACAGGGTCTAGTGTAATATAAACAGAGACAGGGTCTAGTGTAATATAAACAGAGACAGGGTCTAGTGTAATATAAACAGAGACAGGGTCTAGTGTAATATAAACAGAGACAGGGTCTAGTGTAATATAAACAGAGACAGGGTCTAGTGTAATATAAACAGAGACAGGGTCTAGTGTAATATAAACAGAGACAGGGTCTAGTGTAATATAAACAGAGACAGGGTCTAGTGTAATATAAACAGAGACAGGGTCTAGTGTAATATAAACAGAGACAGGGTCTAGTGTAATATAAACAGAGACAGGGTCTAGTGTAATATAAACAGAGACAGGGTCTAGTGTAATATAAACAGAGACAGGGTCTAGTGTAATATAAACAGAGACAGGGTCTAGTGTAATATAAACAGAGACAGGGTCTAGTGTAATATAAACAGAGACAGGGTCTAGTGTAATATAAACAGAGACAGGGTCTAGTGTAATATAAACAGAGACAGGGTCTAGTGTAATATAAACAGAGACAGGGTCTAGTGTAATATAAACAGAGACAGGGTCTAGTGTAATATAAACAGAGACAGGGTCTAGTGTAATATAAACAGAGACAGGGTCTAGTGTAATATAAACAGAGACAGGGTCTAGTGTAATATAAACAGAGACAGGGTCTAGTGTAATATAAACAGAGACAGGGTCTAGTGTAATATAAACAGAGACAGGGTCTAGTGTAATATAAACAGAGACAGGGTCTAGTGTAATATAAACAGAGACAGGGTCTAGTGTAATATAAACAGAGACAGGGTCTAGTGTAATATAAACAGAGACAGGGTCTAGTGTAATATAAACAGAGACAGGGTCTAGTGTAATATAAACAGAGACAGGGTCTAGTGTAATATAAACAGAGACAGGGTCTAGTGTAATATAAACAGAGACAGGGTCTAGTGTAATATAAACAGAGACAGGGTCTAGTGTAATATAAACAGAGACAGGGTCTAGTGTAATATAAACAGAGACAGGGTCTAGTGTAATATAAACAGAGACAGGGTCTAGTGTAATATAAACAGAGACAGGGTCTAGTGTAATATAAACAGAGACAGGGTCTAGTGTAATATAAACAGAGACAGGGTCTAGTGTAATATAAACAGAGACAGGGTCTAGTGTAATATAAACAGAGACAGGGTCTAGTGTAATATAAACAGAGACAGGGTCTAGTGTAATATAAACAGAGACAGGGTCTAGTGTAATATAAACAGAGACAGGGTCTAGTGTAATATAAACAGAGACAGGGTCTAGTGTAATATAAACAGAGACAGGGTCTAGTGTAATATAAACAGAGACAGGGTCTAGTGTAATATAAACAGAGACAGGGTCTAGTGTAATATAAACAGAGACAGGGTCTAGTGTAATATAAACAGAGACAGGGTCTAGTGTAATATAAACAGAGACAGGGTCTAGTGTAATATAAACAGAGACAGGGTCTAGTGTAATATAAACAGAGACAGGGTCTAGTGTAATATAAACAGAGACAGGGTCTAGTGTAATATAAACAGAGACAGGGTCTAGTGTAATATAAACAGAGACAGGGTCTAGTGTAATATAAACAGAGACAGGGTCTAGTGTAATATAAACAGAGACAGGGTCTAGTGTAATATAAACAGAGACAGGGTCTAGTGTAATATAAACAGAGACAGGGTCTAGTGTAATATAAACAGAGACAGGGTCTAGTGTAATATAAACAGAGACAGGGTCTAGTGTAATATAAACAGAGACAGGGTCTAGTGTAATATAAACAGAGACAGGGTCTAGTGTAATATAAACAGAGACAGGGTCTAGTGTAATATAAACAGAGACAGGGTCTAGTGTAATATAAACAGAGACAGGGTCTAGTGTAATATAAACAGAGACAGGGTCTAGTGTAATATAAACAGAGACAGGGTCTAGTGTAATATAAACAGAGACAGGGTCTAGTGTAATATAAACAGAGACAGGGTCTAGTGTAATATAAACAGAGACAGGGTCTAGTGTAATATAAACAGAGACAGGGTCTAGTGTAATATAAACAGAGACAGGGTCTAGTGTAATATAAACAGAGACAGGGTCTAGTGTAATATAAACAGAGACAGGGTCTAGTGTAATATAAACAGAGACAGGGTCTAGTGTAATATAAACAGAGACAGGGTCTAGTGTAATATAAACAGAGACAGGGTCTAGTGTAATATAAACAGAGACAGGGTCTAGTGTAATATAAACAGAGACAGGGTCTAGTGTAATATAAACAGAGACAGGGTCTAGTGTAATATAAACAGAGACAGGGTCTAGTGTAATATAAACAGAGACAGGGTCTAGTGTAATATAAACAGAGACAGGGTCTAGTGTAATATAAACAGAGACAGGGTCTAGTGTAATATAAACAGAGACAGGGTCTAGTGTAATATAAACAGAGACAGGGTCTAGTGTAATATAAACAGAGACAGGGTCTAGTGTAATATAAACAGAGACAGGGTCTAGTGTAATATAAACAGAGACAGGGTCTAGTGTAATATAAACAGAGACAGGGTCTAGTGTAATATAAACAGAGACAGGGTCTAGTGTAATATAAACAGAGACAGGGTCTAGTGTAATATAAACAGAGACAGGGTCTAGTGTAATATAAACAGAGACAGGGTCTAGTGTAATATAAACAGAGACAGGGTCTAGTGTAATATAAACAGAGACAGGGTCTAGTGTAATATAAACAGAGACAGGGTCTAGTGTAATATAAACAGAGACAGGGTCTAGTGTAATATAAACAGAGACAGGGTCTAGTGTAATATAAACAGAGACAGGGTCTAGTGTAATATAAACAGAGACAGGGTCTAGTGTAATATAAACAGAGACAGGGTCTAGTGTAATATAAACAGAGACAGGGTCTAGTGTAATATAAACAGAGACAGGGTCTAGTGTAATATAAACAGAGACAGGGTCTAGTGTAATATAAACAGAGACAGGGTCTAGTGTAATATAAACAGAGACAGGGTCTAGTGTAATATAAACAGAGACAGGGTCTAGTGTAATATAAACAGAGACAGGGTCTAGTGTAATATAAACAGAGACAGGGTCTAGTGTAATATAAACAGAGACAGGGTCTAGTGTAATATAAACAGAGACAGGGTCTAGTGTAATATAAACAGAGACAGGGTCTAGTGTAATATAAACAGAGACAGGGTCTAGTGTAATATAAACAGAGACAGGGTCTAGTGTAATATAAACAGAGACAGGGTCTAGTGTAATATAAACAGAGACAGGGTCTAGTGTAATATAAACAGAGACAGGGTCTAGTGTAATATAAACAGAGACAGGGTCTAGTGTAATATAAACAGAGACAGGGTCTAGTGTAATATAAACAGAGACAGGGTCTAGTGTAATATAAACAGAGACAGGGTCTAGTGTAATATAAACAGAGACAGGGTCTAGTGTAATATAAACAGAGACAGGGTCTAGTGTAATATAAACAGAGACAGGGTCTAGTGTAATATAAACAGAGACAGGGTCTAGTGTAATATAAACAGAGACAGGGTCTAGTGTAATATAAACAGAGACAGGGTCTAGTGTAATATAAACAGAGACAGGGTCTAGTGTAATATAAACAGAGACAGGGTCTAGTGTAATATAAACAGAGACAGGGTCTAGTGTAATATAAACAGAGACAGGGTCTAGTGTAATATAAACAGAGACAGGGTCTAGTGTAATATAAACAGAGACAGGGTCTAGTGTAATATAAACAGAGACAGGGTCTAGTGTAATATAAACAGAGACAGGGTCTAGTGTAATATAAACAGAGACAGGGTCTAGTGTAATATAAACAGAGACAGGGTCTAGTGTAATATAAACAGAGACAGGGTCTAGTGTAATATAAACAGAGACAGGGTCTAGTGTAATATAAACAGAGACAGGGTCTAGTGTAATATAAACAGAGACAGGGTCTAGTGTAATATAAACAGAGACAGGGTCTAGTGTAATATAAACAGAGACAGGGTCTAGTGTAATATAAACAGAGACAGGGTCTAGTGTAATATAAACAGAGACAGGGTCTAGTGTAATATAAACAGAGACAGGGTCTAGTGTAATATAAACAGAGACAGGGTCTAGTGTAATATAAACAGAGACAGGGTCTAGTGTAATATAAACAGAGACAGGGTCTAGTGTAATATAAACAGAGACAGGGTCTAGTGTAATATAAACAGAGACAGGGTCTAGTGTAATATAAACAGAGACAGGGTCTAGTGTAATATAAACAGAGACAGGGTCTAGTGTAATATAAACAGAGACAGGGTCTAGTGTAATATAAACAGAGACAGGGTCTAGTGTAATATAAACAGAGACAGGGTCTAGTGTAATATAAACAGAGACAGGGTCTAGTGTAATATAAACAGAGACAGGGTCTAGTGTAATATAAACAGAGACAGGGTCTAGTGTAATATAAACAGAGACAGGGTCTAGTGTAATATAAACAGAGACAGGGTCTAGTGTAATATAAACAGAGACAGGGTCTAGTGTAATATAAACAGAGACAGGGTCTAGTGTAATATAAACAGAGACAGGGTCTAGTGTAATATAAACAGAGACAGGGTCTAGTGTAATATAAACAGAGACAGGGTCTAGTGTAATATAAACAGAGACAGGGTCTAGTGTAATATAAACAGAGACAGGGTCTAGTGTAATATAAACAGAGACAGGGTCTAGTGTAATATAAACAGAGACAGGGTCTAGTGTAATATAAACAGAGACAGGGTCTAGTGTAATATAAACAGAGACAGGGTCTAGTGTAATATAAACAGAGACAGGGTCTAGTGTAATATAAACAGAGACAGGGTCTAGTGTAATATAAACAGAGACAGGGTCTAGTGTAATATAAACAGAGACAGGGTCTAGTGTAATATAAACAGAGACAGGGTCTAGTGTAATATAAACAGAGACAGGGTCTAGTGTAATATAAACAGAGACAGGGTCTAGTGTAATATAACAGAGACAGGGTCTAGTGTAATATAAACAGAGACAGGGTCTAGTGTAATATAAACAGAGACAGGGTCTAGTGTAATATAAACAGAGACAGGGTCTAGTGTAATATAAACAGAGACAGGGTCTAGTGTAATATAAACAGAGACAGGGTCTAGTGTAATATAAACAGAGACAGGGTCTAGTGTAATATAAACAGAGACAGGGTCTAGTGTAATATAAACAGAGACAGGGTCTAGTGTAATATAAACAGAGACAGGGTCTAGTGTAATATAAACAGAGACAGGGTCTAGTGTAATATAAACAGAGACAGGGTCTAGTGTAATATAAACAGAGACAGGGTCGTGTAATATAAACAGAGACAGGTCTAGTGTAATATAAACAGAGACAGGGTCTAGTGTAATATAAACAGAGACAGGGTCTAGTGTAATATAAACAGAGACAGGGTCTAGTGTAATATAAACAGAGACAGGGTCTAGTGTAATATAACAGAGACAGGGTCTAGTGTAATATAAACAGAGACAGGGTCTAGTGTAATATAAACAGAGACAGGGTCTAGTGTAATATAAACAGAGACAGGGTCTAGTGTAATATAAACAGAGACAGGGTCTAGTGTAATATAAACAGAGACAGGGTCTAGTGTAATATAAACAGAGACAGGGTCTAGTGTAATATAAACAGAGACAGGGTCTAGTGTAATATAAACAGAGACAGGGTCTAGTGTAATATAAACAGAGACAGGGTCTAGTGTAATATAAACAGAGACAGGGCCTAGTGTAATATAAAGCAGAGACAGGGTCTAGTGTAATATAAACAGAGACAGGGTCTAGTGTAATATAAACAGAGACAGGTCTAGTGAATATAAACAAGACAGGGTCTAGTGTAATATAACCAGAGACAGGGTCTCGTGTAATAAAACAGAGACAGGGTCTAGTGTAATATAAACAGAGACAGGGTTCGTGTAATTAAACAGAGAACAGGGTCTCGTGTATATAAACAGAGACAGGGTCTCGTGTAATATAAACAGAACAGGGTCTAGTGTATATAAACAGAGACAGGGTCGCGTGTAATATAAACAGAGACAGGGTCTAGTGTAATATAAACAGAGACAGGGTCTAGTGTGAAGATAAACAGAGACAGGGTCTCGTGTAATATAAACAGAGACAGGGTCTAGTGTAATATAAACAGAGACAGGTCTAGGTGTAATATACACAGAGACAGGTCTAGTGTAATATAAACAGAGACAGGGTCTAGTGTAATATAAACAGAGACAGGTCTAGTGTAATAGGAACAGAGACAGGGTCTAGTGTAATATAAACAGAGACAGGGTCTAGTGTAATATAAACAGAGACAGGGTCTAGTGTAATATAAACAGAGACAGGGTCTAGTGTAATATAAACAGAGACAGGGTCTAGTGTAATATAAACAGAGACAGGGTCTAGTGTAATATAAACAGAGACAGGGTCTAGTGTAATATAAACAGAGACAGGGTCTAGTGTAATATAAACAGAGACAGGGTCTAGTGTAATATAAACAGAGACAGGGTCTAGTGTAATATAAACAGAGACAGGGTCTAGTGTAATATAAACAGAGACAGGGTCTCGTGTAATATAAACAGAGACAGGGTCTAGTGTAATATAAACAGAGACAGGGTCTAGTGTAATATAACAGAGACAGGGTCTAGTGTAATATAAACAGAGACAGGGTCTAGTGTAATATAAACAGAGACAGGGTCTAGTGTAATATAAACAGAGACAGGGTCTAGTGTAATATAAACAGAGACAGGGTCTAGTGTAATATAAACAGACAGGGTCTAGTGTAATATAAACAGAGACAGGGTTCGAGTAATAGAAACAGAGACAGGGTCGAGTGTAATAAAACAGAGACAGGGTCTAGTGTAATATAAACAGCGTCAGGGTCTCGTGTAATATAAACAGAGACAGGGTTAGTGTAATATAAACAGAGACAGGGTCTCGTGTAATATAAACAGAGGACCAGGGTCTAGGTAATATAAACCGAGACAGGGACTCGTGTAATTTAAACAGAGACAGGGTCTCGTGTAATATAAACAGAGACAGGGTCTCGTGTAATATAAACAGAGACAGGGTCTCGTGTAATATAAACAGAGACAGGGTCTCGTGTAATATAAACAGAGACAGGGTCTCGTGTAATATAAACAGAGACAGGGTCGAGTGTAATATAAACAGAGACAGGGTCTCGTGCAATATAAACAGAGACAGGGTCTAGTGTAATTTAAACAGAGACAGGGTCTAGTGTAATATAAACAGAGACAGTGTCTCGTGTAATATAAACAGAGATAGGGTCAAGTGTAATATAAACAGAGACAGGCTCTAGTGTAATATGAACAGAGACAGGGTCTAGTGTAATATAAACCGAGACAGGGTCTAGTATAATATAAACAGAGACAGGGTCTAGTGTAATATGAACAAAGACAGGGTCTAGTGCAATATACACAGAGACAGGGTCCAGTGTAATATAAACAGAGACAGGGTCTAGTGCAATATAAAAGAGACAGGGTCTAGTGTAATATAAACAGAGACAGGGTCTAGTGTAATATAAACAGAGACAGTGTCTCGTGACATATAAACAGAGATAGGGTCAAGTGTAATATAAACAGAGACAGGCTCTAGTGTAATATGAACAGAGACAGGGTGTAGTGTAATACAAAACAGAGACAGGGTCTAGTGCAATATAAACAGAGACAGGGTCTCCTGTAATATAAACAGAGACAGGGTCCTAGTGTAATATAAACCGAGACAGGGCCTAGTGTAATATAAATAGTGACAGGGTCGAGTGTAATATAACAGAGACAGGGTCTAGTGTAATATAAACCGAGACAGGGCCTAGTTTTAAATAATCAGAGACGGGTCTAGTATAATATAAACAGAGACAGAGTCTAGTGCATTATAAACAGAGACAGTGTCTGGTGTAATATAACCAGAGACAGTGTCCAGTGTAATATAAACAGAGACAGGGTCTAGTGTAATATAAACAGAGACAGGGTCTAGTGTAATTCAAACCGAGACAGGGCCGAGTGAAATATAAACACTGACAGGCTCGAGTGTAATATAAACAGAGACAGGGTCCAGTGTAATAAAAAAAGAGACAGCGTCTAGTGTAATATAAACAGAGACAGGGTCTAGTGTAATATGAACAGAGACAGGGTCTGGTGTAATATAAACAGAGACAGGGTCTCGTGTAATATAAACAGAGACAGGGTCTAGTGTAATATAAACCGAGACAGGGTCTAGTATAATATAAACAGAGACAGGGTCTAGTGCAATATAAAGAGAGACAGGGTCTAGTGTAATATGAACAGAGACAGGGTCTAGTGTAATATGAACAGAGACAGGGTCTAGTGTAATATAAACAGAGAGAGTGTCTAGTGTAATATAAACAGAGACAGTGTCTAGTGTAAT
This sequence comes from Squalus acanthias, assembly GCA_030390025.1. Taxonomy (NCBI): domain Eukaryota; kingdom Metazoa; phylum Chordata; class Chondrichthyes; order Squaliformes; family Squalidae; genus Squalus; species Squalus acanthias. The sequence continues at coordinate 565,582 of JASTWF010000060.1, forward strand.
ATGAAACAGAGACAGGTCTAGTGTAATATGAAGAAAGACAGGGTCTAGTGTAATATAAACTGAGACAGGGTCTAGTGTAATATAAACAGAGACAGGGTCCAGTGTAATATAAACAGAGACAGGGTCTAGTGCAATATAAAGAGAGACAGGGTCTGGTGTAATATAAGAGAGACAGCGTCTAGTGTAATATAAACAGAGACTGAGTCTAGTGTAATATCAACCGAGACATGGGTCTAGTGTAATATAAACAGATACAGGGTCTAGTGTAATATAAACAGGGACAGGGTCTAGTGTAATTTGAACAGAGACAGGGTCCAGTGAATATAAACAGAGACAGGGTCCAGTGCAATATAAACAGAGACAGGGTCTAGTGCAATATAAAGAGAGACAGGGTCTAGTGTAATATAAACAGAGACAGGGTCTAGTGTAATATAAACAGAGACAGTGTCTAGTGTAATATAAACAGAGACAGGGTCGAGTGTAATATAAACAGTGACAGGGTCTAGTGTAATATAAACAGAGACAGGGTCTCGTGTAATATAAAGAGAGACAGGGTCAAGTGTAATATAAACAGAGACAGGGTCTAGTGCAATATCAACAGAGACAGGGTCTAGTTTAATATAAACAGAGACAGGGTCGAGTGTAATATAAACAGAGACAGGTTCTAGTGTAATATAAACAGAGATAGGGTCTAGCGTAATATAAATAGAGACAGGGTCTAGCGTATTATAAACAGACAGGGTCTAGTGTAATATAAAAAGAGACAGGGTCTAGTGTAATATAAACAGAGACAGGGTCTAGTGTAATATAAACAGAGACAGGGTCTAGTGTAATATAAACAGTGACAGGGTCGAGTGAAATATAAACAGAGACAGGGTCGAGTGTAATATAAACAGAGACAGGGTCTCGTGTAATATAAACAGAGACAGGGTCTAGTGTAATATAAACCGAGACAGGGACTCGTGTAATTTAAACAGAGACAGGGTCTCGTGTAATATAAACAGAGACAGGGTCTCGTGTAATATAAACAGAGACAGGGTCTCGTGTAATATAAACAGAGACAGGGTCTCGTGTAATATAAACAGAGACAGGGTCTCGTGTAATATAAACAGAGACAGGGTCGAGTGTAAGATAAACAGAGACAGGGTCTCGTGCAATATAAACAGAGACAGGGTCTAGTGTAATTTAAACAGAGACAGGGTCTAGTGTAATATAAACAGAGACAGTGTCTCGTGTAATATAAACAGAGATAGGGTCAAGTGTAATATAAACAGAGACAGGCTCTAGTGTAATATGAACAGAGACAGGGTCTAGTGTAATATAAACCGAGACAGGGTCTAGTATAATATAAACAGAGACAGGGTCTAGTGTAATATGAACAAAGACAGGGTCTAGTGCAATATACACAGAGACAGGGTCCAGTGTAATATAAACAGAGACAGGGTCTAGTGCAATATAAAGAGAGACAGGGTCTAGTGTAATATAAACAGAGACAGGGTCTAGTGTAATATAAACAGAGACAGTGTCTCGTGTAATATAAACAGAGATAGGGTCAAGTGTAATATAAACAGAGACAGGCTCTAGTGTAATATGAACAGAGACAGGGTGTAGTGTAATACAAACAGAGACAGGGTCTAGTGCAATATAAACAGAGACAGGGTCTCCTGTAATATAAACAGAGACAGGGTCTAGTGTAATATAAACCGAGACAGGGCCTAGTGTAATATAAATAGTGACAGGGTCGAGTGTAATATAAACAGAGACAGGGTCTAGTGTAATATAAACCGAGACAGGGCCTAGTTTAACATAATCAGAGACGGGGTCTAGTATAATATAAACAGAGACAGAGTCTAGTGCATTATAAACAGAGACAGTGTCTGGTGTAATATAACCAGAGACAGTGTCCAGTGTAATATAAACAGAGACAGGGTCTAGTGTAATATAAACAGAGACAGGGTCTAGTGTAATTTAAACCGAGACAGGGCCGAGTGAAATATAAACACTGACAGGCTCGAGTGTAATATAAACAGAGACAGGGTCCAGTGTAATAAAAAAAGAGACAGCGTCTAGTGTAATATAAACAGAGACAGGGTCTAGTGTAATATGAACAGAGACAGGGTCTGGTGTAATATAAACAGAGACAGGGTCTCGTGTAATATAAACAGAGACAGGGTCTAGTGTAATATAAACCGAGACAGGGTCTAGTATAATATAAACAGAGACAGGGTCTAGTGTAATATGAACAAAGACAGGGTCTAGTGCAATATACACAGAGACAGGGTCCAGTGTAATATAAACAGAGACAGGGTCTAGTGCAATATAAAGAGAGACAGGGTCTAGTGTAATATAAACAGAGACAGGGTCTAGTGTAATATAAAGTGAGACAGCGTCTAGTGTAATATAAACAGAGACAGAGTCTAGTGTAATATAAAGTGAGACAGGGTCTAGTGTAATATAAACAGAGACAGGGTCTAGTGTAATATAAACAGAGACAGGGTCTAGTGTAATATAAACAGAGACATGGTCTAGTGTAATATAAACAGAGACAGGGTCTAGTGTAATAGAAACAGAGACACGGTCTAGTGTAATATAAACAGTGACAGGGTCTAGTGTAATATAAACAGAGACAGGGTCTAGTGCAATATAAAGAGAGACAGGGTCTAGTGTAATATAAACAGAGACAGGGTCTAGTGTAATATGAACAGAGACAGGGTCTAGTGTAATATGAACAGAGACAGGGTCTCGTGTAATATAAACAGAGAGAGTGTCTCGTGTAATATAAACAGAGACAGTGTCTAGTGTAATATGAACAGAGACAGGGTCTAGTGTAATATGAAGAAAGACAGGGTCTAGTGTAATATAAACTGAGACAGGGTCTAGTGTAATATAAACAGAGACAGGGTCCAGTGTAATATAAACAGAGACAGGGTCTAGTGCAATATAAAGAGAGACAGGGTCTGGTGTAATATAAAGAGAGACAGCGTCTAGTGTAATATAAACAGAGACAGAGTCTAGTGTAATATCAACCGAGACATGGTCTAGTGTAATATAAACAGATACAGGGTCTAGTGTAATATAAACAGGGACAGGGTCTAGTGTAATATGAACAGAGACAGGGTCCAGTGTAATATAAACAGAGACAGGGTCCAGTGCAATATAAACAGAGACAGGGTCTAGTGCAATATAAAGAGAGACAGGGTCTAGTGTAATATAAACAGAGACAGGGTCTAGTGTAATATAAACAGAGACAGTGTCTAGTGTAATATAAACAGAGACAGGGTCGAGTGTAATATAAACAGTGACAGGGTCTAGTGTAATATAAACAGAGACAGGGTCTCGTGTAATATAAAGAGAGACAGGGTCAAGTGTAATATAAACAGAGACAGGGTCTAGTGTAATATCAACAGAGACAGGGTCTAGTTTAATATAAACAGAGACAGGGTCGAGTGTAATATAAACAGAGACAGGTTCTAGTGTAATATAAACAGAGATAGGGTCTAGCGTAATATAAATAGAGACAGGGTCTAGCGTATTATAAACAGACAGGGTCTAGTGTAATATAAAAAGAGACAGGGTCTAGTGTAATATAAAAAGAGACAGGGTCTAGTGTAATATAAACAGAGACAGGGTCTAGTGTAATATAAACAGAGACAGGGTCAAGTGTAATATAAATAGAGACATGGTCTAGTGTGATATAAACAGAGACAGGGTCTAGTGTAATATAAACAGAGACAGGGTCTAGTGTAATATAAACAGAGACAGTGTCTAGTGTAATATAAACAGAGACATGGTCTAGTGTAATATAAACAGAGACAGGGACTAGTGTAATATAAACAGAGACAGGGTCGAGTGTAATATAAACAGAGACAGGGTCTAGTGTAATATAAACAGAGACAGAGTCTGGGGTAATACAAACAGAGACAGCGTCTAGTGTAATATAAACAGAGACAGTGTCAAGTGTAATGTAAACAGAGACAGGGTCTAATGTAATATAAATAGAGACAGGGTCTAGTGCAATATAAACAGGGACAGGGTCAAGTGTAATATGAACAGAGACAGGGTCTCATGTAATATAAACAGAGACAGGTCGAGTGTAATATAAAGAGACAGGGTCAAGTGTAATATAAACAGAGACAGGGTCTAGTATAATATAAACAGAGACAGGGTCTCGTGTAATATAAACAGAGACAGGGTCTAGTGTAATATAAACAGAGACAGGGTCTCGTGTAATATAAACAGAGACAGGGTCTCGTGTAATATAAACAGAGACAGGGTCTCGTGTAATATAAACAGAGACAGGGTCGAGTGTAAGATAAACAGAGACAGGGTCTCGTGCAATATAAACAGAGACAGGGTCTAGTGTAATTTAAACAGAGACAGGGTCTAGTGTAATATAAACAGAGACAGTGTCTCGTGTAATATAAACAGAGATAGGGTCAAGTGTAATATAAACAGAGACAGGCTCTAGTGTAATATGAACAGAGACAGGGTCTAGTGTAATATAAACAGAGACATGGTCTAGTATAATATAAACAGAGACAGGGTCCAGTGTAATATGAACAGAGACAGGGTCTAGTGTAATATAAACAGAGACATGGTCTAGTATAATATAAACAGAGACAGGGTCTAGTATAATATAAAAAGAGACAGGGTCTCCTGTAATATAAACAGAGACAGGGTCTAGTGTAATATAAACCGAGACAGGGCCTAGTGTAATATAAATAGTGACAGGGTCGAGTGTAATATAAACCGAGACAGGGCCTAGTTTAACATAATCAGAGACGGCGTCTAGTATAATATAAACAGAGACAGAGTCTAGTGCATTATAAACAGAGACAGTGTCTGGTGTAATATAAACAGAGACAGGGTCTAGTGTAATATGAACAGAGACTGGGTCTAGTGTAATATAACCAGAGACAGGGTCCAGTGTAATATAAACAGAGACAGGGTCTAGTGTAATATAAACAGAGACAGGGTCTAGTGTAATTTAAACCGAGACAGGGCCGAGTGAAATATAAACAGTGACAGGCTCGAGTGTAATATAAACAGAGACAGGGTCCAGTGTAATATAAAAAGAGACAGCGTCTAGTGTAATATAAACAGAGACAGGGTCTAGTGTAATATAAAAAGAGACAGCGTCTAGTGTAATATAAACAGAGACAGGGTCTAGTGTAATATAAACAGAGACAGGGTCAACTGTAATATAAACCGAGACAGGGCCTAGTGTAATATAAACAGGGACAGGGTCTTGTGTAATATAAAGTGAGGCAGGGTCTAGTGTAATATAAACAGAGACAGGGTCTGGTGTATTCTAAACAGAGACAGGGTCTAGTGTAATTTAAACCGAGACAGGGCTTCGTGTAATATAAACAGTGACAGGGTCGAGTGTAATATAAACAGAGACAGGTTCTAGTGTAATATAAACAGAGACAAGTTCTAGTGTAATATAAACAGAGACAGGGTCCAGTGTAATATAAGTAGAGACAGGGTCTAGCGTAATATAAACAGAGACAGGGTCTAGCGTAATATAAACAGAGACAGGGTCTAGTGTAATATAAAAAGAGACAGGGTCTAGTGTAATATAAACAGAGACAGGGTCGAGTGTAATATAAACAGCGATAGGGTCTAGTGTAATATACAAAGAGACAGGGTCTAGTGTAATATAAACAGTGACAGGGTCGAGTGAAATATGAACAGAGTCAGGGTCTAGTGTAATATAAAAAGAGACAGGGCCTAGTGTAATATAAACAGAGACAGGGTCTAGAGTAATATAAACAGAGACAGAGTCGAGGGTAATATAAACAGAGACAGGGTCAAGTGTAATATAAACAGAGACAGTGTCTAGTGTAATGTAAACAGAGACAGGGCCGAGTGTAATATAAAAAGAGACAGGGTCTAGAGTAACATAAACAGAGACAGGGTCTAGTGCAACATAAACAGAGATAGGGTCTACTGTAATCTAAACAGAGACAGGGTCTAGTGTAATATAAACCGAGATAGGGTCTAGTGAAATATAAACAGAGACAGGGTCGAGTGTAATATCAACAGAGACAGGGTCTAGTGTAATATAAACAGAGACATGGTCTAGTATAATATAAACAGAGACAGGGCCTAGTGTAATATAAACCGAGACAGGGCCTAGTTTAATATAATCAGAGACGGGGCCTAGTATAATATAAACAGAGACAGAGTCTAGTGCAATATAAACAGAGACAGGGTCTGGTGTAATATAAACAGAGACAGGGTCTCTTGTAATATAAACAGAGACAGGGTCTAGTGTAATATAACCAGAGACAGGGTCAAGTGTAATATCAACAGAGACAGGCTCTAGTGTAATATAAACAGAGACAGGGTCTAGTATAATATAAACAGAGACAGGGCCTAGTGTAATATAAACCGAGACAGGGCCTAGTTTAATATAATCAGAGACGGGGCCTAGTATAATATAAACAGAGACAGAGTCTAGTGCAATATAAACAGAGACAGGGTCTGGTGTAATATAAACAGAGACAGGGTCTCTTGTAATATAAACAGAGACAGGGTCTATTGTAATATAAACAGAGACAGGGTCAACTTTAATATAAACTGAGACAGGGCCTAGTGTAATATAAACAGTGACAGGGTCGAGTGAAATATGAACAGAGACAGGGTCTCGTGTAATATAAAAAGAGACAGGGTCAAGTGTAATATAAACCGAGACAGGGCCTAGTGTAATTTAAACAGAGATAGTGTCTAGTGTAAGGTAAACAGAGACAGGGCCTAGTGTAATATAAACAGAGACAGGGTCTAGAGTAATATAAACAGAGACAGGGTCTCGTGTAATATAAACAGAGATAGTGTCTCGTGTAAGGTAAACAGAGACAGGGCCTAGTGTAATATAAACAGAGACAGAGTCTAGGGTAATATAAACAGAGACAGGGTCAAGTGTAATATAAACAGAGACAGTGTCTAGTGTAATGTAAACAGAGACAGGGCCGAGTGTAATATAAACAGAGACAGAGTCTAGTGTAATATAAACAGAGACAGGGTCTAGTGTAATATAAACAGAGACAGGGTCTAGAGTAATATAAACAGCGACAGGGTCTAGTGTAATATAAACAGAGACAGGGTCTAGTGTAATATAAACAGAGATAGGGTCTACTGTAATATAAACAGAGACAGGGCCCAGTGTAATATAAACAGAGACAGGGTCTAGTGTAATATAAACAGAGACAGGGTCTAGTGCCAGGATATCGGGTCAGGCCCAGCTTGGAAAATGAGTTTGACTCCCCTGCGGTTGTTCTCCTTCGAGCAGAGAAGCCCAAGAGGGGATTTGAGAGAGGTGTTTAAAATCACGAAGGGTTTAGAGTAAATAAAGAGAAACTGTTTCCAGTGACTGAAGGGTCGATAACCAGAGGGCACTGATTGAAGGTGATTGGCAAAAGAACCAGAGGTGACACGAGGAAAAACCTTTTTACACAACGAGTGGTTAGGATCTGGAATGCACTGCCTGATAGGCTGGTGGATACAGATTCAATAGTAGCCTTCAAAAGGGAATTGGAGAAATACTTGAAGGAGAAAACATTGCAGGGGTTTGGGGAATGAGCAGGGGAGTGGGACTAACTGGATTGCTCTTCGAAAGAGCCGGCACAGACTCGATGGGCAGAATAGCCTCCTTCTGTGTGGTACTATTCGATGATTGTATGACAATCTCTTTCTATTTTAATATTTATGATATTGTCGACAGCACATCCCACAGCTGGAATCTGAGCATCACCCACAGGAGTGGAGACTGATGTGAAACCATCTTTAACGGTCTACTGACTCCTGACGTAGCTGGAAAAGCTTTTGCTGTTATTCCCACATTTGGGCACCATCAGCTTTTCCAAAGATCTCTGAGCTTCTCTAATGGCTGCTTTCGTCTCCCTCCATTGTGGGTGATATTTCTCCCTATTCTCCTGTAAACTGAATCCATCTTGATCTGAACTGGGTTCAATGTGAGACAGTTCGGGGAGTCAGGCATCATTCACCCCCAGACCTACACTGACAGGTTAAACACCAGACAGCTCCTTAGTAAGGATTGCTCTGGTTCCTCACCATATATGTGTCAGGATACTGAAACCCAGCTTTCTCACAGTCCACTCCTGGAGGCCCCACTCCCTGAGCCTACAACCTTCAGCAGGGTCAGTGCTGGAGTTCCGCAGCGGGAGTGATCCCAGAGTAACTGTCGGGATCGCACCCCGTGGATGTTCCGGGTCATGTATTTTGAGCTGTCCTGGTGTCTAACACGTACACATCAATAAAACAGGGAATTCCTGGAAACACGCTGCAGGTCCTTCTTTATCTGGATATCAAATGTCTGTTGTATAATTGTACCAGCAGTTAACAGGCTCCTGTGAACTCCTCCCTCTGCTATTTTAATGCAGACTTCAACCAATTTATTTTAAATGGGTTTATTTTAAATGAGCTAACACCTGCCTTAAAATGGTAGACTCAGGACTGTCTCTCACACATATTAAATCTTCGTGGAATAATTACCAGTCATTGAGACTGGAAACTTAACCCTGCCGTTTCACTTTCAGTCAGGAACAGATCGCAGTTTGACACCAATCTCTAATTTGACAGCACGTTTCCAGCATTCACCGTTGTTCTTCCTGACTCTAAATACAGTTGTAAAGGAGCCTTCTGTTCCATGACCCATGGAAGAGAGCGGCTGGGACACATTCCTTACAGGCCTCAAGATTAACCTGCACGGGGACTTTGCTGTCAGTGAAGAGAGACGAGAAAGACCAAAGTGCCGTTTGCCCTTCTCAGTGTGGCCCTGAAGGACTGTGTCCAGGCTGTAGTTCTGTTCCCGCCGTACGATCCTCCCCCCAGATTGTCCTTTCTGAGCTCCAGCCAGGTGATGCTAAACACTCAGGTCGGAACGACAAATATCCACAACAATGTGTTTAAAGCAAAGCTGATTTATTTGATCTATATCCAGAATATTAAACTCCAGCCCAGTTACAGGGGTTATTAACATCAGCAGAAACAAACCTCAATTGTCAGTGTGAACATGATTCAGTCCTGGATGTGATTAACAGCAGCAATAACATCAGAATCCAACCCCTGCAGTCACTTGTGAACTCGCTGGTGTCTCAGCAGGTGGGATGACCGAGTGAATCCCTTCCCACACTCGGAGCAGGTGAACGGCCTCTCCCCGGTGTGAACTGGCTGGTGTCTCAGCAGGCTGGAGGAATCAGTGAATCCCTTCCCACACTCGGAGCAGGTGAACGGCCTCTCCCCGGTGTGAACTCGCTGGTGTTTCAGCAGGCTGGAGGAATCAATGAATCCCTTCCCACACTCGGAGCAGGTGAACGGTCTCTCCCCGGTGTGAATGCGCTGGTGTACAGTGAGGTCAGATGATCTCCTGAACCCAGTCCCGCAGTGAGAGCACCTGAACGGCCTCTCATCAGTGTGAACACGTTGATGGTACGTCAGTTCCCCGGAACTTTTATAGCACTTCCCGCAGTCCGGGCATTTAAAAGGTCTCTCGTCAGTGTGAACGCGCTGGTGTGTCAGCAGGTGGGATGACCGAGTGAATCCCTTCCCACACTCGGAGCAGGTGAATGGCCTCTCCCCAGTGTGAACTCGCCGGTGCTGCAGCAGGTTGGATGACCGAGTGAATCCCTTCCCACACACAGTGCAGGTGAATGGCCTCTCCTCGGTGTGACTGCACTTGTGACTTGACAGGTCAGAGGATCGGCTGAAACCTCGTCCACACACAGAACGCGTGTACGGTTTCTCCCCGCTCTGAACGGTGCTTTTTGCTTCCATGCTCAAAGGTCCTGATGAATCGAGTGACTCTGTCAGATCTTGAAGTGATGTTTGGTTTGAGTTTCCCGTCTGCAAATCCTCCCCTTCTGACACCATGTAAAATGAATTTAAAACAGGAAAAAGGGAGGGTGAGAGAGAACCCACAAAAACCACAAAGGCAGGTTGTGAAATTGAGCAGAATGAATCTGGGAATTTGTGGGGCCGGCACTCGAAAAAAGTGACCATGAAAGCTGCCGGATAGTCGTAAAAATCCAACTGGTTCACTATTGTCCTTCAGGGAAGGGAACCCGCCACCCGGTCTGGGCCGACACAAGACTCTGGCCTCTATGGGAGGAGAGAGAGCGAGGTGGGAGGGGGAGGGGTGAAGGAGAGCTACTTTATACATCTGTAACTCGACTAGAACTTTGACAGCACCTCCCAAACACGCGACCTCCACCACCTAGAAGGACAAGGGCAGCAGGTGCATGGGAACACCATCAACTGCCAGTTCCCCTCCAAGTCACACAGTATCCTGACTTGGGCATATATCACCGTTCCTACATCGTCGCTGGGTGAAAATCCTGGAACTCCTTAGCTAACAGCATTCTGAGAGCACCTTCACCACACGGACTGCAGAGGTTCAAGAAGAAGGCCCAGCATCACCTTCTCAACGGGCAACTGGGGACTGGCAATATATGCTGGCCTTGTTAGTGACACCCACATCGAATGAATTAAAAAAATCTCTATATATAAAATGGATTGAAAGCCTCTACAGAAATACTTGTTCCTAAAACGATAATCTTTTACACTGTACGGACAGGGTCTGTTTAGCAACTTAATCTCCCCTAGAATCCACCTCCCTTCACAGTCCCACACTGGAAATTGTTGGGTCCCACTGGGCTCAGAAGTACTGGGGGTTAAACCCAGCAGCTTCTCCCCCCTCTCCACTCCAGCACAAACTGATGCAACAAGAAAGCCCTGCACAGGAGGCCAGGGACCGAGTTCCACATCCACTGCCCACCCTGATGCTAACCGGCTCTGAATTGCTCCCTCTGCTGTATAAATGGGGGTGGTGCTGCACCCTGGGGTTAATGGTGCCGGGGCCCTGGCCGCACGTCCGCCGGCTCTGACTCGGGGCCTGAGACCCGCACTCGGTGTTGCTGAGGGATTCTAACCCTGGGACTGTACATGGGGATTCTAACCCTTGGACTGTACATGGAGATTCCTGTCCTGGGACTGTACATGGGGATTCTAACCATGGGACTGTACATGGGGAGCCCAGCTCTGAGGCTCTTCTGTTACAATTGTGTGGGATGTTAACCGTATGCTCTGCTTTTATCAGCACCTTCAGGAGAGCTGGTGAGAAATCCGAAGTGTGGACAGTCTGAATCAAATAACTGAGTCAATGCTTTAAATTCCCGGGCAGTAGGACCCGGTTGGGAACAGACACTGAAGCCCGCCCACTCTTTGTTCCTGACCAAGATGACTGCGCATGCGCTTTGCTACTCACTGAATCAAGATGGCGGCCGTTATCCTGGGCCTGTGACCGATGAAGCCCCGAAGCTGCAAACGCGGGACCTTCAGGTTATTATTCGGGTCTTGCGGCCTGCACCAGTTGTTTCTGAAGCCTCCCCGCCCATTTTCCGGTCCATTACTCCGCTCCGTCGGGCCGCATCTTTCCGAATAACCAGAGCTGGTCCGCAATGTCCATCTGGCCAAATACGCGCACCGCGCATGCTCCAAACCCAGGCGGTCCCGTGCATGCGCACTGGGCTCCTGTAGTCCGGGTGCGGCACATTCTCCCCCGCGCGGAATGCTGGGTAAAAGCCCCGCCATTGGAAGGCCACATTCGTGAAAAGAATAGAATTTAGAAGGATTGCATTGAGCACAATGTTCATTCTGGCAGTTAGAGTGTGTTTCTGCTGAAGGATCCTGCTTGTTCCCAAAGAATGCTGGGATACTTGACTACATTACCCTCTACTTATTTCGGATAGTAGGTTTAGCTAATTAAGGCGTATTTGTAGACTGGAAGGTGCCTCCCTCCCCTTATCAAACCTTGGGATATATGTATTCACAACCTCAGTAGAGCCATTGTCAAAGCACAGCCTGGCCTCCCAAGAGATAAGGGAGCAATTAACAACCAACACAGTTCCAGGCACGGGGGGTACATCTACTATTCGAACCTGGTCTCCCAAGAGATAAGGGAGCAATTAATGACCAACACGGTTCCAGTCACTGAGCATCCAAGCCATTACGGCCTTGAGCCACCCCGCTCTGTCCGACAGCCAGGGATAAAATATGTTTTCTCAAACTATAAACTATGCCCGCAAAGGAAGAGATAACAGCAAGAATTTGGGGAGTAGGATGAGGCAACCAACATCTGTGACTGGCATGGTCAGGGTTAGAAACATAGAATCTAGGAGCAGGAGTAGGCCATTCGGCCCGTCGAGCCTGCTCCACCATTCAATACGATCATGGCTGATCATCCAAATCCAATACCCTGTCCCTGCTTTAATCCCCACAGTACACATATCCCACCCTACCCCCATAACCCCACGTATTTAATTCCCCCTAACATATCCTATTCTATCCCCATAACCCCACATATTTAATCCCCCCCTAACACTAAGGGTCAATTTATCATAGCCAAATCAACCTAACCCGCACATTTTTGGACTGTGGGAGGAAACCGGAGCACCCGGAGGAAACCCACGCAGACACGGGGAGAATGTGCAAACTCCACACAGACAGTCACCCGAGGTCAGATTCGAACCCGGGTCCCTGGCGCTGTGAGGCACCAGTGCTAACCACTATGCCACCGTGTTGCCGTCCAAGGGGAGGGCCCGACAGTTGAGTGACTAACCATATAACCAATAGAGAGTAACTGTAGTGACACTGTTTGTACGTGTACGCCCCATTCTGTAGTAAGTGGGCGGTCCTTATAGAAATGTATAACTTGAATGAACCGTTACTTGTTCCTCAGAGAGTGCGCCCCTAGCTTGAGGAAGCTGAGTGGCTCTCCCTTGTGCACAAGTCTTTTGTTTATTTTAATAAATTCTGAACTTGTCCGCAATTCCGTCTCCATCTAGAGTTTCTCCAAATTCGAATCGAACACTGCTGATCTTAATAACCCCTATACCTGGGCTGGAGATTAATATTCTGTATAAATATTGAATACATCAGCTGTGTTTCAAACTGACAGTCGGTCGAATAGTTGATCAGAGGAGAAGAATTGATGTTGTTACAGACTGTTCTATTTTTGGGCCCTTTCTTACTCTAACTTATATCACTTCTCACCTAGTTCATCCTCCAACACATCAAATCCCAAGCTTGTTCCGTTTGAGTACATGGCTTGTGGGTGTCAGAGACTGAACTGCAGTGTCTCACTGTACACTCATCTGACTCTCCCGGTGCGGAGGGGAGCAGGCAGATCGGAGGACCTCTTTGTAGGACTGCTCCTGGGCCTGGCCAAAAAAGCCATCAACTGGTCCAGGCAGCGAGCACTCGAGGGGCGCGTTCGGCCCAATTGCCTGCCTCTCTTCCGCGGCCATGTTCGCGCCCGGGTGGCCCTGGAGATGGAGCACGCGGTGTCGGCCGGCACCCTTGAGGCCTTCCGCGACTGGTGGGCGCTGCGGGGACTGGAGTGCATCATCACCCCAGCCAACCAAATTTTAATTTAATTTGTTCAGGTTCCTTTAAAGTTTTATTAATTTACAGTCAATTTTGTTTAATCACCCCAATAAAAGAGTACACTCATCTGACTCTCCCGGTGCGGAGGGGAGCGGGCAGATCAGAGGACCTCCTCATAGGACTGCTCCTGGGCCTGGCCAAAAAGGCCATCAACTGGTCCAGCCAGCGGGCGATCGAGGGGGTCGTTCGGCCACGTTTGCGCCCGGGTGGCCCTGGAGATGGAGCACGCGGTGTCCGCGACCGGTGGGCACCGCAGGGACTAAAGTGCATCATCACCCCCGGCAACCAAATTTTAATTTAATGTATTAAGTTTAATTTAATGTATTTTTGTTAAGTTACAGTTTATTTGTTTATGGGTTGCTTAAAAAGAGTACACACATCTGAAATTCCTTTGAACCACCCTTTATAGAACGATCTTGTATAAGATTTGCAATCCGTTATTTTCTGTATCATTTAACCCTTTTTGGATCCGATTTAGTAAAAACTCCTCCACACATATTGCATGTGATCGCCTTTGAAATGTTCTGATCTTTGTAATTGTCATTGCTGATTTTGATGGTCTCTTCGATTCAATCTCTTGTTATTAACATAACTTGCACTATTTCTTAATTGAGATAATTTTTTCTAATACTTCCTTTATCAGGTCTTCAGCTCCTCCATTGAACCCTGTCAATAATCCTTCATTTGGGTTTAGGGGCTGGGGTTCAGGTTAGGATGTTAGGCTTATGAGATAGTGATTAGGGATAGAAACCACTATTGACAACGCCAGTGTCACTAGACATGTTCTCTTTCATTTCATGGTGTTTTAACCTCACGCAGATGAGTCAGAAAACAGCCTCATGAATTGTTCATTCAAGGAACCTTCTTTCTGGCCCGAGCCTGATTTCCTCTCTTCTTTCACAACTCTACATTTGACACAGAAAAAGACATCAGGGTCATTAGATTTTGGGACAAGAACAGGCAGATCCAGGTGTTGTGCTGCTTACATCCAATCTTTGGCCTGCCTGTAAAGGGTTTCTGACAATAGCCTGTCACCAGGCCCCACCAGTCGCCATCTGATTCCACCATCATATCTTCATCCATTACCTGCCCTCACTGGAGCTGGTTTTACCACCATGACCAGTCCCCATACAGAGGCTCTGATTCCCATTTATAGACTCAGTGTAAATGATCCCTGGATTCAGTATCACAGTGTAAGTGGGCCCTGGATTTGGTGTATCAGTGTAAGTGTTCCCCGGATTTGGTGTCACACTGTAAGTGGTCTCTCGATTTGGTGTCTCAGAGAAAGTGGTCCCCAGATTTGCTGTCGCATTGTAAGTGGGCCCTGGAATTGGTGTCACAGTGCAAATACTCCAAGGATGTGGTGTCACAATGTAAGTCGTCCCCGCATTTGGTGTCAGAGTGTAAGTTGTCCTTGGATTTGGTGTCACAATGTAAGTGCTCCCTGGAATTGGTGCAACAGTGTAAGGGGTCCCTGGATTTGGTGTCAAGTTGTAAGTGGTCACTGGATTTAATGTCTCGATGTAAGTGGTCCCTGGATTGAGTGTCACACTGTAAGTCGGCCCTGGATTTGGTGTCTCAGTGTAAGTGGTCCCTGGAATTGGTGTCACAGTGCAAATATTCCCTGGATTGAGTGTCACAATGTAAGTGGTCCCCGCATTTTGTGTCACAATGTAAGTGGTCCCTGGATTTGGTGTCTCACTTTAAGTGGTCTTTGGATTTGGTGTCACACAGTAAGTGATCCCTGGATCTAGTGTCACAGTGTAAGTGCTCCCTGGAATTGGTGTAACAGTGTAAGTGGTCCCTGGATTTGGTGTCAGAGTGTCAAACCAGCCTGTTTCTGTGACTTGAGCCTTTCTAAAATGACTCACTATTTTTGATGATCCATTGCTTATTTAATTTGGAAAGACTTCAGAATTTTGCAGTGTGATGAAGGTTTCCTTTGAAGGTGGCGTAACATTTCTTTCAAAATTTTCTCTTCTAATCCTTCCCACCTCCACATTCACCCCGCTCCACCACTTTAAAACACTTTGCACGACTGACTGGGAAGGTCCAAAGTGCAGTCCTTGATCTGGGCTGTTAGTTGATCTCAGCCACGGCAACAGTTCAGGGGCCATAATTGGCCTCAGCACCACTGGGCTAAATAAGAGTAAAAATCAGCCAGTGCCCCCTGCTCTTGATGGAGATCCAGTCACATCAACTGGGAAGTGTATGGATGTCAATTGAGGGCAGGATTGGACTCGGCTGTGATGCCTACCACAGGGGAAATGCTGCTGACACTCACTGAGTCGGCTGATGGTGAGGCACGAGAGATTAACTGATGCCTGTGGAATGTCACCCAGCCGGATTCAGCTCCTTCTGGAGAGAAGGGGAAAAACAAAATCCCAGACAGTGCAATGAATGTTGATTTTAGACAGTAAGGATGGAGGCAGAGTTTGTAGAATGGGGAATTTACAGCTTAGGAGGGGCAGGAGAGGACAGAACGTTCTATAGGAACTAGAAATGTCTGTTCTGACTTTCTATCCTGCACTTAAAGTAACAACATTTATAAACACCATTTCAGAGTGTCATTAGGGGAGGATCTGTTGATGGAAACTCAAACAAAATATCGCCTCAAGATCTGACAGATTGACCAGTTTCATCAGGACCTGAATATCATCGGCCTTTGGCTATAGAAGGAAAAAACACCAATCACAGCGGGAGAAACAGGACACGTGTTCTGTGTATTTTTTAAAATTTGTTTAAGGGATGTGGGCATCGCTGGCAAGGCCAACATTTATTGCCCATGAGAAGGTGGTGGTGAGCCACCTTCTTGAACCGCTGTAGTCCACGTGGTGAAGGTACTCCCACAGTGCTGTGAGGGAGGGAGTTCCAGGATTTTGACCCAGCGGCGATGAAGGATCGGCGATATTCTTCTCAGTCGGGATGGTGTGTGACTTGGAGGGGAACTTGGAGGTGGTGGTGTTCCCATGCACTTGCTGCCATTGTCCTTCCAGTTGGAAGAGTTCGCGGGATTGGGAGGTGCTGCAAAGAAGCCTTGGTGAGTTGCTGCAGTGCATCTTGTAGATGGTACACACTGCAGCCATGGTGCGCCGGTGGTGGAGGGAATGAATGTTTAAGGTGGTGGATGGGGTGCCAATGTCCTGCATTGTCCTGGATGGCCGTTCACAAGCTAAGTGTGGAAAGAGATTCACTCACTCATCTCACCTATTAGCACACGAACATGTTCATAAAGGGGAGAATCCGTTCAGTGGTCTGTATGTGGAAAGGGATTCAATCGATCATCCCATTTACTGACACACCAGCACAGTCACACCGGAGAGAGACCGTTCAGATACGTCATGTGTGGGAAGGGATTCACTCCGTTGTCACAACTGTTGACACTCCAGAGTGTCCACATGGAGAACAGTTGCTTTAAATACTCTGACTGTGAGAAAAGCTTTCAAAGTTCAAAGCAGCTGATGCACGATCAGCGCATTGATACTGGAGAGAGGTTGATTCAATATCCTGTGTGTGGGAAGAAATTCACCCCACCTGCTGAGACTCCAGTGAGTTCACATGTGACTGCAGGGGTTTGGATTCTGTTATTAATCACATCCAGGACTGAATCATGGCAGAGTGTCCGTGCACTGGGGTTTCTGTGTGAATTATTGATGAATTTTCTCTCAATGGGGTCACAGAATCTCATTCTCCATTCACGAATTGGGGCTTTCAATGTTCCCCAGCATGCCCCGCGGGGAGAATGTGCCCCATTCACACAGGAGGAGCACAGTGCGCAGGCGCAGTGCCCGCCTGTATTTGGAGCATGCGCAATGTCACTGTGATCTGGGCAAGGCGAGTGCGACAACGCAAAGGTCGGTGTCGCGATTTTACGCCGATTACGAATCAGCGGGGCGCAGGAAGGTAACGCACCCGGCGGCTGAGCTTCATAAACACCTCGTGTAGGTCGCAAGCCCCGAATGAGAACCTACAGGTTCCGCGTTTGCAGCTCGGAGGATATTTCCCAGGAACTAGGCCCGGGTTAACGGCGGCCATCTTTGTAAAGGAAAGCTGAGGATTTATGTTCCGCAATTCCGCGAGGTAGAGCGCATGCGCAGCCATCTTTGTAAAGGAACCACGAGTGGGCGAGGCTTCAGGGTCCCAGTGAGTGAACTGAACCCAGCCAGAGTCAGCACCTTCAGGGGAGGAGAACCAGTGAGTGCAGAACTGAACCCAGCCAGAGTCAGCACCTTCAGGGGAGGAGAGGGAGGGAAACCAGTGAGTGTAGAACTGAACCCAGCCAGAGTCAGCACCTTCAGGGGAGGAGAGGGAGGGGAACCAGTGAGTGTGGAACTGAACCCAGCCAGAGTCAGCACCTTCAGGGGAGGAGAGGGAGGGGAACCAGTGAGTGTGGAACTGAACCCAGCCAGAGTCAGCACCTTCAGGGGAGGAGAGGGAGGGGAACCAGTGAGTGAACTGAACCCTGCCAGAGTTGGTGGAGAAACTATCTTGCGACGTGCGGTGTGTTTGTACCACCTCCCTGTGCTAAAATCCAATGTGTGGGACGGGGATTTGCAGCTTTGGAGGAGCAAGAGAGGAAATAATGTTCAGAAACTAGAATTGTCTGTTCTGAATTTCTGTCCTGTACTTACAGTGATGAGTTTTATAAACTCCTTTCACAGGGTATTAGAAGAGGAGGATTTGCAGATGGGAAACTCAAACCAAACATCACGTCAAGATCTGACGGAGTCACTCGATTCCTCAGGACCTGAATATCATCGGCCTTTGAATGTGGAAGGAGAAATGTTTGACTGTTCTGTCTGTGGGAAAAGATTTCAGATATCAGTGTGACTGGAAAAGCACCGAGACTCACACACCCGAGTGAGAGTGTTCCAGTGCACTGACAGTGGAAAGAGCTTTAACCAGTTACACAGCCTGAAAAAACATCGCATCATTCACAGTGGGGCGAAACCGTACACGTGTTCTGTGTGTGGACAAGGTTTCAACTGATCATCCAACCAAGAGAGACACAAGGACACCCGCACCACGGAGAAACCGGAAAAATGTGGGGACTGTGGGAAGGGATTCAGTTCCCCGTCTGAGCTGGAAATTCATTGGCACACTCACACCGGGGAGAGACCGTTCACCTGCTCTGAGTGTGGGAAGGGATTCACTCAGTCATCCAACCTGCTGACACACCAGAGAGGTCACACTGGGGAGAGACCGTTCACCTGCTCTGAGTGTGGGAAGGGATTCACTTTGTCATCCGACCTTCTGGCACACCAGCGAGTTCACAGTGGGGAGAGACCATTCACCTGCTCCGTGTGTGGGAAGGGATTCACTCAGTCATCCCACCTGCTGCAGCACCAGCGAGTTCACACTGGGGAGAGACCGTTCACCTGCTCCGAGTGTGGGAAGGGATTCACTCAGTCATCCCACTTTGTAACTCACCAGCGAGTTCACACTGGGGAGATACCGTTCACCTGCTCTGTGTGTGGGAAGGGATTCACTTGTTCATCCCACCTTCTAACTCACCGGGGAGAGGCCGTTCACCTGCGCCGTGTGTGGGAAGGGATTCACTCAGTCATCCTGCCTGCTGAGACACCAGCGAGTTCACAAGTGACTGCAGGGGTTGGATTCTGCTGTTATTGCTGCTGTTAATCACATCCAGGACTAAACCATGTTCATTCTGACAGTTGGGGTTTATTTCTGCTGATGATAATAACCCCTATAACTGGGCTGGAGTTTAATATTTTGATATTTCAAATAACACAGAGGGTTGATATTTGATGTCTCCAAGATAAGAGGAGACTAATTGATGTCCTGTTACCGACTGTTCCATTCTTGGGCCTTTTCTCCTTTCTAACTCGAGATTATTTCAGTTCTCGTACCTTCGGTTACTCTCATGGACAAGTCCCAGCTCCCCATACCTTCCAGAGTGCCTCTCCTAGCCTTGGTATCCAGGGAAGGTCTCGGTAACACGCCCGGGATCACTAAACACAAAACCCAGTCTGTTAATCACTTTCAGCTACTGGACTTAGCGTGTGTCCCACAGCATCTCTCTCACCTTCGATGTGTGAATAGAGCATCACGCCTGCAAACCTGCTTTCAATTTCAATTTGAATCCACTCAGCAAGTGTATTTAAAAAAAATACGTACAAGTAAACAGATCACATCAAATAATTGGCAAAGGTTTAGAGTCAACAAGATGAACAAGTGAACACATCACGGCCCAATACCCCAGCTCTATATTCACAGGAGAAAGTCTGTTATCTAACTCCTCGAGTGGACAGAATAGAGAAAGATCCCAACTCTAAGAACATCTAGAATCTGTTGTAAATATCTTTCAAATCCTGACTCGTCCAATCTGTCGGTTTCCTTTCAATTGAAGTGAATGGAAGACGAGAGGGGTGTTGGCATATGGACCTCGGTTAATTCAGCTACTGAAAGGTGTTCATGTTTAGTTCATTCGATATCGGGGAAAATGTGGTTGGTATTATTAGAGAGAGAGAGAGATTTCACTGAGCAACAGCTGGTGTTTCCAACCAACTGGCCTTGGATATTTTCATCATAGAAAGTTTCGATCAGAAATATGATGTTGGGATAAGAAAAGTCTGGAGACTAGTGGTTTGTGCTGCCCCAGGAAGGCCACAGTGTTTTTACCTGCTTCTGACGTTGTTGATGTGTGTTGAAGAAAATGCAGACTTGTGTCTCTGGACTGTGCAGTAGCCAGAGACGACCATATTAGGCAATGCCAGCTCCAGTTTGATAAGAGGTTGAAGGCAGAGCAAGAGATCCAGCAGTTTTAAGAATTTATCTCCCGTTATCTGCAGACATCGAATGTTGCAGCGTGCTGACAAAATTGGACTTAAGACTTGAACCTATTGGGTTCAATTATTGGGATCGATTGTTATAGAATTGAATTGTTATAGAATGGAAAAGTAGTGAAGTTCTGCTAAACTTGTATCGAACCTTGGTTAGACCACACTTGGAGCACTGCGTACAATTCTGGTCGCCATATTATAAAAAGGATATAGAGGCACTGGAGAGGGTGCAGAGAAGATTTACAAGGATGATACCAGAAATGAGAGGGTATACCTGTCAGGAAAGGATGGACAGGCTGGGTCTCTTTTCTCTTGAAAAAAGGCCGAGGGGTGACCTAATAGAGGTCTTTAAAATGATGATAGGTTTTGATAGAGTAGATACAGAGAGAGTGTTTCCACTTGTGGGGAAGAGCATAACTAGAGGCCATCAATATAAGATAGTCACCAAGAAATCCAATAGGTAATTCAGGAGAAACTTCTTTACCCAGAGAGTGGGGAGAATGTGGAACTCGCTACCACAGGGAGTGGTTGATGCGAATAGTATAGATGCATTTAAGGGGAGGCTAGACAAGCATATGAGGGAGAAGGGAATAGAGGGTTATGCTGATAGAGTTAGATGGGAAAGACGGGAGGAGGCTCGAGTGGAGCATAAACGCCGGCAAGGACTGGTTGGGCCGAATGGCCTGTTTCTGTGCCGTATATCCTGTGTAATCCTGTGTAGTCACAGCAAACAGACAGTTTAACAGACTGCCCATGGTCCACTCTAACCCCCACCTTCTCTCTCTCTCACTATTCATGGACACTGCTGCAGTCATTGCTCCTCTGACCTTTCCTCTCTTGTCCCTCCTACACCCCTAATACACAGCCCGACACAATCTCCCTCCCCCTACATCCTCACTGTGCTGGAATCCACACCAGTCTCCCCATCTCCTTGTTCTCTCCCTGGATCCGAAAACTACTGAACTCAGTCTTCCCTCCTGAAGTCTACAGGCTCTAAAACTGAAGCTTGGTGTCCCTCAGTCCCTACTCCTCCCCTTCTCTCCTCCTCTTTTCCCCCGGGGTGTGTCCACACTCTGGGCCTTGGGCCTTGCCCGGGGATTCTCAGTATGAACAGGTGGGGTGTGTTTTGAGACAGGGTGTCCCCGCTCTCCTCCTCTTTCCCCGGGGTGTGTCCACACTCTGGGCCTTGGGCCTTGCCCGGGGATTCTCAGTATGAACAGGTGGGGTGTGTTTTGAGACAGGGTGTCCCCGCTCTCCTCTTTTCCCCGGGGTGTGTTCCACACTCTGGGCCTTGGGCCTTGCCCGGGGATTCTCAGTATGAACAGGTGGGATGTGTTTTGAGACAGGGTGTCCCCGCTCTCCTCTTTTCCCCGGGGTGTGTCCACACTCTGGGCCTTGGGCCTTGCCCGGGGATTCTCAGTATGAACAGGTGGGATGTGTTTTGAGACAGGGTGTCTCCGCTCTCCTCTTTCCCCCGGGGTGTGTTCCACGCTCTGGGCCTTGGGCCTTGCCCGGGGATTCTCAGTACGAACAGGTGGGGTGTGTTTTGAGACAGGGTGTCCCCGCTCTCCTCCTCTTTTCCCCGGGGTGTGTCCACACTCTCGGCCTTGGGCCTTGCCCGGGGATTCTCAGTATGAACAGGTGGGGTGTGTTTTGAGACAGGGTGTCCCCGCTCTCCTCCTCTTTTCCCCGGGGTGTGTCCACACTCTGGGCCTTGGGCCTTGGGCCTTGCCCGGGGATTCTCAGTATGAACAGGTGGGGTGTGTTTTGAGACAGGGTGTCCCCGCTCTCCTCCTCTTTTCCCCGGGGTGTGTCCACACTCTGGGCCTTGGGCCTTGCCCGGGGATTCTCAGTATGAACAGGTGGGGTGTGTTTTGAGACAGGGTGTCCCCGCTCTCTTTTCCCCCGGGCTGTGTCCACACTCTGGGCCTTGGGCCTTGCCCGGGGATTCTCAGTATGAACAGGTGGGGTGTGTTTTGAGACAGGGTGTCTCCGCTCTCCACCTTTAAAGGGACAAGGAGAGGACCAGCTGGGCTGAATGGCCCTGCTTTATGACATCACTGCAGTGCCTAGCAACCAACCTCCCTGAGCCCTGCTCATTATGGGCTGGCAGTGTTTGATGGGACAGTGTAGAGGGAGCTTTACTCTGTATCTAACCCGTGCTGTACCTGCCCTGGGAGTGTTTGATGGAACAGTGCAGAGGGAGCTTTACTCTGTATCTAACCCGTGCTGTACCTGCCCTGGGAGTGTTTGATGGGACAGTGTAGAGGGAGCTTTACTCTGTATCTAACCCGTGCTGTACCTGCCCTGGAGTGTTTGATGGGACAGTGTAGAGGGAGTTTTACTCTGTATCTAAACCGTGCTGCACCTGCCCTGGGAGTGTTTGATGAGACAGTGTAGAGGGAGCATTACTATGTATCTCACCCGTGCTGTACCTGCCCTGGGAGTGTTTGATGGGACAGTGCAGAGGGAGCTTAACTCTGTATTTAACCCGTGCTGTACCTGCCCTGGGAGTGTTTGATGGGACAGGAGAGAGGGAGCTTTACTGTGTAACAAAACCGTGGTGTACCTGCCCTGGGAGTGTTTGGTGGGACAATGAAAAGGGAGCTTTACTCTGTATCGAACCTGTGCTGTACTTGCCCTAGGAATGTTAGATGGGATAATGTAGAGGGAGCTTTACTCTGTATCTCACCTGTGCTGTGCCTGCCCTGAGAGTGTTGATGGGATAGTGTACAGGGAGCTTTACTCTGTATCTAACCCGTGCTGTACCTGCCCTGGGAGTGTTTGATGGGACAGTGTAGAGGGAGCTTTACTCTGTATCTAACCCCGTACTGTACCTACCCTGGGAGTGTTTGATGGGACAGTGTAGAAGGAGCTTTACTCTGTATCTAACCTGTGCTGTACCTGCCCTGGGAGTGTTTGATGGGACAGTGTAGAGGGAACTTTAATTTGTATCTAACCCGTGCTGTACCTGCCCTGGGAGTGTTTGATGGGACAGTGTAGAGGGAGCTTTACTTTGTATCTAACCCGTGCTGTACCTGCCCTGGGAGTGTTTGATGGGACAGTTTAGAGGGAGCCTTATTCTGGATCTAACCCGTGCTGTACCTGCCCTGGGAGTGTTTGATGGGATAGTGTAAAGGGAGCTTTACTCTGTATCTAACCCCGTACTGTACCTTCCCTGGGAGTGTTTGATGGGACAGTGCAGAGGGAGCTTTTCTGTGTAACTAATCCGTGCTGTACCTGCCCTGGGAGTGTTTGATGGGATAGTGTGGAGGGAGCTTTACTCTGTATCTAACCCGTGCTGTACCTGCCCTGGGAGTGTTTGATGGGACAGTGCAGAAGGAGCTTTACTCTGTATTTAACCCGTGCTGTACCTGCCCTGGGAGTGCTTGATGGGACAGTATAGAGGGAGCTTTTCTGTGTTACTAACCCGTGCTGTACCTGCCCTGGGAGTGTTTGATGGGATAGTGTAGAGGGAGCTTTACTCTGTATCTAACCCGTGCTGTTCCTGCCCTGCGAGTGTTTGATGGGACAGTGTAGAGGGAGCTTTACTCTGTATCTAACTCCGTACTGTACCTCCCCTGGGAGTGTTTGACGGGACAGTGCAGAGGGAGCTTTACTCTGTAACTAACCCGTGCTGTACCTGCCCTGGGAGTGTTTGATGGGATAGTGCAGAGGGAGCTTTACTCTGTAACTAACCCCTGCTGTACCTGCCCTGGGAGTGTTTGATGGGACAGTGTAGAGGGAGCTTTAATCTGTCTCTAACCTGTGCTGTACCTGCCCTGGGAGTGTTTGATGGGACAGTGTAGAGGGAGCTTTACTCTGTATCTAACCCGTGCTGTACCTGCCCTGGGAGTGTTTGATGGGACAGTGTAGAGGGAGCTTTACTCTGTATCTAACCCGTGCTGTACCTGCCCTGGGAGTGTTTGATGGGACAGTGTAGAGGGAGCTTTACTCTGTATCTAACCCGTGCTGTACCTGCCCTGGGAGTGTTTGATGGGACAGTGTAGAGGGAGCTTTACTCTGTATCTAACCCGTGCTGTACCTGCCCTGGGAGTGTTTGATGGGACAGTGTAGAGGAGCTTTACTATGTATCTAACCCGTGCTGTACCTGCCCTGGGAGTGTTTGATGGGACAGTGTAGAGGGAGCTTTACTCTGTATCTAACCCGTGCTGTACCTGCCCTGGGAGTGTTTGATGGGACAGTGTAGAGGGAGCTTTACTCTGTATCTAACCCGTGCTGTACCTGCCCTGGGAGTGTTTGATGGGACAGTGTAAAGGGAGCTTTACTCTGTATCTAACCCGTGCTGTACCTTCCCTGGGAGTGTTTGATGGGACAGTGCAGAGGGAGCTTTACTCTGTATCTAACCCGTGCTGTACCTGCCCTGGGAGTGTTTGATGGGACAGTGCAGAGGGAGCTTTACTCTGT
This sequence comes from Squalus acanthias, assembly GCA_030390025.1. Taxonomy (NCBI): domain Eukaryota; kingdom Metazoa; phylum Chordata; class Chondrichthyes; order Squaliformes; family Squalidae; genus Squalus; species Squalus acanthias. The sequence goes on from JASTWF010000060.1 coordinate 590,280, forward strand.
ATCTAACCCGTGCTGTACCTGCCCTGGGAGTGTTTGATGGGACAGTGTAGAGGGAGCTTTACTCTGTATCTAACCCGTGCTGTACCTGCCCTGGGAGTGTTTGATGGGACAGTGTAGAGGGAGCTTTACTCTGTATCTAACCCGTGCTGTACCTGCCCTGGGAGTGTTTGATGGGACAGTGTAGAGGGAGCTTTACTCTGTATCTAACCCGTGCTGTACCTGCCCTGGGAGTGTTTGATGGGACAGTGTAGAGGGAGCTTTACTCTGTATCTAACCCGTGCTGTACCTGCCCTGGGAGTGTTTGATGGGACACTGTAGAGGGAGCTTTCCTCTGTATTTAAGCCATGCTGTACCTGCCGTGGGAGTGTTTGATGGGACAGTATAGAGCGAGTTTTACTATGTATCTAACCCGTGCTGTACCTGCCCTGGGAGTGTTTGATGGGACAGTGTCGAGGGAGCTTTACTCTGTATCTAACCCGTGCCGTACCTGCCGTGGGAGTGTTTGATGGGGCAGTGTTGAGGGTGCTTTACTCTGTATCTAACCCGTGCTGTATCTACCGTGGGAGTGTTTGATGGGACAGTAGAGAGCGAGCTTTACTCTGTATCTGACCCGTGCTGTCCCTGCCCTGGGAGTGTTTGATGGGATAGTGTAAAGAGAGCTTTACTCTGTCTGTAACCTGTGCTGTACCTGACCTGGGAGAGTTTCATGGGACAGTGTAGAGTAAGCTTTACTGTGTTTCTAACTCCGTACTGTACCTTCCCTCGCGGTGTTTGATGGGACAGTGCAGAGGGAGCTTTACTGTGTATTTAACCCGTGCTGTACCTGCCCTGGGAGTGTTTGATGGGACAGTGTAGAGGGAGCTTTACTCTGTATCTAACCCGTGCTGTACCTGCCCTGGGAGTGTTTGATGGGACAGTGTAGAGGAGCTTTACTCTGTATCTAACCCGTGCTGTACCTGCCCTGGGAGTGTTTGATGGGACAGTGTAGAGGGAGCTTTACTCTGTATCTAACCCGTGCTGTACCTGCCCTGGGAGTGTTTGATGGGACAGTGTAGAGGGAGCTTTACTCTGTATCTAACCCGTGCTGTACCTGCCCTGGGAGTGTTTGATGGGACAGTGTAGAGGGAGCTTTACTCTGTATCTAACCCGTGCTGTACCTGCCCTGGGAGTGTTTGATGGGACAGTGCAGAGGGAGCTTTACTCTGTATCTAACCCGTGCTGTACCTGCCCTGGGAGTGTTTGATGGGACAGTGTAGAGGGAGCTTTACTCTGTATCTAACCCGTGCTGTACCTGCCCTGGGAGTGTTTGATGGGACAGTGCAGAGGGAGCTTTACTCTATATCTTACCCATGCTGTACCTGCCCTGGGAGTGTTTGATGGGACATGTCGAGGGAGCTTTAATCTGTATTTAACCCATGCTGTACCTGTCCTGGAAGTGTTTGATGGGACAGTGTAGAGGGAGCTTGACTCTGTATCTAACCTGTGCTGTACCTGCCCCGGGAGTGTTTGATGGGACAGTGTAGAGGGAGCTTTACTCTGTATCTAAACCGTGCTGTACCTGCCCTGGGAGTGTTTGATGGGACAGTGTCGAGGGAGCTTTACTCTGTATCTAACCTGTGATGGACCTGATCTTGCAGTGTTTGATGGGATAGTGTCGAGGGAGCTTTCCTCTGTATCTAACCCGTGCTGTCGCTGCCCTGGTAGTGTTTGATGGGACAGTATAAAGCGAGCATTGCTCTGTATCTTACCCGTGCTGTACCGGCCCTCGAAATTTTTGATGGGACATTGCAGAGGGAGCTATACTCTGTATCTAACCCGTGCTGTACCTGCCCTGGTAGTGTTTGATGGGATAGTGTCGATCGAGTTTTATTCTGTATCTAACTCGTGCTGGACCTGCCCTGGGAGCGTTTGATGGGACAGTGTTGAGGGAGCTTTACTCTGTATCTAACCCGTGCTGTAACTGCCCTGGGAGTGTTTGATGGGACAGTGTAGAGGGAGCTTTACTCTGTATCTAACCATGCTGTACCTGCCCTGGGAGTGTTTGATGGGACAGTGTAGAGGGAGCTTTACTCTGTATCTAACCATGCTGTACCTGCCCTGGGAGTGTTTGATGGGACAGTGTAGAGCGAGCTTTCCTCTGTACCTAACCCGTGCTGTACCTGCCCTGGGAATGTTTGATGGGACAGTGTAGAGGGAAGTTTACTCTGTATCTAACCTGTGCTGTACCTGACCTGGGAGTCTTTAAAATAAATATAAACTAAAAGGCTAATGAAATGTTAATGCTTATGACTAGAGGTCTAGAATATAGAGGGGAGGAAGTTTTGCTCCAGCTGTACAAAGCCCTGGTTAGACCACATCTGGGGCACTGTGGACCGTTCTGGGCCCCGCACCTTAGAAAGAATAGATTGGCCTTGGAAGGAGTGCAGTGCAGATTCACCAGCATGTTACCAGGGCTCCAAGGGTTAAACTATTGAGAGTTTACAGAAATGAAGCTTGTATTCCATGGATTATAGAAAGTTGAGGCTGATTTGATTGAGGTTTTGAGGATTTTGGATCAATTGCGAGGGTCGATGGAGAGAAACTCTTTCCACTGGTGGGGAGTCTGGGACCAGGGGACAGAACCTTAAAATCCGAGCCAGGCCCTTCAGGAGAGAAGCTGGAAACTCTTCTCCACACAAAGGATGGTGGAAGTGTGGAGCTCTCTCACAATAAGCAGGCGATGCTCGCTCACTGAATAACTTTGGGCCGGTTGTGGTTTCTCCCCATTGTCCCGGTGCTTGTTCCCTTGGATTGGATCTTCATTTGTTCCCTTTGGTTTGGTTTCAGTTTCACTGCTGGACCCACCACTCAAAGCACTTTGTCTGATCTTCCCCCGGGAATGAGCAGACTCCTCCCTCAGCCCCCACACTGCACCATCTCTCCCCGGGGTGTGTCCACACTCTGGGCCTTGGGCCTTGCCCGGGGATTCTCAGTATGAACAGGTGGGGTGTGTTTTGAGACAGGGTGTCTCCGCTCTCCTCCTCTTTTCCCCGGGGTGTGTCCACACTCTGGGCCTTGGGCCTTGCCCGGGGATTCTCAGTATGAACAGGTGGGGTGTGTTTTGAGACAGGGTGTCCCCGCTCTCCTCCTCTTTTCCCCGGGGTGTGTCCACACTCTGGGCCTTGGGCCTTGCCCGGGGATTCTCAGTATGAACAGGTGGGGTGTGTTTTGAGACAGGGTGTCTCCGCTCTCCACCTTTAAAGGGACAAGGAGACGACCAGCTGGGCTGAATGGCCCTGCTTTATGACATCACTGCAGTGCCTAGCAACCAACCTCCCTGAGCCCTGCTCATTGTGGGCTGGTAATGTTTCATGGGACAGTGTAGAGAGAGCTTTACTCTGTATCTAACCTGTGCTGTACCTGCCCTGGGAGTGTTTGATGGGACAGTGTAGAGGGAGCTTTACTCTGTATCTAACCCGTGCTGTACCTGCCCTGGGAGTGTTTGATGGGACAGTGTAGAGGGAGCTTTACTCTGTATCTAACCCGTGCTGTACCTGCCCTGGGAGTGTTTGATGGGGACAGTGTAGAGGGAGCTTTACTCTGTATCTAACCTGTGCTGTATCTGCCCTGGGAATGTTTGATGGGACAGTGTTGAGGGAGCTTTACTCTGTATCTAACCCGTGCTGTACCTGCCCTGGGAGTGTTTGATGGGACAGTGCAGAGGGAGCTTTACTCTGTATCTTACCCATGCTGTACCTGCCCTGGGAGTGTTTGATGGGACATGTCGAGGGAGCTTTAATCTGTATTTAACCCATGCTGTACCTGTCCTGGAAGTGTTTGATGGGACAGTGTAGAGGGAGCTTGACTCTGTATCTAACCTGTGCTGTACCTGCTCCGGGAGTGTTTGATGGGACAGTGTAGAGGGAGCTTTACTCTGTATCTAACCATGCTGTACCTGCCCTGGGAGTGTTTGATGGGACAGTGTAGAGGGAGCTTTACTCTGTATCTAACCATGCTGTACCTGCCCTGGGAGTGTTTGATGCGACAGTGCAGAGGGAGCTTTACTCTGTATCTAACCCGTGCTGTACCTGCCCTGGGAGTGTTTGATGCGACACTGTAGAGGGAGCTTTATTCTGTATCGAACCCATGCTGTACCTGCCCTGGGAGTGTTTGATGGGACAGTGCAGAGGGAGCTTTACTCTATATCTTACCCATGCTGTACCTGCCCTGGGAGTGTTTGATGGGACATGTCGAGGGAGCTTTAATCTGTATTTAACCCATGCTGTACCTGTCCTGGAAGTGTTTGATGGGACAGTGTAGAGGGAGCTTTACTCTGTATCTAACCCGTGCTGTACCTGCCCTGGGAGTGTTTGATGGGACAGTGTAGAGGGAGCTTTACTCTGTATCTAACCCGTGCTGTACCTGCCCTGGGAGTGTTTGATGGGACAGTGTAGAGGGAGCTTTACTCTGTATCTAACCCGTGCTGTACCTGCTCTGGAGTGTTTGATGGGACAGTGTAGAGGGAGCTTTACTCTGTATCTAACCCGTGCTGTACCTGCCCTGGAGTGTTTGATGGGACAGTGTAGAGGGAGCTTTACTCTGTATCTAACCCGTGCTGTACCTGCCCTGGGAGTGTTTGATGGGACAGTGTAGAGGGAGCTTTACTCTGTATCTAACCCGTGCTGTACCTGCCCTGGAGTGTTTGATGGGACAGTGTAGAGGGAGCTTTACTCTGTATCTAACCCGTGCTGTACCTGCCCTGGGAGTGTTTGATGGGACAGTGTAGAGGGAGCTTTACTCTGTATCTAACCCGTGCTGTACCTGCCCTGGGAGTGTTTGATGGGACAGTGTAGAGGGAGCTTTACTCTGTATCTAACCCGTGCTGTACCTGCCCTGGGAGTGTTTGATGGGACAGTGTAGAGGGAGCTTTACTCTGTATCTAACCATGCTGTACCTGCCCTGGGAGTGTTTGATGGGACAGTGTAGAGCGAGCTTTCCTCTGTACCTAACCCGTGCTGTACCTGCCCTGGGAGTGTTTGATGGGACAGTGTAGAGGGAGCTTTACTCTGTATCTAACCTGTGCTGTACCTGACCTGGGAGTCTTTAAAATAAATATAAACTAAAAGGCTAATGAAATGTTAATGCTTATGACTAGAGGTCTAGAATATAGAGCGGAGGAAGTTTTGCTCCAGCTGTACAAAGCCCTGGTTAGACCACATCTGGGGCACTGTGGACGTTCTGGGCCCCGCACCTTAGAAAGAATAGATTGGCCTTGGAAGGAGTGCAGTGCAGATTCACCAGCATGTTACCAGGGCTCCAAGGGTTAAACTATTGAGAGTTTACAGAAATGAAGCTTGTATTCCATGGATTATAGAAAGTTGAGGCTGATTTGATTGAGGTTTTGAGGATTTTGGATCAATTGCGAGGGTCGATAGAGAGAAACTCTTTCCACTGGTGGGGAGTCTGGGACCAGGGGACAGATCCTTAAAATCCGAGCCAGGCCCTTCAGGAGAGAAGCTGGAAACTCTTCTCCACACAAAGGATGGTGGAAGTGTGGAGCTCTCTCACAATAAGCAGGCGATGCTCGCTCACTGAATAACTTTGGGCCGGTTGTGGTTTCTCCCCATTGTCCCGGTGCTTGTTCCCTTGGATTGGATCTTCATTTGTTCCCTTTGGTTTGGTTTCAGTTTCACTGCTGGACCCACCACTCAAAGCACTTTGTCTGATCTTCCCCCGGGAATGAGCAGACTCCTCCCTCAGCCCCCACACTGCACCATCTCTCCCCGGGGTGTGTCCACACTCTGGGCCTTGGGCCTTGCCTGGGGATTCTCAGTATGAACAGGTGGGGTGTGTTTTGAGACAGGGTGTCTCCGCTCTCCTCCTCTTTTCCCCCGGGGTGTGTCCACACTCTGGGCCTTGGGCCTTGCCCGGGGATTCTCAGTATGAACAGGTGGGGTGTGTTTTGAGACAGGGTGTCCCCGCTCTCCTCCTCTTTTCCCCGGGGTGTGTCCACACTCTGGGCCTTGGGCCTTGCCCGGGGATTCTCAGTATGAACAGGTGGGGTGTGTTTTGAGACAGGGTGTCCCCGCTCTCCTCCTCTTTTCCCCGGGGTGTGCCCACACTCTGGGCCTTGGGCCTTGCCCGGGGATTCTCAGTATGAACAGGTGGGGTGTGTTTTGAGACAGGGTGTCTCCGCTCTCCACCTTTAAAGGGACAAGGAGACGACCAGCTGGGCTGAATGGCCCTGCTTTATGACATCACTGCAGTGCCTAGCAACCAACCTCCCTGAGCCCTGCTCATTGTGGGCTGGTAATGTTTCATGGGACAGTGTAGAGAGAGCTTTACTCTGTATCTAACCCGTGCTGTACCTGCCCTGGGAGTGTTTGATGGGGACAGTGTAGAGGGAGCTTTACTCTGTATCTAACCTGTGCTGTATCTGCCCTGGGAATGTTTGATGGGACAGTGTTGAGGGAGCTTTACTCTGTATCTAACCTGTGCTGTACCTGCCCTGGGAGTGTTTGATGGGACAGTGCAGAGGGAGCTTTACTCTATCTCTTACCCATGCTGTACCTGCCCTGGGAGTGTTTGATGGGACATGTCGAGGGAGCTTTAATCTGTATTTAACCCATGCTGTACCTGTCCTGGAAGTGTTTGATGGGACAGTGTAGAGGGAGCTTGACTCTGTATCTAACCTGTGCTGTACCTGCTCCGGGAGTGTTTGATGGGACAGTGTAGAGGGAGCTTTACTCTGTATCTAAACCGTGCTGTACCTGCCCTGGGAGTGTTTGATGGGACAGTGTCGAGGGAGCTTTACTCTGTATCTAACCTGTGATGGACCTGATCTTGCAGTGTTTGATGGGATAGTGTCGAGGGAGCTTTCCTCTGTATCTAACCCGTGCTGTCGCTGCCCTGGTAGTGTTTGATGGGACAGTATAAAGCGAGCATTGCTCTGTATCTTACCCGTGCTGTACCGGCCCTCGAAATTTTTGATGGGACATTGCAGAGGGAGCTATACTCTGTATCTAACCCGTGCTGTACCTGCCCTGGTAGTGTTTGATGGGATAGTGTCGATCGAGTTTTATTCTGTATCTAACTCGTGCTGGACCTGCCCTGGGAGCGTTTGATGGGACAGTGTTGAGGGAGCATTACTCTGTATCTAACCCGTGCTGTAACTGCCCTGGGAGTGTTTGATGGGACAGTGTAGAGGGAGCTTTACTCTGTATCTAACCATGCTGTACCTGCCCTGGGAGTGTTTGATGGGACAGTGTAGAGGGAGCTTTACTCTGTATCTAACCATGCTGTACCTGCCCTGGGAGTGTTTGATGGGACAGTGTAGAGGGAGCTTTACTCTGTATCTAACCATGCTGTACCTACCCTGGGAGTGTTTGATGGGACAGTGTAGAGCGAGCTTTCCTCTGTACGTAACCCGTGCTGTACCTGCCCTGGGAATGTTTGATGGGACAGTGTAGAGGGAAGTTTACTCTGTATCTAACCTGTGCTGTACCTGACCTGGGAGTCTTTAAAATAAATATAAACTAAAAGGCTAATGAAATGTTAATGCTTATGACTAGAGGTCTAGAATATAGAGCGGAGGAAGTTTTGCTCCAGCTGTACAAAGCCCTGGTTAGACCACATCTGGGGCACTGTGGACGTTCTGGGCCCCGCACCTTAGAAAGAATAGATTGGCCTTGGAAGGAGTGCAGTGCAGATTCACCAGCATGTTACCAGGGCTCCAAGGGTTAAACTATTGAGAGTTTACAGAAATGAAGCTTGTATTCCATGGATTATAGAAAGTTGAGGCTGATTTGATTGAGGTTTTGAGGATTTTGGATCAATTGCGAGGGTCGATAGAGAGAAACTCTTTCCACTGGTGGGGAGTCTGGGACCAGGGGACAGATCCTTAAAATCCGAGCCAGGCCCTTCAGGAGAGAAGCTGGAAACTCTTCTCCACACAAAGGATGGTGGAAGTGTGGAGCTCTCTCACAATAAGCAGGCGATGCTCGCTCACTGAATAACTTTGGGCCGGTTGTGGTTTCTCCCCATTGTCCCGGGGCTTGTTCCCTTGGATTGGATCTTCATTTGTTCCCTTTGGTTTGGTTTCAGTTTCACTGCTGGACCCACCACTCAAAGCACTTTGTCTGATCTTCCCCCGGGAATGAGCAGACTCCTCCCTCAGCCCCCACACTGCACCATCTCTCCCCGGGGTGTGTCCACACTCTGGGCCTTGGGCCTTGCCTGGGGATTCTCAGTATGAACAGGTGGGGTGTGTTTTGAGACAGGGTGTCTCCGCTCTCCTCCGCTTTTCCCCCGGGGTGTGTCCACACTCTGGGCCTTGGGCCTTGCCCGGGGATTCTCAGTATGAACAAGTGGGGTGTGTTTTGAGACAGGGTGTCCCACTCTCCTCCTCTTTTCCCCGGGGTGTGTCCACACTCTGGGCCTTGGGCCTTGCCCGGGGATTCTCAGTATGAACAGGTGGGGTGTGTTTTGAGACAGGGTGTCCCCGCTCTCCTTCTCTTTTCCCCGGGGTGTGCCCACACTCTGGGCCTTGGGCCTTGCCCGGGGATTCTCAGTATGAACAGGTGGGGTGTGTTTTGAGACAGGGTGTCTCCGCTCTCCACCTTTAAAGGGACAAGGAGACGACCAGCTGGGCTGAATGGCCCTGCTTTATGACATCACTGCAGTGCCTAGCAACCAACCTCCCTGAGCCCTGCTCATTATGGGCTGGTAATGTTTCATGGGACAGTGTAGAGAGAGCTTTACTCTGTATCTAACCCGTGCTGTACCTGCCCTGGGAGTGTTTGATGGGACAGTGTAGAGGGAGCTTTACTCTGTATCTAACCCGTGCTGTACCTGCCCTGGGAGTGTTTGATGGGGACAGTGTAGAGGGAGCTTTACTCTGTATCTAACCTGTGCTGTATCTGCCCTGGGAATGTTTGATGGGACAGTGTTGAGGGAGCTTTACTCTGTATCTAACCCGTGCTGTACCTGCGCTGGGAGTGTTTGATGGGGACAGTGTTGAGGGAGCTTTACTCTCTATCTAACCTATGCTGTACCTGCCCTGGGAGTGTTTGAAGGGACAGTTTAGAGGGAGCTTTACTCTGTATCTACCCCATGCTGTACCTGTCCTGGAAGTGTTTGATGGGACAGTGTAGAGGGAGCTTGACTCTGTATCTAACCCGTGCTGTACCTGCCCTGGGAGTGTTTGATGGGACAGTGTAGAGGGAGCTTTACTCTGTATCTAACCCGTGCTGTACCTGCCCTGGGAGTGTTTGATGGGGACAGTGTAGAGGGAGCTTTACTCTGTATCTAACCTGTGCTGTATCTGCCCTGGGAGTGTTTGAAGGGACAGTTTAGAGGGAGCTTTACTCTGTATCTACCCCATGCTGTACCTGTCCTGGAAGTGTTTGATGGGACAGTGTAGAGGGAGCTTGACTCTGTATCTAACCCGTGCTGTACCTGTCCTGGGAATGTTTGATGGGGACAGTGTAGAGGGAGCTTTACTCTCTATCTAACCTGTGCTGTACCTGCCCTGGGAGTGTTTGAAGGGACAGTGTAGAGGGAGCTTTACTCTGTATCTAACCCGTGCTGTACCTGCGCTGGGAGTGTTTGATGGGGACAGTGTAGAGGGATGTCAGGTCCAGGTACAGTTTCATTTTTACCATCACTTGCACCAACCATCGCCCACTGGAGGTTTATATCAGGAGCTTCTGTGTGATGGTGAGGTGATCACTGGACAATAAAGTGCAGAGACTGGTGGGTGGCTGCTCATTATCCTCGGTGTGATTTAATCCCCTTTCCCACTGAATACTGCGGACAGACAGGCTCACCTTGGGAACGGAATGGTCAGTGTGACATCACTTTCTAAACAAGAGCCCACAAGACAATGGGTTCTCAATAAATGTTAAAGGGATTCAACGCTCTGAAGTTACACTGTGAATAAAGGAAATAAAATGCTGATCAATAATGGCTGAAGATAATGATTTCTCTCTGTGGAATGTGCTTGCACACATTAAGAATGATGAGCTTTGTACACACACACACAGCAAACACTTTGTGAGGCTCTTTTCAGTTGTTGCTCTGATGCCGCTGAGAGCTGGTTCACCCGGTGGGCATTAGGACCCTGCGGCCGCCCATCCGGCGGTGCTGTGAGGTCATGGTTCCAGGCTCTGTCTCACCCAATCAGTGGGTCCCGCCAAAGCTCAATAGAAAATACTGCAGCAGAAACAATCCTGAACATTCACAAACTGGGAGCAATCGGCACAGCACAACACAAGTGTGAATTAGTAAACTTTAACACACAGAGTCTGTCACTAATTAGTACAAAGTGCAGGGCACTATTGCTCAGCTTCAGTCCTGTCCCTCAATCCCAGCTCATCTCTGGGGGATTGTGACAAGGTTCACCCCGTCCTTTCAACACAGATATTACCCACATAATATCACATCAATTAGACATTGCACACAGCTTCTGACAGTTATTAACAAGACTAGATCTATGGTTCAAACCATTAAATGAATAAATCATCTCATCCCATCCCATCCCAGTGGATAAAACCTCAGACAGCTCCTAAGTAAGCATTGCTCTGGTTCCTCACCATATATGTGTCAGGATACTGAAACCCAGCTTTCTCACAGTCCACTCCTGGAGGCCCCACTCCATGAGCCTACATCCTTCAGCAGGGTCAGTGCTGGAGTTCCACAGTGGGAGTGATCCCAGAGTAACTGTCGGGATCGCACCCCGTGGATGTTCCGGGTCGTGTATTTTTAGTTATCCTGGTGTCTAACACGCCCACATCAATAAAACAGGGAATTCCTGGAAACACGCTGCAGGTCCTTCTTTATCTGGAGATCAAATGTCTGTTGTATAATTGTACCAGCAGTTAACAGGCTCCTGTGAACTCCACCCTCTGCTATTTTAATGCAGACTTCAACCAATTTATTTTAAATGGGTTTATTTTAAATGAGCTAACACCTGCCTTAAAATGGTAGACTCAGGACTGTCTCACACACACATATTAAGTCTTCGTGGAATAATTACCAGTTATTTTTAGACTGGAAACTTAACCCTGCCGTTTCACTTTCAGTCAGGAACAGATCGCAGTTTGACACCAATCTCTGATTTGACAGCACGTTTCCAGCATTCACCATTGTTCTTCCTGACTCTAAACACAGTTGTGAAGGAGCCTTCTGTTCCGTGCCCAGGAGCTCTGACCCATGGGAGAGAGCGGCTGGGACACATTCCTTACAGGCCTCAAGATTAAAGGGATATAGGTCTGCAAAGGGATATAGATAGACTAAGTGAGTGGGCAGTAAGGTGGCAGATGGAGTATAATGTAGGGAAATGTGAGGTTATTCACTTTGGTAGGAAGAATAGAAAAACAGAATATTTTTTAAATGGTGAGAAACTTTCAAATGTTGGTGTTCAGAGAGATTTGGGTGTCCTCGTGCAAGAAACACAGAAAGCTAGCATGCAGGTACAGCAAGCAATAAGGAAGGCAAATGGCATTTTGGCCTTTATTGCAAGGGGGTTGGAGTATAAGAGTAAGGAAGTCTTGCTACAATTGTACAGGGCCTTGGTGAGACCACACCTGGAGTACTGTGCACAGTTTTGGTCTCCTTATCTAAGGAAGGATATACATGCCTTGGAGGCGGTGCAACGAAGGTTCACGAGATTGAATCCTGGGATGAGAGGGCTGTCCTATGATGAGAGATTGTGTAGAATGGGCCTGTACTCTCTGGAGTTTAGAAGAATGAGAGGTGATCTCATTGAAACATACAAGATTCTGAAGGGGATTTACAGGGTAGATGCTGAGAGGTTGTTTCCCCTGGCTGGAGTATCTAGAACTAGGGGACATAGTCTCAGGATAAGGGGTAGGCCATTGAAGACCGAGATGAGGAGGAATTTCTTCACTCAGAGGGTTGTGAATCTTTGGAATTCTCTGCCCCAGAGGGCTGTGAATGTTCAGTCTTTGAGTATATTCAAGGCTGTGATAGATAGATTTTTGGACTCTGGGGGAATCAAGGGATATGGAGATCGGGTGGGAAAATGGAGTTGAGGTGGATGATCAGCCATGATCTTATTGAATGGCGGAGCAGGCTCGAGGGGCCGTGTGACCTACTCCTGCTCCTAATTCTTATGATCTTTTCTTATGTTCTTAATCTGCCCGGCAACTTTCCTTTCAGTGAAGAGAAACGAGAAAGACCAAAGAGCCGTTTGCCCCTCTCAGTGTGGCCCTGAAGGACTGTGTCCAGGCTGTAGTTCTGTTCCCGCCGTACGATCCTCCCCCCAGATTGTCCTTTCTGAGCTCCAGCCAGGTGATGCTGAACACTCAGGTGGGAATGTCAAAAATCCACAACAATGTGTTTAAAGCAAAGCTGATTTATTTGACATATATCCAGAATATTAAACTGCAGACCAGTTACAGGGGTTATTAACATCAGCAGAAACAAACCCCAGCTGTCAGTGTGAACACGATTCAGTTCAGGATGTAATTAACAGCAGAAATAACATCAGAATCCAACCCCTGCAGTCACTTGTGAACTCGCTGGTGTCTCAGCAGGTTGGATGATAGAGTGAATCCCTTCCGACACTCGGAGCAGGTAAACGGCCTCTCCCCAGTGTGAACTCGCTGGTGTCTCAGCAGGTTGGATGACTGAGTGAATCCCTTCCCACACTCAGAGCAGGTGAACGGCCTCTCCCCGGTGTGAGTGAGTTGGTGTACAGTGAGGTGAGATGATTGCCTGAACCCAGTCCCGCAGTGAGAGCACCTGAATGGTCTGTCGTCAGTGTGAACTCGCTGGTGTTTCAGCAGGCTGAATGACTGAGTGAATCCCTTCCCACACTCGGAGCAGGTGAACGGTCTCTCCCTGGTGTGAACTCGCTGGTGTATGAGCAGGTGGGATGGCCAAGTGAATCCCTTCCCACACTCGGAGCAGGTGAACGGTCTCTCCCCAGTGTGAACTCTCTGGTGTTTCAGCAGGTGGGATGAACAAGCGAATCCCTTCCCACATTCGGAGCAGGTGAACGGCCTCCCCTCGGTGTGAACTCGCTGGTGTGTCAGCAGGTGGGATGACTGAGTGAATCCCTTCCCACACTCGGAGCAGGGGAACGGCCTCTCACCGGTGTGACTGCGCTTGTGTCTCGACAGGCCAGAGGATCGGCTGAAGCCTCGTCCAGACACAGAACACGTGTACGGTTTCTCCCCGCTCTGAACGGTGCTTTCTGCTTCCATGTTCAAAGGTCCTGATGAATTGAGTGACGCTGTCAGATCTTGAAGTGATGTTTGGTTTGAGATTCCCGTCTGTAAATCCTCCCCTTCTAACACCCTGTAAAATGAATTTGAAACAGGAAAAAAGGAGGGTGAGAGAGAACCCACAAAAACACAAAGGCAGGTTGTGAAATTGAGCTGAATGAATCTGGGAATTTGTGGGGCCGGCACCAGAAAAAAGTGACCATGAAAGCTGCCGGATTGTCGTAAAAACCCAACTGGTTCACTAATGTCCTTCAGGGAAGGGAACCCGCCACCCGGTCTGGGCCTACACACGACTCTGGCCTCTATGGGAGGAGAGAGAGCGAGGTGGGAGGGGGAGGGGTGAAGGAGAGCGACTTTATACATCTGCAACTCGACTAGAACTTTGACAGCACCACCCAAACACGCGACCTCCACCACCTAGAAGGACAAGGGCAGCAGCTGCATGGGAACACCATCACCTCCCAGTTCCCCTCCAAGTCACACACTATCCTGACTTGGACATATATCGCCGTTCCTACATCGTCGCTGGGTGAAGATCCTGGAACTCCTCACCTAAAAGCATTCCGAGAGTACCTTCACCACACGGACTGCAGAGGTTCAAGAAGAAGGCCCAGCATCACCTTCTCAACGGGCAACTGGGGACTGGCAATATATGCTGGCCTTGCTAGTGACACCCACATCGAATGAATTTAAAAAATCTGTATATATAAAATGGATTGAAAGCTGCTACAGAAACACTTGTTCCGAAAACGATAATCTTTTACACTGTACGGACAATGTCTGTTTAGCAACTTAATCTCCCCTGGAATCCACCTCCCTTCACAGTCCCACATTGGAAATTGTTGGGTCCCACTGGGCTCAGAAGTACTGGGAGTTAAACCCAGCAGCTTCTCCCCCCTCTCCACTCCAGCTCTAACTGATGCAACAAGAAAGCCCTACACAGGAGGCCAGGGAGCGAGTTCCACATCCACCGCCCACCCTGATGCTGACCGGCTCTGAATTGCTCCCTCTGCTGTATAAATGCAAGTTGTTGTGTTTCTTGTCTGGGGGAGATGCTGCACCCTGGGGTTAATGGTGCCGGGGCCCTGGTCGCACGTCCGCCGGCTCTGACTCAGGGCCTGAGACCCGCACTCAGTGTTGCTGAGGGATTCTAACCCTGGGACTGTACATGGGGATTCTAACCCTGGGACTGTACATGGGGATTCTAACCCTGGGACTGTACATGGGGATTCCAACCCTGGGACTGTACATGGGGATTCTAACCCTGGGACTGTACATGGGGATTCTAACCCTGGGACTGTACATGGGGATTCTAATCCTGGGACTGTACATGGGGATTCTAATCCTGGGACTGTACATGGGGATTCTAACCCTGGGACTGTACATGGGGATTCTAACCCTGGGACTGTACATGGGGATTCTAATCCTGGGACTGTACATGGGGATTCTAATCCTGGGACTGTACATGGGGATTCTAATCCTGGGACTGTACATGGGGATTCTAACCCTGGGACTGTACATGGGGATACCAGCCCTGGGACTGTACATGGGGATTCCAACCCTGGGACTGTACATGGGGATACCAGCCCTGGGACTGTACATGGGGATTCTAACCCTGGGACTGTACATGGGGATTCTAACCCTGGGACTGTACATGGGGATTCTAACCCATGGACTGTACATGGGGATTCCAACCCTGGGACTGTACATGGGGATTCCAACTCTGGGACTGTACATGGAGATTCCAACCCTGGGACTGTACATGGGGATTCTAACCCAGGGACTGTACATGGGGATTCTAACCCTGGGACTGTACATGGGGATTCTAACCCAGGGACTGTACATGGGGACTCCAACCCTGGGACTGTACATGGGGATTCTAACCCAGGGACTGTACATGGGGACTCCAACACTGGGACTGTACATGGGGATTCTAACCCTGGGACTGTACATGGGGATTCCAACCCTGGGACTGTACATGGGGATTCTAACCCTGGGACTGTACATGGGGATTCTAACCCTGGGACTGTACATGGGGATTCCAACCCTGGGACTGTACATGGGGATTCTATCCTGGGACTGTAGATGGGGATTCTAACCCTGGTACTGTACATGGGGATTCCAACCCTGGGACTGTACATGGGGATTCTAACCCTGGGACGGTACATGGGGATTCTAACCCTGGGACTGTACATGGGGATTCCAGCCCTGGGACTGTACATGGGGATTCTAACCCTGGGACTGTACATGGGGATTCCATCAAGGGGAGCCCAGCTCTGGGGCTCTTCTGTTACAATTGTGTAGGATGTTAACCGTATGCTTTGCTGTTACCAGCGCCTTCAGGAGAGATGGTGAGAAATTCGAAGTTTGGAGAGTTTGAATCAAATACCAGATGGCTTGCATCCCTGGTTGCTAAGGGAATTGGGGAAGGAGATAGCGGAAGGGCTTGCCATAATTTTCCAATCTTCCCCAGTGGCAAATGTGACACCAATGTTCAAGAAAGGGTGTGAGGAAAATCCTAGTAACTACAGGCCGGTCAGTTTAACATCAGTGGTCGGTAAAGTTTTAGAAACAATAATCAAGGAATAAAATTAATGGGAATTTGGAGAGGTTTAAGCTAATTAAGGAGAGCCAACATGGGTTTGTAAAAGGCAGATCGTGTTTGACTAATCTAATTGAATTTTTTGATCCAGTAACAGGAAGGATTAATGAAGGGAATGCAATGGATGTTGTCTACATGGATTTTCGGAAGGCGTTTGACAAAGCACCACATAGAAGGATTGTTAACAAAATTGAGGCTCATGGAATAGGTAGGTCAGTGGCAGCTTAGATAAGGAATTGGCTTAAGGACAGAAAACAGCGAGTTGTGGTAAATGGCTGTTTTTCAGACTGGAGGATGGTGGACAGTGGTGTTCCCCAAGGGTCAGTGCTGGGGCCACTGCTTTTTTTGATATGTATATAAATGACCTGGATATTAGAATACAGTGTAGAATTCTAAATTTGCCGATGACACCAAACTTGGGGGTGTGGCAAACAGTGATGATGATATCAATCGACTGCAACAGGACATAGAAAGGCTCGCAGAATGGGCAGACAAGTGGCAGATGGAATTTAATACAGAGAAGTGTGAGGTGATGTATTTTGGCAGAAGGAACAGGGAGAGGCAATATACACTTAATGGCATAGTTTTAAAGAGTGTGCAGGGACAGAGGAACCTGGGAGTTAATGTGCATAGGTCCCTGAAGGTGGCAGGACATATTGAAAGCGTGGTTAACAAAGCATATGGGATCTTGGGCTTCATAAATAGAGGTATTGAGTACAAAAGTAGAGAAGTTATGCTGAACCTTTATAAAGCGCTGGTTAGGCCACAACTGGAGTATTGCGTCCAGTTCTGGTCACCACATTTCGGAAGGATGTGAAGGCCCTTGAGAGGGTGCAGAGGAGATTTACCAGAATGGTTCTGGGGATGGGGGATCTTAGTTACAAGGACAGGTTGGAGAAGCTGGATTTGTTTTCATTAGAGCAAAGGAGGTTGAGGGGTGATTTGATAGAGGTGTACAAGATTTTGACGTGTTTGGATTGGCTAGACAGGGAAAGGCTGTTCCCACTAGTTGATGGTACAAGGACTAGGGGACACAGATTTAGGTTTTGGGCAAGAGATACAGGGGGGATGTGAGGAAATACAATTTACACAGCGAGTGGTGAGGACCTGGAACTCGCTGCCAACGGAAGTGGTGGAAACGAAGACACTTAATGTTTTCAATGGGAGACTGGATAGGCACCTGAGGGAAATAAACTTGCAGGGCTACGGGGATAGAGCGGGGGAATGGGACTGACTGGATTGCTCTACAGAGAGCCGGCACGGACTCGATGGGCCGAATGGCCTCCTCTGTGCCGTCATGACTGTATAAAGGTGCTGACTCTGGCTGGGTTCAGATCCACACTCACTGGTTCCCCTCCCTCTCCTCCCCTGAAGGTGCTGACTCTGGCTGGGTTCAGTTCACTCACTGGTTCCCCTCTCTCTCCTCCCCTGAAGGTGCTGACTCTGGCTGGGTTCAGTTCTACATTCACTGGTTCCCCTCCCCTGAAGATGCTGACTCTGGCTGGGTTCAGTTCTACATTCACTGGTTCCCCTCCCTCTCCTCCCCTGAAGGTGCTGACTCTGGCTGGGTTCAGTTCTACACTCACTGGTTCCCCTCCCTCTCCTCCCCTGAAGGTGCTGACTCTGGCTGGGTTCAGTTCTACACTCACTGGTTCCCCTTCCTCTCCTCCTCTGAAGGTGCTGACTCTGGCTGGGTTCATTTCCACACTCACTGGGACCCTGAAGCCCCGCCCACTAGTGGAGCCTTTTTTCCAGTTCTGACGAAAGGTCATCGACCTGAAACGTTAACTCTGTTTCTCTCTTCACAGATGCTGTCTGACCTGCTGAGTATCTCCAGCATTTTGTTTTCATTCCTTTACAAAGATGGCCACGCACGCGCAGTATCATGCAAAATGGCGACGCACAAACTCTCAGCTGTCCTTTACAAAGATGGCGGCCGTTAACCTGGGTTTGTTCCTGGGAAACAGCCTCCGAGCTGGAAACGCGGAACCTGTAGCGTCTTATTTTGGGCTTGCGGCCTATACCAGATGTTTATGAAATCCACCCGCCGGGTGCTTCACCTTCCTACGTTGATTCGTAATCGGCGTATCTGGCATCTGCAGTTTTTTTTAGTTTGTCGCCCTCGCCGTCCCGGATCACAATGACACTGCGCATGCTCCAAATACAGGCAGGCGCTGCGCCTGCGCACTGGGCTCCTCCTGTGTGAATAGGGCACATTCCACAGACAGAGCAGTGAATGGATTCTCCCCCTTACCAATATGGTAGGGTGGGAATCGATGAGATGAGTGAGTGACTCTCTTTCCACACTCAGCTGGTGAACAGCCTCTCCCCGGTGTGACTGTATCCATGAGTTTGCACCTCAGACGGGCAACTGAACCCGTTCCCACATTCCCCACATTTACACTGTTGATTCAGGTGGGTGCACGAGTCTCACAGACTGGACGATTTGTTAAAAGTGGATCCAGGCACAGAACACGTGTCCTGTTTCTCCCCACTGTGATTGGTGCTTTTTCCTCCTATATCCAAAGGCCGATGATATTCAGGTCCTGATAAATCCAGTGAATCTGTCAGATCTTGACGCAATGTTTGGAGTGTGTTTCCACCTGCAGATCCTCCCCTTCTAATACCCTCATATGGTGTTTACAACAGGATAGAACTTCAGAACAGACAAATCTAGTTTCTATACAACATCCTTTTCCCTCCTGTCCCTCCTAAGCTGTAAATTGCCCATTCTACACACTCTCCCTCCATCCTTACTGTCTAAAAGCAACATTCATTACATCATCTGGGATTTTGTGTCTCCCCTTCTCTCCAGAAAGAACTGAATCTGGCTGGGTGCATATAGTTAACCTCTACATTTTGGTAGGAAGAACGAGGAGAGGCAATATAGACTAAAGGGTACAATTCTAAAGGGGGTGCCTGAACAGAGAGACCTGGGGGTGTATGTGCACAAATCGTTGAAGGTGGCAGGGCAGGTTGAGAAAGCGGTTAAAAAAGCATACGGGATCCTGGGCTTCATAAATACCGTCGTACCTCTCGCACACTCCTCAACCATCTCGTACACCAGCTCTACAGCAAACGCCACAACCTCGAAACCAAGATAGAGTCCATGCTCTCAGCCTGTGCTCAGGACACAGCAGACCAGTTACGAGACACCACCAAACAGACGAGGCAACGGAACTACGCTGCCTACATGCGCATCAAGAACAGGAAGCTTGAGAAACTCGGCATCACCACCAGCAGCAACCAAGCCTCCCCCGGTACCACGGCTGCAACCACAGGGAAGTCCATCGTCAACTTGTCCGACCATACCCTCCAACCAGACGAAATCGAAGTTCTCGCCCTAGGGCTCAAGTTCTGCCCAACCACCAAAATGGACCCCATCGGTCTCGCGGCAGACACGGAGGAATTCATCAGGAGAATGAGGCTCCGGGAATACTTCCACAAATCCCAAGATGTCAGCAACAAACCCAATGAGACAATCAATGATCCAGAACAGCAGACAGAGGGACTCGCAGTGCAGCAACCGAAGAAAAAAGAGTCAAACTGGACCCCTCCGGAGGGTCGCTGCCCCAAGCTTGACATGTATGCTCAAGCTGTCAGGAAATGCATCAACGCCAGATTCATCAGCCGCACTCACAAGACAGTCCAGAATGTCACCCGAGCACAACGCAACGCCATCCACGCTCTCAAGACCAACCGCAACATTGTCATCAAACCAGCGGACAAAGGAGGAGCCATCGTCATACAGAACAGAACGGACTATTGTAAAGAAGCATACCGACAACTGGACAACCAGGAACACTACAGACAGCTACCCGCAGATCCGACCAAAGAACACACCCGCCAACTCAATAGACTGATCAAGACCTTCGATCCAGACCTTCAAAACATCCTACGCGCTCTCATCCCACGTACTCCCCGCGTGGGAGACTTCTACTGCCTCCCAAAGATACACAAAGCCAACACACCCGGACGTCCTATCGTATCAGGCAATGGAACCCTGTGTGAGAACCTCTCTGGATACGTCGAGGGCATTCTGAAACCCATCGTACAGGGAACCCCCAGCTTCTGTCGCGACACTACAGACTTCTTACAGAAACTCAGCACCCACGGACCAGTTGAACCAGGAACACTCCTTGCCACGATGGACGTATCGGCACTCTACACCAGTATCCCCCACGATGACGGCATCGCTGCAACAGCCTCAGTACTCAACATCAACAACAGCCAATCTCCAGACGCCATCCTACAACTCATCCGCTTCATCCTTGACCACAATGTCTTCACCTTCGACAACCATTTTTTTACCCAAACACACGGAACAGCCATGGGGACCAAATTCGCACCCCAATACGCCAACATCTTCATGCACAAGTTCGAGCAAGACTTCTTCGCTGCACAGGACCTCCAGCCAACGCTGTACACCAGATACATCGACGACATTTTCTTCCTTTGGACCCATGGCGAAGGATCACTGAAAAGACTACACGATAACATAAACAAGTTCCATCCCACCATCAAACTCACCATGGACTACTCCTCAGAATCGGTCTCATTCCTGGACACACGAATCTCCATCAAAGACGGACACCTCAGCACTTCACTCTACCGCAAGCCCACGGACAACCTCACGATGCTCCACTTCTCCAGCTTCCACCCTAACCATGTTAAAGAAGCCATCCCCTATGGACAAGCCCTGCGAATACACAGGATCTGCTCAGACGAGGAGGAACGCGATGGACACCTACGGACGCTGAAAAACGCCCTCGTAAGAACGGGATATGACGCTCGACTCATCGATCGACAGTTCCGACGGGCCACAGCGAAAAATCGCATAGACCTCCTCAGAAGGCAAACACGGGACACAACCAACAGGGTACCCTACGTCGTCCAGTACTTCCCCGGAGCGGAGAAACTACGACATGTTCTTCGCAGCCTTCAACATGTCATCGATGACGACAAACACCTCGCTAAGGCCATCCCCACGCCTCCACTACTTGCCTTCAAACAGCCGCCTAACCTCAGAAGTACCATCGTTCGCAGCAAATTACCCAGCTTTCAGGATAACAGCGACCACGACACCACACAACCCTGCCATGGCAAACTCTGCAAGACATGCCAGATCATCAACACAGATACCACCATCACACGTGAGGACACTACCCACCAGGTACATGGTACATACTCATGTGACTCGGCCAACGTTGTCTACCTCATACGTTGCAGGAAAGAATGCACCGCGGCATGGTACATCGGCGAGACCATGCAGACACTGAGACAACGTATGAACGAGCACCGCGCAACAATCGCCAGGCAGGATTGTTACCTCCCAGTCGGGGAACACTTCAGCAGTCAAGGACATTCAGCCTCGGATCTGCGGGTAAGCGTTCTCCAAGGCAACCTTAGAAACACACGACAACGCAAAATCATCGAGCAGAAACTGATAGCCAAGTTCTGCACTCATGAAGACGGTCTCAATCGGGATCTTGGGTTTATGTCACGATACATGACGTGATCCGGACTCGAGTCGTCGTTAGCTTGTTCACAGATGTGATTCCCAGTAAAAAAGTAAAAATTTTCCCAGTAAAAAAGTAAATTTTTTTTTTAAAGCTTTTCGTTTTACATACAGACGGCAGCTTTTGACACGTTAGAACCCCTGCGACGTCACCTCATTGTCTCAGTTGTATCTTGCTATGTCTTTTGATGTGGTACCTTCCTGGCTGACTTAATTAACTTTATCACACCTCGGCAGATAGTCAGGATGATTTAATTTATTGGTCTGCAATTGTAAAGTACACATGCTTTTTTTTCCATCTATATATGCTCTGACGATTCTGTATCCAATTTACTTCACCTGAGGAAGGAGCGATAGTTCCGAAAGCTTGTGATTTCAAATAAAACTGTTGGACTATAACCTGGTGTTGTGCGACCTCTCAATTTCATAAATAGAAGCATAGAGTACAAAAGCAAGGAAGTTATGATGAAATTTTATAAAACACTGGTCTGACCTCTCTGGAGTTTAGAAGAATGAGAGGTGATCTCATTGAAACATACAAGATTCTGAAGGGGATTGACAGGGTAGATGTTGAGAGGTTGTTTCCCCTGGCTGGAGTGTCTAGAACTAGGGAGCGTAGTCTCAGGATAAAGGGTAGGCCATTTAAGACTGAGATGAGGAGGAATTTCTTCACTCAGAGGGCTGTGAATGTTTGGAATTCTCTGCCCCAGAGGGCTGTGAATGTTCAGTCTTTGAGTATATTCAAGGCTGAGATAGATAGATTTTTGGATTCTAGGGAAATCAATTGCTTGCTGTACCTGCATGCTAACTCTCTGTGATTTGTGTTCGAGGAAACCCAAATCCCTCTGAACAAAAACATTTAATAATTTCTCACCATTTAAAAAATATTCTGTTCTTCCTACCTCGGTGAATAACTTCACATTTCTCCACATTATACTCCATCTGCCACCTTCTTGCCCACTCACTTAACCTGTCTATATCCCTTTGCAGACTCTTTGTGTCCTGCTGCTGGGTGGCTGCTCATTATCCTCGGTGTGATTTAATCCCCTTTCCCACTGAATACTGCGGACAGACAGGCTCACCTTGGGAACGGAATGGTCAGTGTGACATCACTTTCTAAACAAGAGCCCACAAGACAATGGGTTCTCAATAAATGTTAAAGGGATTCAACGCTCTGAAGTTACACTGTGAATAAAGGAAATAAAATGCTGATCAGTAATGGCTGAAGATAATGATTTCTCTCTGTGGAATGTGCTTGCACACATTAAGAATGATGAGCTTTGTACACACACACACAGCAAACACTTTGTGAGGCTCTTTTCAGTTGTTGCTCTGAACCCGCTGAGAGCTGGTGCACCCGGTGGGCATTAGGACCCTGCGGCCGCCCATCCGGCGGTGCTGTGAGGTCACGGTTCCAGGCTCTGTCTCACCCAATCAGTGGGTCCCGCCAAAGCTCAATAGAAAATACTGCAGCAAAAACAATCCTGAACATTCACAAACTGGGAGCAATCGGCACAGCACAACACAAGTGTGAATTAGTAAACTTTAACACACAGAGTCTGTCACTAATTAGTACAAAGTGCAGGGCACTATTGCTCACCTTCAGTCCTGTCCCTCAATCCCAGCTCATCTCTGGGGGATTGTTACAAGGTTCACCCCGTCCTTTCAACACAGATATTACCCACATAATCCCACATCAATTAGACATTGCACACAGCTTCTGACAGTTATTAACAAGACTAGACTGATGCTTCAAACCATTAAATAAATAAATAAATCATCCCATCCCATCTCATCCCGGTGGATAAAACCTCAGACGGTTCCTTAGTAAGGATTGCTCTGGTTCCTCACCATATATGTGTCAGGATACTGAAACCCAGCTTTCTCACAGTCCACTCCGGGAGGCCCCACTCCCTGAGCCTACAACCTTCAGCAGGGTCAGTGCTGGAGTTCCGCAGCGGGAGTGATCCCAGAGTAACTGTCGGGATCGCACCCCGTGGATGTTCCGGGTCGTGGATTTTTAGTTATCCTGGTGTCTAACACGCACACATCAATAAAACAGGGAATTCCTGGAAACACGCTGCAGGTCCTTCTTTATCTGGAGATCAAATGTCTGTTGTATAATTGTACCAGCAGTTAACAGGCTCCTGTGAACTCCTCCCTCTGCTATTTTAATGCAGACTTTAACCAATTTATTTTAAACGGGTTTATTTTAAATGAGCTAACACCTGCCTTAAAATGGTAGACTCAGGACTGTCTCACACACATATTAAATCTTCGTGGAATAATTACCAGTCATTTTTAGACTGGAAACTTAACCCTGCCGTTTCACTTTCAGTCAGGAACAGATCGCAGTTTGACACCAATCTCTGATTTGACAGCACGTTTCCAGCATTCACCGTTGTTCTTCCTGACTCTAAACACAGTTGTAAAGGAGCCTTCTGTTCTGTGCCTAGGAGCTGTGACCCATGGGAGAGAGCGGCTGGGACACATTCCTTATCAGCCTCAAGATTAAAGGGATATAGGTCTGCAAAGGGATATAGATAGACTAAGTGAGTGGGCAGTAAGGTGGCAGATGGAGCATAATGTAGGGAAATGTGAGGTTATTCACTTTGGTAGGAAGAATAGAAAAACAGAATATTTGTTAAATGGTGAGAAACTTTCAAATGTTGGTTTTCAGAGAGATTTGGGTGTCCTCGTGCAAGAAACACAGAAAGCTAGCATGCAGGTACAGCAAGCAACAATGAAGGCAAATGGCATGTTGGCCTTGAAAGCAAGGGGGTTGGAGTATAAGAGTAAGGAAGTCTTGCTACAATTGTGCAGGGGCTTGGTGAGACCACACCTGGAGTACTGTGCACAGTTTTGGTCTCTTTATCTAAGGAAGGATATACTTGCCTTGGAGGCGGTACAACGAAGGTTCACGAGATTGATTCCTGGGATGAGAGGGCTGTCCTATGATGAGAGATTGTGTAGAATGGGCCTGTACTCTCTGGAGTTTAGAAGAATGAGAGGTGATCTCATTGAAACATACAAGATTCTGAAGGGGATTGACAGGGTAGATGTTGAGAGGTTGTTTCCCCTGGCTGGAGTGTCTAGAACTAGGGAGCGTAGTCTCAGGATAAAGGGTAGGCCATTTAAGACTGAGATGAGGAGGAATTTCTTCACTCAGAGGGCTGTGAATGTTTGGAATTCTCTGCCCCAGAGGGCTGTGAATGTTCAGTCTTTGAGTATATTCAAGGCTGAGATAGATAGATTTTTGGACTCTGGGGGAATCAAGGGATATGGAGATCGGGTGGGAAAGTGGAGTTGAGGTGGATGATCAGCCATGATCTTATTGAATGGCGGAGCAGGCTCGAGGGGCCGTGTGACCTACTCCTGCTCCTAATTCTTATGATCTTTTCTTATGTTCTTAATCTGCCCGGCAACTTTCCTTTCAGTGAAGAGAGACGAGAAAGACCAAAGTGCCGTTTGCCCCTCTCAGTGTGGCCCTGAAGGACTGTGTCCAGGCTGTAGTTCTGTTCCCGCCGTACGATCCTCCCCCCAGATTGTCCTTTCTGAGCTCCAGCCAGGTGATGCTCAACACTCAGGGGGGAACGACAAAAATCCACAACAATGTGTTTAAAGCAAACTGATTTATTTGATATATATCCAGAAATTTAAACTCCAGCCCAGTTACAGGGGTTATTAACATCAGCAGAAACAAACCCCAACTGTCAGTGTGAACACGATTCAGTTCAGGATGTAATTAACAGCAGCAATAACATCAGAATCCAACCCCTGCAGTCACTTGTGAACTCGCTGGTGTCTCAGCAGGTTGGATGACTGAGTGAATCCCTTCCCACACTCGAAGCAGGTGAATGGTCTCTCCCCAGTGTGAACTCGCTGGTGTTTCAGCAGGTGGGATGACTGAGTGAATCCCTTCCCACACTCGGAGCAGGTGAACGGCCTCTCCCCGGTGTGGGTGCGCTGGTGTACAGTGAGGTCAGATGATTGCCTGAACCCAGTCCCACAGTGTGAGCACCTGAACGGCCTCTCGTCAGTGTGAACACGTTGATGACACATCAGTTCCCCGGAACTTTTATAGCACTTCCCGCAGTCCGGGCATTTTAAAGGTCTCTCGTCAGTGTGAACTCGCTGGTGTTTCAGCAGGCTGGATGACTGAGTGAATCCCTTCCCACACTCAGAGCAGGTGAACGGCCTCTCCCCGGTGTGAACTCGCTGGTGTACAGTGAGGTCAGATGATTGCCTGAACCCAGTCCCGCAGTGAGAGCACCTGAACGGCCTCTCGTCAGTGTGAACACGTTGATGACACATCAGTTCCCCGGAACTTTTATAGCACTTCCCGCAGTCCGGGCATTTTAAAGGTCTCTCGTCAGTGTGAACTCGCTGGTGTTTCAGAAGGTGGGATGACTGAGTGAATCCCTTCCCACACTCAGAGCAGGTGAACGGTCTCTCCCCAGTGTGAACTCGCTGGTGTGTCAGCAGGCTGGATGACCGAGTGAATCCCTTTCCACACTCAGAGCAAGTGAACGGTCTCTCCCCGGTGTGAACTCGCTGGTGTGTCAGCAGGTGGGATGAACACGTGAATCCCTTCCCACACTCAGAGCAGGTGAACGGCCTCTCCCCAGTGTGAACTCGCTGGTGTTTCAGCAGGTGGGATGAACACGTGAATCTCTTCCTACACTCGGAGCAGGTGAATGGCCTCTCCCCAGTGTGAACTCGCTGGTGTTTCAGAAGGTCGGATGAACAAGCGAATCCCTTCCCACACACAGAGCAGGTGAACGGTTTCTCCCCAGTGTGAATTCGCTGGTGTGTCAGCAGGTGGGATGACTGAGTGAATCCCTTCCCACACACAGTGCAGGTGAACGGCCTCTCCCCGGTGTGACTGCGCTTGTGACTCGACAGGTCAGAGGATCGGCTGAAGCCTCGTCCACACACAGAACACGTGTACGGTTTCTCCCCGCTCTGAACGGTGCTTTCTGCTTCCATGTTCAAAGGTCCTGATGAATTGAGCAACTCTGTCAGATATTGAAGTGATGTTTGGTTTGAGTTTCCCGTCTGCAAATCCTCCCCTTCTAACACCCTGTAAAATGAATTTAAAACAGGAAAAAGGGAGGGTGAGAGAGAACCCACAAAAACACAAAGGCAGGTTGTGAAATTGAGCTGAATGAATCTGGGAATTTGTGGGGCCGGCACTAGAAAAAAGTGACCATGAAAGCAGCCGGATTGTCGTAAAACCCCAACTGGTTCACTAATGTCCTTCAGGGAAGGAAACCCGCCACCCGGTCTGGGCCTACACAAGACTCTGGCCTCTATTGGAGGAGAGAGAGCGAGGTGGGAGGGGGAGGGGTGAAGGAGAGCGACTTTATACATCTGCAACTCGACTAGAACTTTGACAGCACCACCCAAACACGCGAGCTCCACCACCTAGAAGGACAAGGGCAGCAGGTGCATGGGAACACCATCACCTCCCAGTTCCCCTTCAAGTCACACACTATCCTGACTTGGGCATATATCGCCGTTCCCACATCGTCGCTGGGTGAAAATCCTGGAACTCCTCACCTAACAGCATTCCGAGAGTACCTTCACCACACGGACTGCAGAGGTTCAAGAAGAAGGCCCAGCATCACCTTCTCAACGGGCAACTGGGGACTGGCAATATATGCTGGCCTTGCTTCTGACACCCACATCGAATGAATTTAAAAAATCTGTATGTATAAAATGGATTGAAAGCTTCTACAGAAACAATTGTTCCGAAAACGATAATCTTTTACACTGTACGGACAGGGTCTGTTTAGCAACTTAATCTCCCCTAGAATCCACCTCCCTTCACAGTCTCACATTGGAAATTGTTGGGTCCCACTGGGCTCAGAAGTACTGGGGGTTAAACCCAGCAGCTTCTCCCCGCTCTCCACTCCAGCTCAAACTGATGCAACAAGAAAGCCCGACACAGGAGGCCAGGGACCGAGTTCCACATCCACCGCCCACCCTGATGCTAACCGGCTCTGAATTGCTCCCTCTGCTGTATAAATGCAAGTTGTTGTGTTTCTTGTCTGGGGGAGGTGCTGCACCCTGGGGTTAATGGTGCCGGGGCCCTGGCCGCACGTCCGCCGGCTCTGACTCAGGGCCTGAGACCCGCACTCGGTGTTGCTGAGGGATTCCAACCCTGGGACTGTACATGGGGATTCTAACCCTGGGACTGTACATGGGGATTCTAACCCTGGGACTGTACATGGGGATTCCAACCCTGGGACTGTACATGGGATTCTAACCCTGGGACTGTACATGGGGATTCTAACCCTGGGACTGTACATGGGGATTCTAACCCTGGGACTGTACATGGGGATTCTAACCCTGGGACTGTACATGGGGATTCTAACCCTGGGACTGTACATGGAGATTCCAACCCTGGGACTGTACATGGGGATTCCAACCCTGGGACCGTACATGGGGATTCTAACCCTGGGACTGTACATGGAGATTCTAACCCTGGGACTGTACATGGGGATTCTAACCCTGGGACTGTACATGGGGATTCCAACCCTGGGACTGTACATGGGGATTCTAACCCTGGGACTGTACATGGGGATTCCAACCCTGGGACTGTACATGGGGATTCCAACCCTGAGACTGTACTTGAGGATTCCAACCCTTGGACTGTACATGGGGATTCTAACCCTGGGACTGTACATGGGATTCCAACCCTGGGACTGTACATGGGGATTCCTATCCTGGGACTGTAGAAGGGGGGGCCCAGCCCTGGGGCTCTTCCGTTACAATTGTGTGGGATGTTAACCGTATGCTTTGCTGTTACCAGCGCCTTCAGGAGAGATGGTGAGAAATTCAAAGTGTGGAGAGTTTGAATCAAATACCAGATGGCTTGCATCCCTGGTTGCTAAGGGAATTGGGGAAGGAGATAGCGGAAGGGCTTGCCATAATTTTCCAATCTTCCCCAGTGGCAAATGTGACACCATTGTTCAAGAAAGGGTGTGAGGAAAATCCTAGTAACTACAGGCCAGTCAGTTTAACATCAGTGGTCGGTAAAGTTTTAGAAACAATAATCAAGGAAAAAAATTAACGGGCATTTGGAGAGGTTTAAGCTAATTAAGGAGAGCCAACACGGATTAGTAAAAGGCAGATCGTGTTTGACTAATCTAATTGAATTTTTTGATGAAGTAACAGGGAGGATTAATGAAGGGAATGCAATGGATGTTGTCTACATGGATTTTCGGAAGGCGTTTGATAAAGCACCACATAGAAGGATTGTTAACAAAATTGAGGCTCATGGAATAGGTAGGTCAGTGGCAGCTTGGATAAGGAATTGGCTTAAGGACAGAAAACAGCGAGTTGTGGTAAATGGCTGTTTTTCAGACTGGAGGATGGTGGACAGTGGTGTTCCCCAAGGGTCAGTGCTGGGGCCACTGCTTTTTTTGATATATATAAATGACCTGGATATTGGAATACAGAGTAGAATTTCTAAATTTGCCGATGACACCAAACTTGGGGGTGTGGCAAACAGTGATGATGATATCAATCGACTGCCACAGGACATAGAAAGGCTAGCAGAATGGGCAGACAAGTGGCAGATGGAATTTAATACAGAGACGTGTGAGATGATATATTTTGGCAGAAGGAACAGGGAGAGGCAATATACACTTAATGGCACAGTTTTAAAGAGTGTGCAGAGACAGAGGGACCTGGGAGTTAATGTGCATAGGTCCCTGAAGGTGGCAGGACATATTGAAAGAGTGGTTAACAAAGCATATGGGATCTTGGGCTTCATAAATAGAGGTATTGAGTCCAAAAGTAGAGAAGTTATGCTGAACATTTATAAAGCGCTGGTTAGGCCACAACTAGAGTATTGCGTCCAGTTCTGGTCACCACACTTTAGGAAGGATGTGAAGGCCCTTGAGAGGGTGCAGAGGAGATTTACCAGAATGGTTCCAGGGATGGGGGATCTTAGTTACAAGGACAGGTTGGAGAAGCTGGATTTGTTTTCATTAGAGCAAAGGAGGTTGAGGGGTGATTTGATAGAGGTGTACGAGATTATGCCGGGTTTGGATAGGCTAGACGGGGAAAGGCTGTTCCCACTAGTTGATGGTACAAGGATGAGGGGACACAGATTTAGGTTTTGGGCAAGAGATACAGGGGGATGTGAGGAAAAACATTTTTAAGCAGCGAGTGGTGAGGACCTGGAACTCGCTGCCGACGGAAGTGGTGGAAGCGGAGACACTTAATGTTTTCAAGGGGAGACTGGATAGGCATTTGAGGGAAATAAACTTGCAGGGCTACGGGGATAGAGCGGGGGAATGGGACTGACTGGATTGCTGTACAGAGAGCCGGCACGGACTCGATGGGCCAAATGACCTCATTCTGTGCCGTCATGACTCTGTAAAGGTGCTGACTCTGGCTGGGTTCAGTTCCACACTCACTGGTTCCCCTCCCTCTCCTCCACTGAAGGTGCTGACTCTGGCTGGGTTCAGTTCCTCACTCACTGGTTCCCCTCCCTCTCCTCTCCTGAAGGTGCTGACTCTGGCTGGGTTCAGTTCCACACTCACTTGTTCCCCTCCCCTGAAGGTGCTGACTCTGGCTGGGTTCAGTTCTACACTCACTGGTTCCTCTCCCTCTTATCCCCTGAAGGTGCTGACTCTGGCTGGGTTCAGTTCTACACTCACTGGTTCCCCTCCCTCTCCTCCCCTGAAGGTGCTGACTCTGGCTGGGTTCTGTTCCACACTCACTGGTTCCCCTCCCTCTCCTCCCCTGAAGGTGCTGACTCTGGCTGGGTTCAGTTCACTCACTGGGACCCTGAAGCCCCGCCTACTCGTGGTTCCTTTTTTCCAGTTCTGACGAAAGGTCATCGACCTGAAACGTTAACTCTGTTTCTCTCTTCACAGATGCTGTCTGACCTGAGTATCTCCAGCATTGTTTATATTCCTTTACAAAGATGGCCACGCACGCGCAATATCACGTAAGATGGCGACGCACAAACCTTCAGCTGTCCTTTACAAAGATGGCGGCCGTCAACCTGGGCCTGGTCCTGGGAAAAAGCCTCCGAGCTGGAAACGCGGAACCTGTAGGTTCTCATTTCGGGCTTGCGGCCTACACCAGGTGTTTATGAAATCCACCCGCCGGGTACATTACCTTCCTGCGCCCCGCTGATTCGTAATCGGCGTAAATCGTATCTGCAGCCTTTTTCTGTTGGTCGCCCTCGCCGCCCCGGATCATAATGACACTGCGCATGCTCCAAATACAGGCTGGCGCTGCGCCTGCGCACTGGGCTCCGCCTGTGTGAATAGGGCACATTCCACAGACAGAGCAGTGAATGGATTCTCCCCCTTACCAATATGGTAGGGTGGGAATCGATGAGATGAGTGAGTGACTCTCTTTCCACACTCAGCTGGTGAACAGCCTCTCCCCGGTGTGACTGTATCCATGAGTTTGCACCTCAGACGGGCAACTGAACCCGTTCCCACATTCCCCACATTTACACTGTTGATTCAGGTGGGTGCACAAGTCTCACAGACTAGACAATTTGTTAAAAGTGGATCCAGGCACAGAACACTTGTCCTGTTTCTCCCCGCTGTGATTGGTGCTTTTTCCTCCTATATCTAAAGGCCGATGATATTCAGGTCCTGATAAATCCAGTGAATCTGTCAGATCTTGACGCAATGTTTGGATTCAGTTTTCATCTGCAGATACTCCACTTCTAATACCCTCATATGGTGTTTACAACAGGATAGAACTTCAGAACAGACAAATCTAGTTTCTATACAAAATTCTTTTCCCTCATGTCCCGCCTAAGCTGTAAATTCCCCATTCTACACACTCTCCCTTCATCCTTACTGTCTAAAAACAACATTCATTACATCATCTGGGATTTTGTGTCTCCCCTTCTCTCCAGAAGGAACTGAATCTGGCTGGATGCAATTAGTTAACCTCTACATTTTGGTAGGAAGAACGAGGAGAGGCAATATATACTAAAGGGTACAATTCTATAGGGGGTGCCTGAACAGAGAGACCTGGGGGTGTATGTGCACAAATCGTTGAAGGTGGCAGGGCAGGTTGAGAAAGCGGTTAAAAAAGCATACGGGATCCTGGGCTTCATAAATAGAAGCATAGAGTACAAAAGCAAGGAAGTTATGATGAAATTTTAGAAAACACTGGTCTGACCTCTCTGGAGTTTAGAAGAATGAGAGGTGATCTCATTGAAACATACAAGATTCTGAAGGGGATTGACAGGGTAGATGCTGAGAGGTTGTTTCCCCTGGCTGGAGTGTCTAGAACTAGGGGGCATAGTCTCAGGATAAGCGGTCGGCCATTTAAGACCGAGATGAGGAGGAATTTCTTCACTCAGAAGGTTGTGAATCTTTGGAATTCTCTGCCCCAGAGGGCTGTGAATGTTGAGTCTTTGAGTATATTCAAGGCTGAGATAGATAGATTTTTGGACTCTAGGGGAATCAAGGGATATGGAGATCGAGCGGGAAAGTGGAGTTGAGGTCGATGATCAGCCATGATCTTATTGAATGGCGGAGCAGGCTCGAGGGACCGTATGGCCTACTCCTGATCTTATTTCTTTTGTTCTTATGACCTCAACTGGAGTATTGTGTCCAATTCCGGGCACCACACTTTAGGAAGGATGTGAAGGCCTTCGAGAGGGTGAGGTAAAGATTTGTTCCAGAAAAAATCGTTCCAGGGATGAGGGACTTCAGTTCGATGGATAGACTGGAGAAGCTGGGGTTGTTCTCCTTGGAGCAGAGAAGGTCGAGAGAAGATTTGATAGAGGTGCTCAACATCATGAGGGGTCTAGACAGAGTAGAGAGAGAGAAGCTGTTCCCATTGGTGGAAGGGTCGAGAACCAGAGGACACAGGTTTAAGGTGATTGGCAGACGAACCAAAGGTGACATGAGGAAAACCTTTTTAACGCAGTGAGTGGTTAGGATCGGGAATTCACTGCCTGAAAGGGTGGTGGAGGCAGATTCAACTGTGGCTTTCAAAAGGGAATTGGATAAGTACCTGAAGGAAAAATGTTGGCAGGGCTATGAGGAAAGGGCGGGGGGAGTGGGACTAGCTGAAGTACTCTTGCAGAGAGCCGGCACGGGCTCGATGGGCCTCCTGCTGTGCTCTAACGAGTCTATGATTCGATGATTCTCGAGCCTCACCATCAGCCGACTAAGTGAGTGTCAGCAGTGACAGCAGTCCAATCCTGCCCTCAATTGACATCCATACACTTCCCAGTTGATGTCACTGGATCTCCATCAAGAGCAGGGGCAGTGGCTGATTCTTACTCTTAGTTAGCCCAGTGGTACTGAGGATAATTATAGCCCCTGAACTGCTGCCTTGTCAGAGATCAACTCACAGCACAGACCAAGGATTGAACTTGGTACCTTCCTAGTCAGTAGTGCAGAGTGTTTTAAAGTGGAAGGGGGAGGGGGAGAACAGAATATTTAGAAAGAAATATCACTCCGCCTTCAAACGAAACCTTCGTCACTCTGCAAAATTCTGAAGACTTTCAATATTAAACAAGCAAGTCAAATGGATCGTCAAAAATAGTGAGACATTTTAGAAAGGCTCAAGTCACTGAAACAGACAGGTTTACAATCACTGCACAGTACAGAAGGGAGCGACTGTTAATGGGAGCTCTGTTAGTGAAGTCTGCCGACACTCCAAGATAAACGGGTCTGTCCCTTTAACTATAAATAGGCAGAGAAAGGGGAGTCCCTGTCCCTTTAAATATCTGGCCCATTCCCCCAGGCAGTGGGAGGAGGAACAGCGCGCGGTCTCTTCATATCCTGACCCAGCGGGCCCCGCCGGATGGGCTGCCGCAGGGTCCTAAAGGCCACACTAAGTTAATTCCATCGGGTTAAACAGAACTGAAAAGAGCTCACACACAGTGTTTGTTATATGTGTGAGTGTGTAAACAAAACACATCATCCTTAATGTTTGCGAGTGCATTCCACAGCGATAAATTATCTTCACCAATTATTTTTCAGCATTTTATTTCCTTTATTCACAGTGTAACTTCAGAGCGTTGAATCCCTTTAACATTTATTGAGAACCCATTGTCTTGTGGGCTCTTGTTTAGAAAGTGATGTCACACTGACCATTCCGTTCCCAAGGTGATCCTGTCTGTCCGCAGTATTCAGTGGGAAAGGGGATTAAATCACACCGAGGATAATGAGCAGCCACCCACCAGTCTCTGCACTTTATTGTCCAGTGATCACCTCACCATCACACAGAAGCTCCTGATATAAACCTCCAGTGGGTGGTGACTGGTGCAGGGTCAGTGGTGGTGTTCCGCAGCAGGAGTGATCCTGGAGTAACCCCGTGGATGTTCCGGGTCATGTATTTTTAGTTATCCTGGTGTCTAACACGCACACATCAATAAAACAGGGAATTCCTGGAAACACGCTGCAGGTCCTTCTTTATCTGGAGATCAAATGTCTGTTGTATAATTGTACCAGCAGTTAACAGGCTCCTGTGAACTCCTCCCTCTGCTATTTTAATGCAGACTTTAATCAATTTATTTTAAACGGGTTTATTTTAAATGAGCTAACACCTGCCTTAAAATGGTAGACTCAGGACTGACACACACACATATTAAATCTTTGTGGAATAATTACCAGTCATTTTGAGACTGGAAACTTAACCCTGCCGTTTCACTTTCAGTCAGGAACAGATCGCAGTTTGACACCAATCTCTGATTTGACAGCACGTTTCCAGCATTCACCATTGTTCTTCCTGACTCTAAACACAGTTGTAAAGGAGCCTTCTGTTCCGTGCCCAGGAGCTCTGACCCATGGAAGAGAGCGGCTGGGACACATTCCTTACAGGCCTCGAGATTAACCTGCACGGGGACATTGCTGTCAGTGAAGAGAGACGAGAAAGACCAAAGTGCTGTTTGCCCCTCTCAGTGTGGCCCTGAAGGACTGTGTCGAGGCTGTAGTTCTGTTCCTGCCGTACGATCCTCCCCCCAGATTGTCCTTTCTGAGCTCCAGCCAGGTGATGCTAAACACTCAGGTGGGAACGACAAAAATCCACAACCATGTGTTTAATGCAAAGCTGATTTATTCGACATATATCCAGAATATTAAACTCCAGCCCAGTAACAGGGGTAATTAACATCAGCAGAAACAAACCTCAACTGTCAGAATGATCATGGTTCAGTCCTGTAAGTGATTAACAGCAGCAATAACATCAGAATCCAACCCCTGCAGTCACTTGTGAACTCGATGGTGTGTCAGCAGGTTGGATGAACACGTGAATCCCTTCCCACACACGGAGCAGAGGAATGGCCTCTCCCCAGTGTGAACGCGCTGGTGTGTCAGCAGGCTGGATGACTGAGTGAATCCCTTCCCACACTCGGAGCAGGTGAACGGCCTCTCCCCAGTGTGAACTCGCTGGTGTGTCAGCAGGTTGGATGACTCAGTGAATCCCATCCCACACTCGGAGCAGGTGAACGGCTGTTCCCCAGTGTGAACTCGCTGGTGTTTCAGCAGGTTGGCTGACCGAATAAATCCCTTCCCACACTCGGAGCAGGTGAACGGCCTCTCCCCAGTGTGAACTCGCTGGTGAATCAGCAGGTCGGATGAACGGGTGAATCCCTTCCCACACTCAGAGCAGGTGAACGGCCTCTCCCCAGTGCGAACTCGCTGGTGTTTCAGGAGGTGGGATGAACGGGTGAATCCCTTCCCACACTCAGAGCAGGTGAACGGCCTCTCCCCGGTGTGAACTCGCTGGTGTGCCAGCAGGTCGGATGACTGAGTGAATCCTTTCCCACACTCAGAGCAGGTGAACGGCCTCTCCCCAGTGTGACTGCGATGATGAATTTCCAGCTGAGATGGGTAACTGAATCCCTTCCCGCAGTCCCCACATTTCCACGGTTTCTCCGTGGTGCTGGTGTCCTCTTGTCTCTCCAGGTTGGACGATCAGTTGAATCCTCGTCACACACAACACGTGTACGGTTTCTCCCCGCTGTGAATGGTGCGATGTTTTTTCAGGCTGTGTAACTGGTTAAAGCTCTTTCCACTGTCAGTGCACTGGAACACTCTCACTCGGGTGTGTGTGTCTCGGTGCTTTTCCAGTCACACTGATTGAAATCTTTTCCCACAGACAGAACAGACAAACATTTCTCCTTCCACATTCAAAGGCCGATGATATTCATGTCCTAATGAATCGAGTGATGCTGTCAAATCTTGACTTGATATTTGGTTTGAGTTTCCCCTCTTCAAATCCTCCCCTTCTAATACCCTGTAAAATAAATTTACAAAACTCATCACTGTAAGTACAGGACAGAAATTCAGATCAGACAATTCTAGTTTCTATGGAACATTCTTTCCTCTCTTGTTCCTCCAAATCCCCGTCCCACACATTGTCCCTCCTCCCTGTGCTAAAATCCAAACACATCGCACGTCTCAAGACAGTTTGTTCTCCGCTCCCAGTTTTCACCACCAACTCACTGGTTCCCCTCCCTCGCCTTCCCTGAAGGTGCTGACTCTGGCTGGGTTCAGTTCTACACTCACTGGTTCCCCTCCCTCTCCTCCCCTGAAGGTGCTGACTCTGCTGGGTTCAGTTCGACACTCACTGGTTCCCCTCCCTCTCCTCCCCTGAAGGTGCTGACTCTGGCTGGGTTCAGTTCTACACTCACTGGTTCCCCTCCCTCTCCTCCCCTGAAGGTGCTGACTCTGGCTGGGTTCAGTTCGACACTCACTGGTTCCCCTCCCTCTCCTCCCCTGAAGGTGCTGACTCTGGCTGGGTTGAGTTCTGCACTCACTGGTTCCCTCTCCCTCTCCTCCCCTGAAGGTGCTGACTCTGGCTGGGTTCAGTTCGAAATTCACTGGTTCCCCTCCCTCTCCTCCCCTGAAGGTGCTGACTCTGGCTGGGTTCAGTTCTACACTCACTGGTTCCCCTCCCTCTCCTCCCTTCGTGTTTCTGATCCTCGCAGGATTACAAATATCTCCAAGATATTCATCGTTCCTCGAACTACTGCTCTCGCCGCATCTTGAGATCCACGCTCAATGCCATGCGGCGCCACATGAACACTCTCGACATCTCTCTTCAGCAGCACCGACGCACTCTATCTCAAAGCTGTCCGGGTCCACAGTTCCATTTCATCCTTAGACTCATCCGACGCTTCAACAAAAAACTTTTCTTCTTCCTTTCCGATGTCAAGGATCGCAAGCTTCAACAACTCTTGGACACTAAAGCCCCTCCGGAACCTTCTTCCCCTTCACTTTCCTCTGACCCCCCTTCTCCCAATCTCACCCCCTGCCGCGTTTTCACTATCCCCTCTGACCTTCCCCTCTCTGACTCCGAACGATCAGTCCTCAGCAAAGGCCTGAGCTTCATCCCCTTACGCCCCCATCTCAATGAATTTCGAGCTCGGCACGATGCTGAGCTCTTTTTCCGCCGCCTCCGTCTCCGTGCCCACTTCTCTGGCCAGGAGTCTTCCCCCCGCACGGCTGACCCTTTCTCCCGCTTTCAGAATTCTCGTTCCACCTGGACCCCTCCCTCTGGCCTCTTACCCTCTCTTGATCTTTTCATTGCTAACTGCCGCCGTGACATCGGCCAGCTCAATTTCTCTGCTCCCCTCACTCACTCCAACCTACCTCCCTCTGAACTTGCAGCACTCCATTCTCTCCGATCCAACCCTGACATTGTCATTAAACCTGCTGACAAGGGTGGCGCTGTTGTTGTTTGGCGAACCGACCTCTACCTAGCGGAAGTTGAACGCGAACTCTCTGACACCTCCTCCTACCTCCACCTGGACCATGACCCCACTACCGAACATCAAGCCACCGTGTCCAAGACTGTCACTGACCTCATCTCCTCTGGAGATCTTCCCCCCACGGCCGCCAACCTCATAGTTCCCCAACCCCGCACAGCCCGCTTCTACCTCCTTCCCAAGATCCACAAACAGGACTGCCCCGGTAGACCCATCGTTTCAGCCTGTTCTTGCCCCACGGAACTTATCTCTTCCTATCTCGACTCTATTTTTTCTCCCCTTGTCCAGTCTCTTCCCACCTACATCCGCGACTCTTCCGATGCCCTCCGCCATTTTAACAGTTTCCAGTTTCCCGGCCCCAACCGTCTCCTCTTCACTATGGACGTACAATCCCTCTACACCTCCATTCCCCACCAGGATGGCCTGAGGGCGCTCCGCTTCTTCCTTGAACAGAGGCCCAACCAGTCCCCATCCACCACCACCCTCCTCCGCCTGGCTGAACTTGTTCTCACATTGAACAACTTCTCCTTTGACTCTACCCATTTCCTCCAAATTAAAGGTGTTGCTATGGGTACCCGCATGGGTCCTAGCTATGCCTGCCTTTTCGTGGGATATGTGGAACACTCTTTGTTCCAGTCCTACTCGGGTCCCCTCCCTCACCTCTTTTTCCGGTACATTGATGACTGTATCGGTGCCGTCTCCTGCTCTCGCCCTGAACTAGAACATTTCATTCACTATGCTTCCAATTTCCACCCTTCCCTCACCTTCACATGGTCCATCTCCGACTCTTCCCTTCCCTTCCTCGACTTCTCCATCTCCATCTCTGGGGATAGGTTATTGACTAACATTCACTACAAGCCCACCGACTCCCACAGCTACCTGGACTACACTTCCTCCCACCCCGCCTCCTGTAAGGACTCTATTCCATTCTCCCAGTTTCTCCGTCTCCGCCGCATCTGCTCTGATGATGCCACCTTCCATACCAGTGCTTCCGACATGTCTTCCTTTTTCCTCAACCGAGGATTCCCCTCTACCGTGGTCGACACGGCCCTCGACCGTGTCCGTTCTATCTCCCGCACATCTGCCCTCACCCCTGCCCCTCCCTCCCGGAACCACGATAGGGTTCCCCTTGTCCTCACCTTTCACCCCACCAGCCTCCACATTCAACGGATCATCCTCCGCCATTTCCGCCACCTCCAGCGTGATCCCACCACCAAACACATCTTCCCCTCACCTCCCCTTTCAGCATTCCGTAGGGACCGCTCCCTCCGCGACACCCTAGTCCACTCCTCTACCACCCCCAGCACCCCTTCCCCCGGCACCTTCCCGTGCACGCGCAGGAGATGCAACACATGCCCTTATACCTCCCTCTTCCCACTGTCCAGGGCCCCAAACACCCCTTCCAGGTGAAACAGCGATTTACTTGTACTTCCTGCAATTTAGTATACTGTATTTGCTGCTCACGATGTGGACTCCTCTACATTGGGGAGACCAAACGCAGATTGGGTGACCGCTTTGCGGAACACCTCCGTTCAGTCCGTAAGGGGGACCCCGAGCTCCCGGTGGCCTGTCACTTTAATTCACCGCTTCACTCCCACTCTGACCTCACCGTCCTCGGCCTATTACACTGTTCCACGGAAGCTCAGCGTAAGCTCGAGGAACAGCACCTCATCTTTCGTTTAGGCACGCTACAGCCCTCTGGACTCAATATCGAGTTCAACAATTTTAGATCATAACCTCAGCTCCAATCACATTTATATTTTATTTTATCCACCCTTTTATTTGTCCCCCCCCACCTTTTTTTTCCTCCTAGAAGCTGGCAGCTGTCCTTCATTCTGCCAGTGGATTTCACACTTCATTCAGCCTTAATCTGTCACATTAACACCACCTCTAGCCTTGCATATCTCTTAATGTCTCTTCATCTCCCCCTTTGTTCCTTTATCCCCTCCCCCTTTTCCCAGCTTTACCCTGGCCTTAAATCTATTTGATTTCCGGCTCTTCCCAGTTCTGATGAAAGGTCATCGACCTGAAACGTTAACTCTCTTTCTCTCTCCACGGATGCTGCCTGGCCTGCTGAGTTTTTCCAGCGTTTTCTGTTGTTATTTCAGTTCTACATTCACTGGTTCTCCTCTCTCTCTCCTGAAGGTGCTGACTCTGGCTGGGTTCAGTTCTACATTCACTGGTTCTCCTCTCCTCCCCTGAAGGTGCTGACTCTGGCTGGGTTCAGTTCTACCCTCACTGGTTCTCCTCTCCTCTCCTGAAGGTGCTGACTCTGGCTGGGTTCAGTTCTACATTCACTGGTTCCCCTCTCTTCTCCTCTCCTGAAGGTGCTGACTCTGGCTGGGTTCAGTTCTACACTCACTGGTTCCCCTCCCTCTCCTCCCCTGAAGGTGCTGACTCTGGCTGGGTTCAGTTCTACACTCACTGGTTCCCCTCCCTCTCCTTCCCTGAAGGTGCTGACTCTGGCTGGGTTCAGTTCTACATTCACTGGTTCTCCTCTCTTCTCTTCTCCTGAAGGTGCTGACTCTGGCTGGGTTCAGTTCTACATTCACTGGTTCTCCTCTCCTCTCCTGAAGGTGCTGACTCTGGCTGGGTTCAGTTCACTCACTGGGACCCTGAAGCCCCGCTCAGTATTGGTCCCTTTACAAAGATGGCGGCGCATGCGCTGTACTGCTCGATGAAACAAGAGGGAGACGGACAAAACCTCAGCTTTTCTTTACAAAGATGGCCGCTGTTAAACCGGGCCTGTTACCGGGAAAAAGCCTCCGAGCTGCAAACGCGGAACCTGTAGGTTCTCATTCGGAGCTTGCGGCCCACACCAGGTGTTTATGAAGCCCACCCACCGGGTACCTTACCTCCCTGCGCCCCGCTGATTCGTAATCGGCGCAAAAATCGCGACTCCGACCTTTCAGCGCCTCCGCACTCGCCCGGCTCTGATCACAGTGACACTGCGCATGCTCCAAATACAGGCGGGGCCTGCGCCTGCGCACTAGGCTCCTCCAGTGTGAAATGGGCCACATTCTCCCCCGTGAACAGAATCCAAACCCCTGCAGTCACCTGTGAACTCACTGGAGTCTCAGCAGGTGGGGTGAATTTCTTCCCACACACAGGATATTGAAACAGCCTCTCTCCAGTATCAATGCGCTGATCGTGCATCAGCTGCTTTGAACTTTGAAAGCTTTTCATCCTCGCCCAGACCTTCTCTTTTGTTCTTTCCTCCCCTCCCCACTTTCTCTGCCCCTTTGCAAAAGAACCAGAGGTGACACGAGGGAAAACTTTTACACAACGAGTCGTTAGGATCTGGAATGCACTGCCTGATAGGCTGGTGGATACAGATTCAATAGTAGCCTTCAAAAGGGAATTGGAGAAATACTTGAAGGAGAAAACATTGCAGGGGTTTGGGGAATGAGCAGGGGAGTGGGACTAACTGGATTGCTCTTCGAAAGAGCCGGCACAGACTCGATGGGCAGAATAGCCTCCTTCTGTGTGGTACTATTCGATGATTGTATGACAATCTCTTTCTATTTTAATATTTATGATGTTATTGTCGACAGCACATCCCACAGCTGGAATCTGAGCATCACCCACAGGAGTGTAGACTGATGTGAAACCATCTTTAACGGTCTACTGACTCCTGACGTAGCTGGAAAAGCTTTTGCTATTATTCCCACAATTGGGCACCATCAGCTTTTCCAAAGATCTCTGAGCTTCTCTAATGGCTGCTTTCCTCTCCCTCCATTGTGGGTGATATTTCTCCCTATTCTCCTGTAAACTGAATCCATCTTGATCTGAACTGGGTTCAATGTGAGACAGTTCGGGGAGTCAGGCATCATTCACCCCTAGACCTACACTGACAGGTTTAACCCCAGACAGCTCCTTAGTAAGGATTCCTCTGGTTCCTCACCATGTATGTGTCAGGATACTGAAACCCAGCTTTCTCACAGTCCACTCCTGGAGGCCCCACTCCCTGAGCCTACAACCTTCAGCAGGGTCAGTGCTGGAGTTCCGCAGCGGGAGTGATCCCAGAGTAACTGTCGGGATCGCACCCCGTGGATGTTCCGGGTCGTGTATTTTTAGTTATCCTGGTGTCTAACACGCACACATCAATAAAACAGGGAATTCCTGGAAACACGCTGCAGGTCCTTCTTTATCTGGAGATCAAATGTCTGTTGTATAAACCAGCAGTTAACAGGCTCCTGTGAACTCCTCCCTCTGCTATTTTAATGCAGACTTTAACCAATTAATTTTAAACGGGTTTATTTTAAATGAGCTAACACCTGCCTTAAAATGGTAGACTCAGGACTGACACACACACACATATTAAATCTTCGTGGAATAATTACCAGTCATTTTTAGACTGGAAACTTAACCCTGCCGTTTCACTTTCAGTCAGGAACAGATCGCAGTTTGACACCAATCTCTGATTTGACAGCACGTTTCCAGCATTCACCGTTGTTCTTCCTGACTCTAAACACAGTTGTAAAGGAGCCTTCTGTTCCGTGCCCAGGAGCTCTGACCCATGGGAGAGAGCGACTGGGACATTTTCCTTATAGGCCTCAAGATTAACCTGCACGGGGACATTGCTGTCAGTGAAGAGAGGCGAGAAAGACCAAAGTGCCGTTTGCCCCTCTCAGTGTGGCCCTGAAGGACTGTGTCCAGGCTGTAGTTCTGTTACCGCCGTACGATCCTCCCCCCAGATTGTCCTTTCTGAGCTCCAGCCAGGTGATGCTAAACACTCAGGTGGGAACGTCAAAAATCCACAACAATGTGTTTAAAGCAAAGCTGATTTATTTGACAGATATCCAGAATATTAAACTCCAGCCCAGTTACAGAGTTTATTAACATCAGCAGAAATAAACCCCAACTGTCAGAATGAACATGGTTCAGTCCTGGATGTGATTAACAGCAACAGAAACAGCAGAATCACTTGTGAACTCGCTGGTGTCTCAGCAGGTCGGATGACTGAATGAATCCCTTCCCACACTCAGAGCAGGTGAACGGTCTCTCCCCAGTGTGAGTGCGCTGGTGTACAGTGAGGTCAGATGATCTTCTGAACCCAGTCCCGCAGTGAGAGCACCTGAACGGTCTCTCGTCAGTGTGAACACGTTGATGACACATCAGTTCCCCAGAACTTTTATAGCACTTTCCACAGT
Organism: Squalus acanthias; assembly: GCA_030390025.1. Taxonomy (NCBI): domain Eukaryota; kingdom Metazoa; phylum Chordata; class Chondrichthyes; order Squaliformes; family Squalidae; genus Squalus; species Squalus acanthias. The sequence goes on from JASTWF010000060.1 coordinate 632,503, forward strand.
CCGGGCATTTAAAAGGCCTCTTGTCAGTGTGAACTCGCTGGTGTTTCAGAAGGTCGGATGAACGAGGGAATCCCTTCCCACACTCAGAGCAGGTGAACGGCCTCTCCCCAGTGTGAACTCGCTGGTGTGTCAGCAGGCTGGATGACTGAGTGAATCCCTTTCCACACTCAGAGCAGAGGAACGGCCTCTCCCCGGTGTGAGTGCGCTCGTGTCTCAACAGGTGGGATGAACACGTGAATCCCTTTCCACACTCAGAGCAGGTGAACGGCCTCTCCCCAGTGTGAATTTGCTGGTGTGTCAGCAGGCTAGATGACTGAGCGAATTCCTTCCCACACTCGGAGCAGGTGAACGGTCTCTCCCCAGTGTGAACTCGCTGGTGTGTCAGCAGGTGGGATGACTGAGTGAATCCCTTCCCACACTCAGAGCAGGTGAACGGCCTCTCCCCGGTGTGAACTCGCTGGTGTTTCAGCAGGCTGGATGAACGAGTGAATCCCTTCCCACACTCAGAGCAAGTTAACTCCCTCTCCCTGGTGTGAACTCGCCAGTGCTGCAGCAGATTGCATGACTGAGTGAATCCCTTCCCACACACAGTGCAGGTGAACGGCCTCTCCCCGGTGTGAACTCGCTGGTGTATCAGCAGGCTCCATGAACATGTGAATCCCTTCCCACACTCAGAGCAGGTGAACGGCCTCTCCCCGGTGTGACTGTGCTTGTGTCTCGACAGGCCAGAGGATTGGCTGAAGCCTCGTCCACACACAGAACACGTGTACGGTTTCTCCCCGCTCTGAACAGTGCTTTCTGCTTCCATGCTCAAAGGTCCTGATGAATCGAGTGACTCTGTCAGATCTTGAAGTGATGTTTGGTTTGAGTTTCCCGTCTGCAAATCCTCCCCTTCGAACACCCTGTAAAATTAATTTAAAACAGGAAAAAGGGAGGGTGAGAGAGAACCCACAAAAACACAAAGGCAGGATGTGAAATTGAGCTGAATGAATCTGGGAATTTGTGGGGCCGGCACTAGAAAAAAGTGACCATGAAAGCTGCCGGATTGTCGTAAAAACCTAACTGGTTCACTAATGTGATTCAGGGAAGGGAACCCGCCACCCAGTCTGGGCCTACACAAGACTCTGGCCTCTATGGGAGGAGAGAGAGCGAGGTGGGAGGGGGAGCAGTGAAGGAGTTACTTTATACATCTGCAACTCGACTCGAACTTTGACAGAACCTCCCAAACACACGACCTCTACCACCTAGAAGGACAAGGGCAGCAGGTGCATGGGAACACCATCACCTCCCAGTTCCCCTCCAAGTCACACACTATCCTGACTTGGACATATATCGCCGTTCCCACATCGTCGCTGGGTGAAAATCCTGGAACTCCTCACCTAACAGCATTCTGAGAGTACCTTCACCACACGGACTGCAGAGGTTCAAGAAGAAGGCCCAGCATCACCTTCTCAACGGGCAACTGGGGACTGGCAATATATGTTGGCCTTGCTACTGACACCCACATCGAATGAATTAAAAAAATCTGTATATAGAAAATGGATTGAAAGCCTCTACAGAAATGCTTGTTCCTAAAATGATAATCTTTTACACTGTACGGACAGGGTCTGTTTAGCAACTTAATCTCCCCTAGAATCCACCTCCCTTCACAGTCCCACATTGGAAATTGTTGGGTCCCACTGGGCTCAGAAGTACTGGGGGTTAAACCCAGCAGCTTCTCCCCCCTCTCCACTCCAGCTCAAACTGATTCAACAAGAAAGCCCTACACAGGAGGCCAGGGACCGAGTTCCACATCCACCGCCCACCCTGATGCTAACCGGCTCTGAATTGCTCTCTCTGCTGTATAAATGCAAGTTGTTGTGTTTCTTGTCTGGGGGAGGTGCTGCACCCTGGGGTTAATGGTGCCGGGGCCCTGGCCGCACGTCCGCCGGCTCTGACTCGGGGCCTGAGACCCGCACTCGGTGTTGCTGAGGGAGTCCAATCCTGGGACTGTACATGGGGATTCTAACCCTGGGACTGTACATGGGGATTCTAACCCTGGGACTGTACATGGGGATTCTAACCCTGGGATTGTACATGGGAATTCTACCCCTGGGACTGTACATGGGGATTCCAACCCTGGGACTGTACATGTGGATTCTACCCCTGGGACTGTACATGGGGATGCCAACCCTGGGACTGTAAATGGAGATTCCTGTCCTGGGACTGTACATGGGGATTCTACCCCTGGGACTGTAGAAGGGGATTCCAACCCTGGGACTGTACAAGGGGAGTCCAACCCTGGGACTGTACATGGGGATTCCAACCCTGGGACTGTACATGGGGATTCCAACCCTGGGACTGTACATGTGGATTCTACCCCTGGGACTGTACATGGGGATTCCAACCCTGGGACTGTACATGGACAAAATTGAGAGGTCGCACAACACCAGGTTATAGTCCAACAGTTTTATTTGAAATCACAAGCTTTCGGAGCTATCGCTCCTTCCTCAAGTGAAGTCCGCATCATGACTGTACATGGAAACATAGAAACATAGAAACTAGGAGCAGGAGTAGGCCATTCGGCCCGTCGAGCCTGCTCCACCATTCAATACGATCATGGCTGATCATCCAAATCCAGTACCCTGTACCTGCTTTCCCACACAGAATCCCCATCGAGCCTGCACCGACACATATCCCACCCTTATCCCCGTAACCCCACGTATTTAATTTCCCCTAACATATCCCATCCTATCCCTGTAACCCCACATATTTAATCCCCCCCTAACACTAACACTAAGGGTCAATTTATCATAGCCAAATCAACCTAACCCGCACATTTTTGGACATGGAGATTCCTGTCCTGGGACTGTACATGGGGATTCTACCCCTGGGACTGTAGAAGGGGATTCCAACCCTGGGACTGTACAAGGGGGCCCAGCTCTGGGGCTCTTCTGTTACAACTGTGTGGGATGTTAACCGTGTGCTCTGCTTTTACCAGCGCCTTCAGGAGAGATGGTGAGAAATCCGAAGTGTGGAGAGTCTGAATCAAATAACTGAGTCAATGATTTATTCTCCCGGGCACTTGGACCCGGTTGGGAACAGACACTGAAGCCCCGCCCACTCTTTGTTCCTCACAAGATGACCGCGCATGCGCTTTGCTACTCACTGAATCAAGATGGCGGCCGTTATCCTGGGCCTGTGACCGAGAGAAGCCCCGAAGCTGCAAACGCGGGACCTTCAGGTTATTATTCGGGGCTTGCGGCCTGCACTAGTTGTTCATGAAGCCTCCCCGCCCACTTTCCGGTCCATTACTCCGCTCCGTCGGGCCGCATCCGCTGATTAAGCGGAGCTGATCCGTAGTATCCATCTCTCTAATTCCACGCACCGCGCATGCTCCAAACCCAGGCTGTCCCGCGCCTGCGCACTAGGCTCCTGTAGTCTGGGTAATATTTTTATTCAAAAACAATAATACTTATACAACTCATCAATTACATAGTAAATCCATCACATAGTAAATCCATTACATAGTAAATCCATTACATTCATCCATCACAGTAAAAAATAAAGCCTTAAAAACAGCCTTATAGTTAATATAAATGCAATGATTAATTTTACAAATAATCAATAATGTTTACAGTACAAATACCCTTAAACAATACCACACAACTTTTTAGATTTAAAATAATAAATCTCAAAGTTAACTCCACATAAAACAAAAACCATTTCAACACCACAGTGTACAAACACATAGCACCATCATAATCCAATTAAATGCTACAGATAACATTTATTCCAATAAACCAAGAAAAAACCCGTTTTACGCCAGTCCTACTGGCATTGTTCGTTCGATCATTCTTTCAATTGTTCGTTCGTTCATTCATTCAAGCGTTCGTTCGTTCGATCGATCAAGCGTAAGTTCCAATATGTATGTATGAATGCATGCGTGCGTATCATTTGTCTAAGTGCGCGCCTGCGTGCGTTCGCTCAAATCGTTCGTTCCATCACTGCACAAGTGATAATTCGTTCAATCGAGTGTAAGTTCCAATGTGCATGCTTGCGTTCGCTCGAATCGTTCGTTCGACCACCACCCCGTGAGGTCGTTCGTTCGATCGAGTGTAAGTTCCAATATGTATGTCTGAATGCGTGCGTGCGTATCATTTGTCTAAGTGCGCGCCTGCGTGCATTCGCTCGAATCGTTCGTTCTGTCACTGCACAAGTGATCATTCGTTCGATCGAGTGTAAGTTCCAATATGCATGAATGCGTTCGTTCGAATCGTTCGTCCGTTCGTTCACTCGAGCGTCCGTTCGTTCAATAAATTACCAATATTAATTTACTTTATCTTTTCAAACACACCAACACTAGACAATAACCTCAAAGTAAATTCCTACATAACCACCAATACATCACCATATGCAAATTCCCACAGTCCTTATCAGAAAATCAATTAAACTTCAAGTAAACTGCTTTCAAACAGAAAACCTGAAACCTTCCCAACAAAACAATTAAATACCAGTTCTACACCAGTCCTATTGGCAATCCATTAACTCATATCATTTAATGTTGTCGAACCATGTAAAGTCATAGTCCTTGTCCACAGTCTTCAGCCCTTCCACGGAAAAAGAAGCCATCCACTTCCTGAAATCCCGTAAAAAGACCGAACACTCAAATCTTCTTCTGCTTGCTGTGTAAGTGGTCCCTGGAATTGATGTAACAGTGTAAGTGGTCCCTGGATTTCGTGTCACTGTGTAAGTGGGCCCTGGATTTGGTGTCTCAATGTAAGTGGTCCCTGGAATTGGTGTCACAGTGCAAATACTCCCTGGATTTGGTGTCACAATGCAAGTGGTCCCTGCATTTGGTGTCATAGTGTAAGTTGTCCCTGGATTTGGTGTCTCACTGTAAGTGGTCCCTGGATTTGGTGTCACAGTGTAAGTGGTCCTAAGATTTGGTGTCACATTGTAAGTGGTCCCTGGAATTGGTGTAACAGTGATGCTGAGATGCCGGTGTTGGACTGGGGTGGACAAAAGTGAGAAGTCGCACAACACCAGGTTATAGTCCAACAGTTGTATTTGAAATCACAAGCTTTCGGAGCTGCTGACGAAGGAGCAGCAGAAGCAGCAGAGTGGTGGTCTCTGTGAGCAGGAAGAGGAGAAGGAGAAGGAGACCAGATAGCAGACCACCACCAACAAAACCACAACCACTACAACTGAGGTGCCTGGAGAGAGAGGACAGGAGAGGAGAGAGAAAAGAAGGCCAAGGCCATTAACACCAGAGGAGAGGCCTTTCCACACTGCCTCCTCAATTGGCCTCCATTTTAGGAGAGGGAGAGAGGGGAGAAAAACAACACAACATCCATCATCTGTTTGGAAGGAGGAAGGAAGGAAAGAACAACAGCTACAGGTGGGTGTGATTCTGGTGCACTCTCCCAGAGACTTTGTTTTGTAGGTGGGGGGAGGAAAGAAGATAAGAAGAGGGCCGGAACATCTAAGGGGTGTGTGTGTGTGTGTGTGTGTGGCTTTTGTAAAAGCTAGGCCGCACACACCATATTAAACACCCCTTTCCCATTGCCTGACCTGGGACAGCTGGAGCTGCCTAGGTGAAGTCCCCAATTAATTTCATCTTATTGGGCATCGTTAAGACCTGGTGCAGGACTGAGCCTGGGCATCTCCAGCTATCCCAGGTGAAGACATCTTCTCCCCCCACCAGAAGACCACCACCAAAGACTTTTACTACATCGGAGAGTGCACCCCCCCCTGCCAACACCCACCCACCCACCATCCTGAGTGGCGACCCTGCCCTTGCGGCTTCCCTCCTTCCCACCCCCCCCTCTCTCTCTCTCTTTGTCTCTTGTCTCTCTCTGCCTCTCTCTCTAAGAGGCACCTCAATCTATTTTTAATTAAGTACCCATTGAGCAGAGGGGAGAAGGCCCCTCTCCCAATTAATTCATATAAAGGGAGAGGTGTGCCTTCAATTTAAGAGCTCCCTCTGCTCAGGGGAAAACAAAAAAAAACCGAGGCCATTAACACCTTCAGGCCTGTGACTTGGGGTGAGTGTAGCCCTTAAAGAACCCTCCATTATGGCGAGTACATCTTCGTCGGTGGCGGGGGCAGCGAGGACGTATGCGAGCGTGGCAGCCGCGGCCACGGCCGCGGCCACGAGTCCTCCTGTTACCCCGTCACCTTTTACCCTCCTTACGAGGAAGAATGGGGTCAAGAGCTACACTCACCCCAACATGACTATAGAGGCGTGCGTTAAAGCCATGGCTGGGGTTGTCGGCCCTTCAGCCATCGTCGCCGCCTCTAAAATGTACGGCAAGGCTGTGTTCTTCCTGGGGTCGGAGCGGGCGGTGTCCCTGGCCATCGAGAAGGGGCTCACCGTGGGCAGGACCTTCCTGCCGGTGGACCCCCTTGAGGCCACCGCGCAAAGGATTGTGGTTTCCAACGTCCCGCCCTTTGTTCCGGGTGAGCTCCTCCTCCCCCACCTACGTCAACTGGGGGAGGTGAGGTCGGGGATCACACCCATCCCGCTCGGCTTCCGGGAAGCCAGCCTTCGGCACGTCTTCTCCTTCCGGCGCCAGCTTTTCGTCCGGCTGGCGCGGGAGGAGGACGCGGATGGCGCGTTCACGGTGCTCCACGGGGGGACCGCCCACCGCGTCTTCTGGACCTCGGACGGCGCGCGGTGCTACGCCTGTAAGGAGGTGGGGCACGTCCGCAAAAACTGCCCCGCCTCCAAGGCCGCCACGACACCTGGCGCGGCCAGGGTTGGCGCCGCCGCCCCCCCTCCCCCTGATACTGTCCGCGCGTCGACGGCGACGGATGCGCGGTCGAAATCGGAGGCCAACACCACCACGGCCTCCAGCGGGGAGGAGGGAGAGCGTCCGGGGGGAAGGAAGGCGCGTAGGAAAACTAAACACCTAAGGGCGGATCCCCTCGCGGAGGAAACATCGGAATTGACCGAACTCACGCCCGAGTATATCGCGGAGTTGGTCGGGACGCATGAGACTGGGGGGGTCCTCGTGCCCGGGCCCGTGACCGTGACCGCAACTGCTGAGGCAGCTGAATCAAGACCTGCGGCCGGGCTCGGGCCCGAGGGGCCCAAGAAACCCAGTCGTCGGAAGGGGGCAGAGAGGGAGGCCCCAGCAGACATGGAGGCCTCCCCCTCTCCGGGCCCCAATACGTTAAAAAGAAAGCTCCGCCCCCAGCAGGAGGACTGCGAGGAGGAAGGTCCCTCCGCAAAAGGGGGGCAGTCACCCGCCGCGGGTGCTGCGCCCCACCCCACCACCGTCATCGTCGCGCGCGATCGGCAGGGGTCGTCTGTCCCTCGGGAGGGTGAGACAGCCGAGTCTGTCCGACCTGTGCCTCCCGGGGATGGGGAAGAGACCCTGCCCGTGGGGGGGGGGCGCGGAACAACCCGCGGAAGAAAATGTAGAACCTGAACCGTTGCTCCTCGCCGGGTCGGGCGTCCTGGGGACTGGGGCGGGCGAGGCCAAAGAGGCTGAAGCCGAGCCCGCCTTTTATAACCCAGATATCTCCCAGGGACTGCTCGACCTGGTGGAGGAGTGTAGCAATCCCCAGCCCGCTGGGTCGGAGGTTGGTGGCGGGGAGACGGAAAGCCCCCTGACTCCGTCTCTGTTATTGGCGCCGGACGTGCTGGAGGAATTTGGGATTATTTTCTCCCCGGTTTCTCCGGTCGCCCCGGCGCCTGAGGCGGGGGGGGGCCCCGAACCGCCGCCGCCGCCGCCCGGCCCGGCGCCCCTGAAGGAGCCCAGGGTGGACTCCTCTGCCACCGATCCTGGGGGTGGGATCGTGACGGAGGCGGGGCCGGCCGGTGCGGCCGAGCCGTTCGCTGCACCCTGTGTGACGAACGGGTTGGCCGCCGGTGACGACCTCCCGGAGGAGGACGGGGACTCGGTGGGGGGCATCGAGGACGATTTGGAGTCCATCGGCAGCGAGGCGATGGACGCCCTCGTGCCCTTCACCGACTCTCCCCTCATCCCCGTAGGGGAACTCCGGGATTTTATGGCCATGAGCCAGGGTCGTCACAAGAAGATCCGGCTGGCCCTCGACAAGTGGTCGGAGCTGACGCTGCTCGTCGTGTCCGTCCGCGCCGCCGTTAAAATCATGGGCGCGGACAAGGACGTTGGCCGGCTCGAGCTGCGTCGGCTCAAGACGTTCCACACTGGGCTGCTGAGGGAGTGGCGGTCGTCAGTGACCGCCCTCCCTCCCCTCCGTTAGGTAGAGGTTGCACTATGCTTCTGAGATGAAGATAACCATAGCCAGCCTCAACATCAACGGCAGCAGGGAGGCGCGCCGTAGATTCAATAACTTCTCGGTCCTTCGGGACGGGAAATATGCGGTGTGCTTCCTGCAAGAAACCCACACCGTTCCGGGAGACGAGGCCACGTGGCTCCTGGAGTGGCAAGGAGGGGTCAGCATGAGTCACCTCTCCAACAATTCCTGCGGGGTGGCTGTCTTGCTGGCCCCGCATTTTCAGCCGGAGATCTTGAGGGTCAAGGAGCACGTGCCGGGCCGCTTGCTCCAGGTCACTGTTCGCCTGGGAGGCGTGCCGCTCCATTTAGTGAACGTGTACGCCCCCCGGACCGGTGCGCAGCAAGTGCGCTTCTTCGGAGAAGTGTCCGCTCTTCTGGGCTCCATCGACGTGGGCGAGTGCGTCATCCTCGGGGGGGATTTCAATTGTACCCTCGAGGCGCGGGACCGGTCGGGTCCCCCGCGAAGCCCGGCGGCGATGGAGAAGTTGCGGGACCTGGTCGGGTCCTTCGACTTGGTGGACGTCTGGCGAAATCTCCATCCCGACTCCAGCGCCTTCACGAGCGTGAGGTCTGGAGGAGGAAGGTCCAGAATCGACCGCCTTTACATTTCCCGGGCGTACGTCTCCTGCGTTCCGGCGGCTTCCATGCGGCCGGTGCCGTGCACGGACCACCACCTGGTGTGGGCGGAGCTCGCTCCGCTGCGCGCGCGGGGGGGGTCCGCGTACTGGCATTTTAACAACCTGCTGCTGGAGGACGCGCGGTTCCGGGATTCGTTTCGCCGGTTCTGGGCCGACTGGAGAAGGAAGCGGGGAGGCTTCCCCTCCTTGAGGCTATGGTGGGACGTGGGCAAGGCTCACGTCCGCGTCTTCTGTCAGGAGTACGCGAAGGGGTCGACCAAGAGGCGGGAGGCCCGGGTCGGGCGATTGGAGAAAGAAGTGCTCGACCTGGAGTCCCGTCTCGGTCAAGTCGTCGAGGACCCGGCCCTGCGGAAGGTGTACGAAGAGAAGAAGGGCGCGCTGAAGGACCTGCAGCTGGTCGGGTCCCGAGGCGCGTACGTGAGGTCGCGGATCCAGTTCCTGCGGGACCTGGACCGCGGCTCCCCCTTCTTCTACTCGCTGGAAAAAAGACGGGGGGTCCGTAAGCAGCTCTTGGGGCTGCTGGCCGACGACGGATCTCTGGTCTCGGATCCGGAGGGCATCAGCGCGGAGGCCCGGGCCTATTACGGGGCTCTGTTCTCTTCGGATCCGTCCAGCGAGGATGCGCGCAGAGTTTTGTGGGAGGACCTGCCGAAGGTCGGCCCGGAGGGCGCCGAGAATTTAGAAGCTCCGCTAAGCCTGGCGGAGCTGACCGGCGCCCTGCGCCAGCTCTCGAGGGGCAAGTCCCCGGGGCTGGACGGGCTGACCGTGGAGTTCCACAGGGCGTTCTGGGACGTCTTGGGGGACGACTACGCGCGGGTCCTGGGGGAAAGTCTGGCGACCGGGGAGATGCCCCTCTCTTGGCGCAGGGCGGTCATCGTCCTGCTGCCCAAGAAGGGCGATCTCCGCCTACTTAAGAACTGGCGCCCGGTCTCCCTCCTCAGCACGGACTACAAAATTTTCGCCAGGGCTATGTCTGCTCGCCTTGGCACCGTGCTGGCCCGCATGATCCACCCCGACCAGTCCTACACGGTCCCGGGCCGGAGTATCCACGATAACATCCATCTGGTCCGGGACCTGGTCCACCATTCCCAGAGGGCTGGTCTGTCGGTCGCCTTCCTTTCCCTGGATCAGGAGAAGGCGTTCGACAGGGTGGATCACGAGTATCTTTTCGGGACTCTGCGCGCATTCGGGTTCGGGACGCATTTCGTCGCCCGGATCCGACTTCTGTACGCCGCCGCGGAGTGTCTCATTAAAGTTAACGGGTCTTTGACGGCGCCCCTTCGCTTCGGGAGGGGGGTGCGTCAGGGATGCCCCATGTCCGGTCAGTTATACGCCGTTTGCGTGGAGCCTTTCCTGCGCCTCTTGCGGAAGAGGTTGACGGGACTGGCTCTGCAAGGGCCGGGCGTGGAGGTGGTCCTCTCGGCTTACGCCGATGACGTGCTCCTCGCGGTCACGGATCCCGTCGACTTGCGGAGGATGCGAGAATGCCAGCAGAATAGACCCCCTGTGACCCCACCTCATTGTCTCAGTTGTATCTTGCTATGTCTTTGATGTGGTGCCTTCCTGGCTGACCTGATTGTTTCTCTGCCGAGGTGTGATGAAAGGCAGTCAGAAAGATAAAATGTAGTCGTCTGACATTGTACGCTACACAGGCATTGTTCTCTGACTATATATGCTTTGTCGATTCGTATTCCTTCACTTCACCTGACGAAGGGGCAGCAGCTCCGAAAGCTTGTGATTTCAAATAAAACTGTTGGACTATAACTTGGTGTTGTGCGACTTCTCACTTTTGATGTAACAGTGTAAGTGGTCCCTGGATTTGGTGTCTCAGTGTAATTGCTCCCTGGATTTGGTGTCTGGGTGTAAGTGGTCCCTGGTTTTCGTGTCACACTGTAAGTGGTTCCTGGATTTGGTGTCTGTGTAATTGGTCCCTGGATTTCATGTCTCATTGTAAGGGCAACACGGTGGCATAGTGGTTAGCACTGGTGCCTCACAGCGCCAGAGACCCGGGTTCGAATCTGACCTCGGGTGACTGTCTGTGTGGAGTTTGCACATTCTCCCCGTGTCTGCGTGGGTTTCCTCCGGGTGCTCCGGTTTCCTCCCACAGTCCAAAAATGTGCGGGTTAGGTTGATTTGGCTGTGATAAATTGACCCTTAGTGTTAGGGGGGGATTAAATATGTGGGGTTATGGGGATAGAATGGGATATGTTAGGGGGAATTAAATACGTGGGGTTACGGGGGTAGGGTGGGATATGTGTACTGTGGGGATTAAAGCAGGGACAGGGTACTGGATTTGGATGATCAGCCATGATCGTATTGAATGGTGGAGCAGGCTCGATGGGCCGAATGGCCCACTCCTGCTCCTAGATTCTATGTTTCTATGTAAGTGGTGCTTGGATTTGGAGCCACAGTGTTACTGTTCCTGGATTTGGTGTCTCAATGTAAGTGACCCCCACACAGAGGGGGTTCCTGCATGTGGCAGCCCATCTGGCGAGGCCCGCTGGTTCAGGATATAAAGAGACAGCGTCCTGTTCCTCCTCCCACTGCCTGGGGGAATGGGCCAGATATTTAAAGGGACAGGGACTCCCCTTTCTCTGTCTATTTATATTTAAAGGGACAGACCCGTTTATCTTGGAGTGTCGGCGGTCTTCACTAACAGAGCTCCCATTAACAGTCGCTCCCTTCTGTACTGTGCAGTGATTGTAAACCTGTCTGTTTCAGTGACTTGAACCGTTCTAAAATGTCTCACTATTTTTGATGATCCATTTGACTTGCTTGTTTAATTTGGAAAGACTTCAGAATTTTGCAGTGTGACGAAGGTTTCCTTTAAAGGTGGAGCAACATTTCTTTCAGAATGTTCTCTTCTAACCCTTCCCACCTCCACATTGGCCCCGCCCCACCACCACCCCCACTTTAAAACACTCGGCACTACTGACTGGGAAGGTCCAAAGTGCAGTCCTTGATCTGGGCTGTTAGTTGATCTCAGCCATGGCAACAGTTCAGGGGCCATAATTGGCCTCAGCACCACTGGGCTAAATAAGAGTAAAAATCAGCCACTGCCCCTGCTCTTGATGGAGATCCAGTCACATCAACTGGGAAGTGTATGGATGTCAATTGAGGGCAGGATTGGACTCGGCTGTGATGCCTACCACAGGGGAAATGCTGCTGACACTCACTGAGTCGGCTGACGGTGAGGCACTAGAGGTTAACTAATGTCTGTGGAATTGCACCCAGCCGGATTCAGCGCCTTCTGGAGAGAAGGGGAGAAACAAAATCCCAGCCAGTGCAATGAATGTTGATTTTAGACAGTAAGGATGGAGGCAGAGTTTGTAGAATGGGGAATTTACAGCTTAGGAGGGGCAGGAGAGGACAGAACGTTCTATAGGAACTAGAATTGTCTGTTCTGACTTTCTATCCTGCACTTAAAGTAACAATATTTATAAAGACCATTTCAGAGTGTCAATAGGGGAGGATCTGCTGATGGAAACTCAAGCAAAATATAACCTCAAGATCTGACAGATTGACCAGTTTCATCAGGACCTGAATATCATCGGCCTTTGGCTATAGAAGGAAAAACACCAATCACAGCGGGAGAAACAGGACACGTGTTCTGTGTGTTTTTTTTTATTTGTTTATGCGATGTGGACATCGCTGGCAAGGCCAACATTTATTGCCCATCCCTAATTGCCCTTGAGAAGGTAATGATGAGCTGCCTTCTTGAACCGCTGCAGTCCATGTGGTGATGGTGCTCCCACAGTGCTGTTAGGGAGGGGGTTCCAGGATTTTGACCCAGCGACGATGAAGGATCGGCCGATATTTTTCTCAGTCGGGATGGTGTATGACTTGGAGGGGAACTTGGAGGTGGTGGTGTTCCCATGCACTTGCTGCCGTTGTCCTTCTAGTTGGAAGAGGTCGTGGGTTTGGGAGGTGCTGCAAAGAAGCCTTGGCGAGTTGCTGCAGTGCATCTTGTAGATGGTACACACTGCAGCCACGGTACACCGGTGGTGGAGGGAGTGAATGTTTAAGGTGGTGGATGGGGTGCCAATGTAGCAGGCTGCTTTGTCCTGGATGGTATCGAGCTTCTTGAGTGTTGTTGGAGCTGCACTCATCCAGGCAAGTGAAGAGTATTCCATCACACTCCTTATTTGTGCCTTGTAGATGGTGGAAAGGCTTTGGGGAGTCAGGAGGTGAGACACTCACCGCAGAATACCTAGCCTCTGACCTGCTCTTGTTGCCACAGTATTTATGTGGCTGGTCCAGTTAAGTTTCTGGTCAATGGTGACCCCCAGGATGTTGATGGTGGGGGATTCGGTGATGGCAATGCCGTTGAATGTTGGGTGGTGGTTAGACTCTCGCTTGTTGGAGATAGTCATTGCCTGGCACTTGAGTGGCATGAACCCACCTTCAACCAATCATCTAGCCTGTGAGACTCGTGCGCCCACCTGAATCAACAGTGTAAATGTGGGGACTGTAGGAATGAATGGAGTTGACCGTCTGAGGTGGAAACTCATGGATACAGTCACACCAGGGAGAGGCCGTTCACCAGCTAAGTGTGGAAAGAGATTCACTCACTCATCTCACCTATTAGCACACGAACATGTTCATAAAGGGGAGAATCCGTTCAGTGGTCTGTATGTGGAAAGGGATTCAATCGATCATCCCATTTACTGACACACCAGCACAGTCACACCGGAGAGAGACCGTTCAGATACTTCACGTGTGGGAAGGGATTCACTCCGTTGTCCCAACTGTTGACACTCCAGAGTCTCCACATGGAGAACAGTAGCTTTAAATACTCTGACTGTGGGAAAAGCTTTCAAAGTTCAAAGCAGCTGATGCACGATCAGCGCATTGATACTGGAGAGAGGCTGTTTCAATATCCTGTGTGTGGGAAGAAATTCACCCCACCTGCTGAGACTCCAGTGAGTTCACAGGTGACTGCAGGGGTTTGGATTCTGTTATTAATCACATCCAGGACTGAACCATGGCAGAGTGCCCGTGCACTGGGGTTTCTGTGTGAATTATTGATGAATTTTCTCTGAATGGGGTCACAGAAACTCATTCTCCATTCAATTAATTGGGGCTTTCAATGTTCCCCAGCATGCCCCGCGGGGGAGAAGGTGCCCCATTCACACTGGCGGGTCCCAGTGCGCAGGCGCAGTGTCCGCCTGAATTCGGAGCATGCGCAGTGTCACAGTGAGTCGGGCGGGTCCTGGAAGCGGTCAAAGACGGGAGAAGGAGAAAAGTTGCAATCGCGGTTTTTGCGCCGATTACGAATCAGCGGGGCGCAGGGAGGTAACGTACCCGGCGGGTGGGCTTCATAAACACCTGGTGTGGGCCGCAAGACCCGAATGAGAACCTACAGATTCCGCGTTTGCAGCTCGGAGGCTTTTTCCTGGGAACAGGCCCGTTAACAGCCGCCATCTTTGTAAAGGAAGGCTGCGAGTTTGTGATCCGCCATCTTGCTTCATCGAGTAGTAGAGCGCATGCGCGGCCATCTTTGTGAAGGGAACACGAGTGGGCGATGCTTCAGGGTCTCAGTGAGTGAACTAACCCCAGCCAGAGTCAGCACCTTCAGGGGAGGGGAGGAGAACCAGTGAGTGTAGAACTGAACCCAGCCAGAGTCAGCACCTTCAGGAGAGGAGAGGGAGGGGAACTACTGAGTGAACTGAACCCAGCTAGAGTCAGCACCTTCAGGGGAGGAGAGGGAGGGGAACCAGTGAGTGTAGAACTGAACCCAGCCAGAGTCAGCACCTTCAGGGAGGAGAGAGAGGGGAACCAGTGAGTGTCGAACTGAACCCCTGCCAGAGTCAGCACCTTCAGGGGAGGAGAGGGAGGGGAACCAGTGAGTGTGCAACTGAACCCAGCCAGAGTCAGCACATTCAGGGGAGGAGAGGGAGGGGAACCAGTGAGTGTGGAACTGAACCCAGCCAGAGTCAGCACCTTCAGGGGAGGAGAGGGAGGGGAACCAGTGAGTGCAGAACTGAACCCAGCCAGAGTTGATGGTGAAAACTGGGAGCGGAGAACAAACTGTCTTGAGACGTGCGATGTGTTTGGATTTTAGCACAGGGAGGAGGGACAGTGTGTGGGACGGGGATTTGGAGGCACAAGAGAGGAAAGAATGTTCCATAGAAACTAGAATTATCTGTTCTGAATTTCTGTCCTGTACTTACAGTGATGAGTTTTGTAAACTTCTTTACAGTGTTTTAGAAGGGGAGGATTTGAAGAAGGGTAACTCAAACCAAACATCACGTCAAGATCTGACAGCGTCACTCGATTCATTCGGACCTGAATATCATCAGCCTTTGAATGTGGAAGGAGAATGTTTGTCTGTTCTGTCTGTGGGAAAAGATTTCAAACATCAGTGTGACTGGAAAAGCACCGAGACACACACCCGAGTGAGAGTGTTCCAGTGCACTGACTGTGGAAAGAGCTTTAACCAGTTACACAGCCTGAAAAAACATCGCACCATTCACAGCGGAGAGAAACCGTACACGTGTTCTGTGTGTGGACGAGGCTTCAACTGATCGTACAACCTGGAGAGACACAAGGACACCCGCACCACGGAGAAACCGTGGAAATGTGGGGACTGTGGGAAGGGATTCAATTACCCGTCTGAGCTGGAAATTCATCATCGCACTCACACTGGGGAGAGGCCATTCACCTGCTCTGAGTGTGGGAAGGAATTCACCCGTTCATCCCACCTCCTGAGACACCAGCGAGTTCACACTGGGGAGAGACCGTTCACCTGCTCCGAGTGTGGGAAGGGATTCACTCGGTCAGTCGACCTGCTGATTCACCAGCGAGTTCACACTGGGGAGAGACCGTTCACCTGCTCTGAGTGTGGGAACGGATTCACTCGGTCAGCCAACCTGCTGAGACACCAGCGAGTTCACATCGGGGAGAGGCCGTTGACCTGCTCCGTGTGTGGGAAGGGATTCACTCAGTCATCCGACCTGCTGAGACACCAGCGAGTTCACACTAGGGAGAGGACGTTCACCTGCTCTGAGTGTGGGAAGGGATTCACTCAGTCATTCAACCTGCTGAGACACCAGCGAGTTCACACTGGGGAGAGGCTGTTCACCTGCTCTGAGTGTGGGAAGGGATTCACTCAGTCATCCGACCTGTTGACACACCAGCGAGTTCACACTGGGGAGAGGCCATTCACCTGCTCCGAGTGTGGGAAGGGATTCACTAATTCATCCAACCTGCTGAAGCACCAGCGAGTTCACACTGGGGAGAGGCCGTTCACCTGCTCTGAGTGTGGGAAGCGATTCTCTCGTTCATCCAGCCTGCTGAGACACCAGCGAGTTCACACTGGGGAGAGGGTGTTCACCTGCTCCGAGTGTGGGAAGGGATTCTCTCGTTCGTCCCACCTGCTGACACACCAGCGAGTTCACACTGGGGAGAGGCTGTTCACCTGCTCCGAGTGTGGGAAGCGATTCTCTCGTTTATCCAGCCTGCTGAGACACCAGCGACTTCACAAAAGTTGACATTTATAGACTGTTTTCTCATCAAACTGGAGCAGGCATTGCCTAATATGGTCGTCTCTGGCTCCTGCATAGTCCAGAGACACACGTCCACATCAACAACACACAGATAAACATCGTGGCCTTGGTACGGTGAGCAGAAACCACTAGTTCTGGACTTTCCTTATCCTAACATCAGATTTCTAATCCAAACATTCTATTGTGAATATCAAAGGCTGGTTGGTCACAAAACACCAGCTGTTGCTCAGTGAAATCTCTCTCTCTCACTCTCTCTAATGATACGAACCACATTTTCCCCGCTATCGAATGAATTAAACATGAACCCCTTTCAGAAGCTGAATTAACCGGGGTCCATATGCCAACATGTCCCACTGTTTTTGCTTTTTCTGTGTTATGTTGCCTCTTGTTTTAGCACCGATACGCCTATTTCTCGCTGGAATCAAACAAAAGTGATGTTCTAGTGTGGGGCATCGGGGTGAACCCACAGTCATATAAGTGGCAGTAGTAGTCACACAATCCTGTCCTTTTCCTTTATACACGCTATTAGTTTGGTCTTCGCCCCATTTACTTATTCCAATCTGGCATTTTGGTGATTCTTTGTCGAGGGTGAACCCACAAGCTGGAACAGTCTGTTGATGGACTACGTCACATCTACAAACCCATGTTGTCCCTTTCAGAGTTCAACACTGCAGATCTGCTGCTATCCAATTTCCTCCCTTCTTAATCAGATATCTTGTCTGTTCCTCATTCTGTTTATGGATTGGACCAAACTCAGAGTCTTCCACCATTCCAACCCATTCTACCCGATACACCTTCCAAGGTTTCGTTTCATTTCCATTTCTCCTTCACAAAGACAAGACCAATCCCACTGGTCTAATATCTTCATTTCAATCCCCTTCCCTCGGGGCCAATAACACCATTCCCATTTGCTGCCTCACATCATAGTCTCTGTCTTGGTTCCTTTAAACCATTTTCTCTGTTGTTCTTCATGAATAAACAAAGGGATTTGATGACCCTCGATGTTGTCCAGTCCCTTCTGGACCACATTCATCACAAATGTCACACAGAGGCTGCACACGATGCCTCGAGTAAGGCCTTGATTCTGGTTAGCCTCATTGTTTGACAATAATCTGTTTAATTGCCTGTTCATTACCCCATCGTCTTCCCACATACTTTCTCTATCTATTCTGTTCACTCCTGCTAACCTTGCCGTGGCTCCTATTCCCAGATATCCTGTCAGCTCTCGCTTTCTTTGCGATTTAAACGGATTCTCCTTGTGTTCCCCATCTTCCTCATCCCTTGGTTCCTGTTTTCTATTCTTTACTAACACATCCTTTACTAATTCTCCTACCATTTTGTCTATTCATTGTGAATCTCTCCCTTCACATAATCTAGTTGACAGATTCAAGCTCATGTTTAACACTTTCGATTTGAAAACGCACATCGTTCTATAATACATTTCCTGATTCAATTACTTCTAGTCCATATAATCAATTTTAATTTCACAAACAAATTATGCCCAGACTTTGTGATTTTACAAAGAAGACAAAAGTAACAGTTGTGTTTGGATGCGAGTCATTTATCCTCCCCTTCGAGCAATGTGTCTTGGAAAATAGGATTACACAGGATATATGGCACAGAAACACACCATTCGGCCCAACCAGTCCATGCCGGCGTTTATGCTCCACTCGAGCCTCCTCCCGTCTTTCCCCATCTAACTCTATCAGCATAACCCTCTATTCCCTTCTCCCTCATATGCTTGTCCAGCCTCCCCTTAAATGTATCTATACTATTCGCTTCAACCACTCCCTGTGGTAGCGAGTTCCACATTCTCACCACTCTCTGGGTAAAGAAGTTTCTCCTGAATTCCCTATTGGATTTCTTGGTGACTATCTTATATTGATGGCTTCTAGTTATGCTCTTCCCCACAAGTGGAAACACTCTCTCTGTATCTACTCTATCAAAACCTTTCATAATTTTAAAGACCTCTATTAGGTCACCCCTCAGCCTTCTTTTCTCAAGGGAAAAGAGACCCAGCCTGTCCATCCTTTCCTGACAGATATACTCTCTCATTTCTGGTATCATCCTTGTAAATCTTCTCTGCACCCTCTCCAGTGCCTCTATATCCTTTTTATAATATGGTGACCAGAATTGTACGCAGTGGTCTAACCAAGGTTCGATACAAGTTTAGCATAACTTCACTACTTTTCCATTCTATAACAATTCAATTCTATAACAATCGATCCCAATAATTTAACCCAACAGGTTAAAGTCTTAAGTCCAATTTTGTCAGCACGCTGCGACATTCGATGTCTGCAGATAACGGGAGATAAATTCTTAAAACTGCTGGATCTTTTGCTCTGCCATCAACCTCTTATCAAACTGGAGCTGGCATTGCCTAATATGGTCGTCTCTGGCTACTGCACAGTCCAGAGACACAAGTCTGCATTTTCTTCAACACATATCAACAATGTGTAAGGGGTATCTTAATGGGGTCAGCCTTCGCTTTCTGACACAGTGAGCGGTTCGAATCGCTCCCACACCCCTCCGGTTCCTAGACTTTGGGCTTATTTAGGGGTTGTGAACAAAATTGCAGTAAACAGGCTCTGATGAAAGAATTTTACTTTATTAAAAGAAAAAGGTAACAAACTAGAAACACACTTATTACTTAAACACAGCTACGGGGAACACACGGTACAAGCGAGGGAAATGACAATATATCAAACAAAACCTTATCCCTCCCAAAGATCCCACTATCTGGCTAGGTTTTTGGTTTCAGGAGATCAGGGATAATGCTCACCAACGAATCCTTGACAGGATATTAGAGTCTTTTGTTTAAAAGGACTCCGTAAGGCCCTTGTTGCTGCGAGGTGTCTGATGGTCACTGAGGCAGTCGCTCTGGTTTCTTCTTGCGTGCTGGCCTTGTGGCTTGTGGTAGGTTTTGCTGGAGCAGGGAGAGAGAGCTGTGTCCGCGTCGTCAGCCAGTCCGAAAGAGAGCGAGATTATGGCACAGGCTCTCAAATTATACTGTTTCTTTTTCGTGCCCAAAAAACCCTTACTAAAACGAATTCCTTTTGATTGTAAATGAACCTTGCTTAGTCCAATTGTCTAGTTTTTGGCGGGCTTGCCAGTTCCGATGGTTTTTGCTTAGTGTTAAACATGTCTTGATCATTTTCCAATTTTAACACAGCCTTATCTACGCGCCAAATCTCCACCCTATTGTCCTAGGTCTGTTGGCGGGCTTTTAAATCTGTTCTGTGGATACCTGGTTGATTGGTTTTTTTGATGGGATAATGGCTATCAAACTGTGTGATCGAAGTTTTATTGTCATTGAATCGTTTTTAGATTTCCAGCATCTTGTTTGCCCCTGGGGATCCATATTTAAATGTGTTTGTGAGTTTTTGCTTTGTCTCTTGCACCTGGGTAGGATTTGCAGTGTAAACAATTCCCAGACAGCTTGATCTGTTCACTGCCCGGCCACGCCCCTCGCAGCTTGTGTCTGTGAAAGATGTCTCTCCCAACAGTAAGATAAAAAAAAAAAATCAGTTTCCTCAGGTTTTTCTTCCCTGATCTTTAGGTTTTTACATCAAATCACTTCACTTAGGCCCCATCATCCCAAGTTTGTATGAAAAGTCCAAAAAT
This sequence comes from Squalus acanthias, assembly GCA_030390025.1. Classification (NCBI taxonomy): domain Eukaryota; kingdom Metazoa; phylum Chordata; class Chondrichthyes; order Squaliformes; family Squalidae; genus Squalus; species Squalus acanthias. The sequence goes on from JASTWF010000060.1 coordinate 652,522, forward strand.
CACTCCCTTTAGGGCTCTGTTCGAGTTTCTGGGGGATTTTGCGAAGCCTACAAATGTTCGAAGCAGGTAAAAACACTGTGGCCTTCCTGGGGCAGCACAAACCACTAGTCTCCAGACTTTCCTTATCCCAACATCATATTTCTGATCGAAACATTCGATGATGAAAATATCCAAGGCCAGTTGGTTGCAAACACCAGCTGTTGCTCAGTGAAATCTCTCTCTCTCTCTAATGATACCGACCACATTTCCCCCCGATATCGAATGAACTAAACATGAACACCTTTCAGAAGCTGAATTAACCGAGGTCCATATGCCAACACCCCTCTCATCTTCCATTCACTTCAATTGAAAGGAAACCGACAGATTGGACCAGTCAGGATTTGAAAGATATTTACAACAGATTCTAGATGTTCTTAGAGTTGGGATCTTTCTCTATTCTGTCCACTCGAGGAGTTAGATAACAGACTTTCTCCTGTGAATATAGAGCTGGGGTATTGGGCCGTGATGTGTTCATCTTGTTGACTCTAAACCTTTGCCAATTATTTGATGTGATCTGTTTACTTGTACTTATTTTTTTTAAATACACTTGCTGAGTGGATTCAAATTGAAATTGAAAGCAGGTTTGCAGGCGTGATGCTCTATTCACACATCGAAGGTGAGAGAGATGCTGTGGGACACACGCTAAGTCCAGTAGCTGAAAGTGATTAACAGACTGGGTTTTGTGTTTAGTGATCCCGGGTGTGTTACCGAGACCTTCCCTGGATACCAAGGCTAGGAGAGGCACTCTGGAAGGTATGGGCAGCTGGGACTTGTCCATGAGAGTAACCGAAGGTACGAGAACTGAAATAATCTCGAGTTAGAAAGGAGAAAAGGCCCAAAAATGGAACAGTCAGTAACAGGACATCAATTAGTCTCTTATCTTGGAGACATCAAATATCAACCCTCTGTGTTATTTGAAATATCAAAATATTAAACTCCAGCCCAGTTATAGGGGTTATTAACATCAGCAGAAATAAACCCCAACTGTCAGAATGAACATGGTTCAGTCCTGGATGTGATAAACAGCAGCAATAACAGCAGAATCCAACCCCTGCCATCACTTGTGAACTCGCTGGTGTTTCAGCAGTGTGGATGACCGAGTGAATCCCTTCCCACACTCAGAGCAGGTGAATGGCTTCTCTCCAGAGTGAACTCGCTGGTGTGTCAGCAGGTCGGATGACTGAGTGAATCTCTTCCCACACTCTGAGCAGGTGAACGGTCTCTCCCCAGTGTGAACTCGCTGGTGTTTCAGCAGGTTGTATGACTGAGTGAATCTCTTCCCACACTCAGAGCAGGTGAACGGTCTCTCCCCAGAGTGAACTCGCTGGTGTTTCAGCAGGTCGGATGACCGAGTGAATCCCTTCCCACAAACGGAGCAGGTGAACGGTCTCTCCCCAGTGTGAACTCGCTGGTGAGTTACAACCTGAGATGAACAAGTGAATCCCTTCCCACACATGGAGCATGTGAACGGCCTCTCCCCAGTGTGAACTCGCTGGTGTGTCAGCAGGTCGGAGGACCGAGTGAATCCCTTCCCACACGTGGAGCAGGTGAACGGTCTCTCCCCAGTGTGAACTCGCTGGTGTGTCAGGAGGTGGGATGACTGAGTGAATCCCTTCCCACACCCGGAGCAGGTGAACGGTCTCTCCCCAGTGTGAACTCGCTGGTGTGTCAGCAGGTGGGATGACCGAGTGAATCGCTTCCCACACTCGGAGCAGATGAACGGCCTCTCCCCAGTGTGAATTTGCTGGTGTGTCAGCAGATTGGATGACCGAGTGAATCCCTTCCCACATTCAGAGCAGGTGAACGGCCTCTCCCCGATGTGAGTGCGATGATGCATTTCCAGCTCAGATGGGGAATTGAATCCCTTTCCAAAGTCCCCACATTTCCACGGTTTCTCCGTGTTGCGGGTGTCCTTGTGTCTCTCCAGGTTGGACGATGAGTTGAAGCCTCGTCACACACAGAACACGTGTACGGTTTCTCCCCGCTGTGAATGGTGTGATGCTTTTTCAGGCTGTGTAACTGGTTAAAGCTCTTTCCACAGTCAGTGCACTGGAACACTCTCACTCAAGTGTGTTTCTTGGTGCTTTTTCAGTCACACTGATGTTTGAAATCTTGTCCCACACACAGAACAGACAAACATTTCTCCTTCCACATTCAAAGGCCGTTGATATTCAGGTCCTGATGAATCGAGTGACTCTGTCAGATCTTGACGTGATGTTTAGTTCGAGATTCCTGTCTGCAAATCCTCCCCTTCTAATACCCTGTAAAAAGAGTTTACAAAACTCATCACTGTAAGTACAGGACAGAAATTCAGAACAGACAATTCTAGATTCTATGGTAACATTATTTCCTCTCTTGTTCCACCAAAGCTGTAAATTCCCATCCCACACATTGTCCCTCCTCCCTGTGCTGAAATCCAAACAAATCGCACGTCTCAAGACAGTTTTTCCTACTCTCACTGTGTTCACCACCAACTCTGGCTGAGTTCAGTTCTACACTCACTGGTTCCCCTCCCTCTCCTCCCCTGAAGGTGCTGACTCTGGCTGGGTTCAGTTCTACACTCACTGGTTCCCCTCCCTCTCCTCCCCTGAAGGTGCTGACTCTGGCTGGGTTCAGTTCTACACTCACTGGTTCCCCTCCCTCTCCTCCCCTGAAGGTGCTGACTCTGGCTGGGTTCAGTTCCACACTCACTGGTTCCCTTCCCTCTCCTCCCCTGAAGGTGCTGACTCTGGCTGGGTTCAGATCACTCACTGGGACCCTGAAGCCTCGCTCACTATTGCCCCCTTTACAAAGATGGCCGCGATAATCAAGATGGCGACAAACAAAGACCCCTATTACGATAGCAAAATACTGCGGATGCTGGAAATACTAAATAAAACGCTGGAAAAATTCAGCAGGCCAGGCAGCATCCGTGGAGAGAGAAAGAGAGTTAACCCCTATTGTTCTTTACAAAGATGGCCGCGATAATCAAGATGGCGACAAACAAAGACCCCCATTGTCCTTTACAAAGATGGCTACCGTTAATCTGGGCCTGTTCCCGGGGAAAAAGCCCCGGAGCTGCAAACGCGGAACCTGTAGTTTCTCATTCGGGGCTTGCGGCCTACACCAGGTGTTTATGAAGCCCACCCGCCGTGTGTGTTACCTCTCTGCGCCCCGCTGATACGTAATCGGCGCAAAAACTTCTTCTCCCGACTCTGACCGCCTCCTGTTCTCGCCCGGCCTTGATCACAGTGACACTGCGCATGCTCCACCCATCGGCGGAGCTGCGCCTGCGCGCTGGATTCCTCCCCCACAGGCTACGCTGCGCCTGCGCGCTGGATCCCCCCCCCCAACAGGCAGCGCTGCGCCTGCGCGCTAGATTCCTTCCCCCCCACCCCCAAACAGGCGGCGCTGCGCCTGCGCGCTGGTCTCCTTGTCCTCCTTTCCCGGATTGTCTCGCCAGGGCAGGCGGTCGCTCAATCCGCTTGCATACACTCAACACCGGCCGCTCTGTCCGCCCTGCCATCGCTGCTCTCTGCTTCCCTGTGCAAAGGCCGCTGATATTCAGGTCCTGAGCAATCAAAGCAAAGTTGGAGTCCATGGAATAAAAGGGACAGCATGGGTGCGAAATTGGCCGAGAAAGAAAGACTTGCATTTTATATAGAGCCTTTCACCACCACAGCCAATGAAGTACTTTTGGAGTGTAGTCACTGATGTAATGTGGGAAACGCGGCAGCCGATTTGCGCACAGCAAGCTCCCAGAAACAGCAATGTGATAATGACCAGATAATCTGTGTTTGTTATGTTGATTGAGGGATAAATATTGGCCAGGACACCGGGGAATAACTCCCCTACTCTTCATCGAAATAGTGCCTTGGGATCTTTTACGTCCACCTCAGAGAGCAGACAGGGCCTCACTTTAACGGGCTGGAGGAAGGTACGCAGCGATGTTCCCCAGGGCTCGGTACGTGGACCACTGCTTTTCTTGATATATATAAATGACTTGGACTTGGGTGTACAGGGCACTATTTCAAAATTTGCAGATGACACAAAACTTGGAAGTATAGTGAACAGTGAGGAGGGTAGTGATAGACTTCAAGAGGACAGAGACAGGCTGGTGAAATGGGCGGACACGTGGCAGGTGAAATTTAACGCTGAAAAGTGCGAAGTGATACATTTTGGTAGAAAGACTGAGAGGAAATATAAACTAAAGGGTATAATCCTAAAGTGGGTGCATGAACAGAGAGACCTAGGGGTATATGTGCACAAATCATTGAAGGTGGCAGAGCAGGTTGAGAAAGGGATGAGAGACTTCAGTTACGTGGATAGACTGGAGAAACTCGGATTGTTCTCCTTGGAGCACAGAAGATTGAGAGGAGATTAGATAGAGGAGTTCAAAATCATAAGGGGTCTGGACAGAGTAGATAGATTGAAACAATTTTTTGTACAGGGCTTGACAGGGTAGATGCAGGGAGGATATTTCCCCTGGCTGGGGAGTCTAGAACCAGGGGTCACAGTCTCAGAATAAGGGGTCGGCCATTTAGGACTGAGATGAGGAGAAATTTCTTTACTCAGAGGGTGGTGAATCTTTGGAATTCTCTACCCCAGAGGGCGGTGGAGTCTCAATCGTTGAGTATATTCAAGACAGAGATCGATAGATTTTTGGATATTAAGGGAATCAAGGGATATGGGAATAGTGCAGGAAAGTGGAGTGGGGATAAATGGGTCATTTTCCATTTGGCAGGCTGTAACTAGTGGGGTGCTGCAAGGATCAGTGCTTGGGCCTCAGCTATTTACAATCTGTATCAATGACTTTGATGAAGGGACCGAGTGCAATGTATCCAAGTTTGCTGACGACACAAAGCTAGGAGGGATAATAAGCTGTGAGGAGAACACAAAGCAAAACGCTAGTTAGGCCACAGCTGGAATACTGTGTGCAGTTCTGGTCGCCACACTATAGGAAGGATGTGATTGCATTGGAGCGGATGCAGAGGAGATTCACCAGGATGTTACCTGGGCTGGAGCGCTTCAGCTATGAAGAGAGACTGGACAGGCTGGGGTTGTTTTCCTTAGAGCAGAGAAGGCTGAGGGGGGATCTGATTGAGGTGTACAAAATTATGAGGGGCATAGATAGGGTAGATAGAAAGGAACTTTTCCCCTTAGCAGAGGGGTCAATAACCAGGGGTCATAGATTCAAGATAAGGGGCAGGAGGTTTAGAGGGGATTTGAGGAAAAACTTTTTCACCCAGAGGGTGGTTGGAATCTGGAACTCACTGCCTGAAAGGGTGGTAGAGGCAGGAACCCTCACAACATTCAAGAAGCATTTAGATGAGCACTTGAAACGCCATAGCATACAAGGCTACGGACCAAGTGCTGGAAAATGGGATTAGAATAGACAGGGCTTGATGGCCGGCACGGACACGATGGGCCGAAGGGCCTCTTTCTGTGCTGTATAACTCTATGATTCTAAACAGTCTGCAAAGGGATATAGACAGGTTAAGTGAGTGGGCAATAAGGTGACAGATGCAGTATAATGTGGGGAAACGTGAGGTTATTGACTTTGGTCGGAACTATAGAAAAACAGAATATTTCTTATACGGTGAGAAACTATTAAATGTTGGGAGTTCAGAGAGATTTAGGTGTCCTCGTACAGGAAACACAAAGATAGCATGCAGGTACAGCAAGTAATTAGGAAGGCAAATGGCATGTTGGCCTTTATTGCAAGGGGTTGGAGTACAAGAGTGAGGAAGTCTTGCTACAATTGTCTTGGTGAGACCACACCTGGAGCTTTTGTCTCCTTATCTGAGGAAGGACATACATGCCTTAGAGGCGGTGCAACGAAGGTTCACTAGATTGATCCCTGCGATGAGAGGCTTGTCCTATGAGGAGAGATTGAGTAGATTGGGCCTATACTCTCTGGAATTTAGAAGAATGAGAGATGATCTCATTGAAACATAGGATTCTGAGGGGCGATTGAAAGGTTTTTTCCCCCTGGCTGGAGAGTCGAGAAGTTAGTGCTGTTGGGGAGGGTTTAAATTAATTTGGCAGGGGGATGGGCACCAGGATGTAGCATTAGAGAGGAGAAAGAAAGGATTGGGAGAGACAGAGAGCATTATAGTAAGACAGAGTAAGGTAATAGATGGGATCAGACTAAGAGAGAATACAAGAAGGTCTAAGATAGGTTTACAGTGCATGTGTGTAAACGCACGAAGCGTGATAAATAAGGTTGGTGAGCTGCAGGCGCAGATAGCCACATGGAAATATGGTGTCGTGGCGATAACGGAGACCTGGCTCAAAAAAGGACAGGATTGGGTACTAAATATTCCTGGATATAACGGGCACTTGGAGAGGTTTAAGCTAATTAAGGAGAGCCAACACGGATTAGTAAAAGGTGGATCATGTTTGACTAATCTAATTGAATTTTTTGATGAAGTAACAGGGAGGATTGATGAAGGGAATGCAATGGATGTTGTCTACATGGATTTTAGGAAGGCGTTTGACAAAGTACCACATAGAAGGCTGGTTAACAAAATGGAGGCTCATGGAATAGGTGGGTCAGTGGCAGCTTGGATAAGGAATTGGCTTAAGGACAGAAAACAGTGAGCTGTGGTAAATGGCTGTTTTTCAGACTGGAGGATGGTGGACAGTGGTGTTCCCCAAGGGTCTGTGCTGGGGCCACTGCTTTTTTTGACATATATAAATGATCTGGATATTGCAATATTGAATAGAATTTCTAAATTTGCTGATGACACCAAACTCGGGGGTATGGCAAACAGTGAGGATGATACCAATCGACTGCAACAGGACAGAGAAAGGCTAGCAGAATGGGCAGATGGAATTTAATACAGAGAAGTGTGAGGTGATGCGTTTTGGCAGAAGGAACAGGGAGAGGCAATATACACTGAATGGCACAGTTTTAAAGAGTGTGCAGGGACAGAGGGACCTGGGAATTAATGTGCATAGGTCCCTGAAGGTGGCAGGACATATTGAGAGAGTGGTTAGCAAAGCATATGGGATCTTGGGCTTCATAAATGGAGGTATTGAGTACAAAAGTAGAGAGGTTATGCTGAACCTTGAAAAAGCGCTGGTTCGGCCGCAACTAGAGTATTGCGTCCAGTTCTGGTCACCACACTTTAGGAAGGATGTGAAGGCCCTTGAGAGGGTGCAGAGGAGATTTACCAGAATGGTTCCAGGGATGGGGGATCTTAGTTACAAGGACAGGTTGGAGAAGCTGGATTTGTTTTCATTAGAGCAAAGGAAGTTGCAGGGTGATTTGATAGAGGTGTACAAGACTATGACGGGTTTGGATAGGCTAGAGGGGGAAAGGCTGTTCCCACGAGTTGATGGTACAAGGACTAGGGGACACAGATATAAGGTTTTGGGCAAGAGATACAGCGGGAAGTGAGGAAAAAAAATTTACACAGCGAGTGGTGAGGACCTGGAACTCACTGCCGACGGAAGTGGTGGAAGCGGAGACACTCAATGTTTTCAAGGGGAGACTGGATCGGCACTTGAGGGAAATAAACTTGCAGGGCTACGGGGATAGAGCGGGGGAATGGGACTGACTGGATTACTCTACAGAGAGCCGGCACAGGCTCAACGGGCCGAATGGCCACATTCTGTGCTGTAACCATTCTATGATTCTACGAACACATTAAACCTTCATAGAATAATTACCAGCCATTTTTAGACTGGAAACTTAACCCTGCCGTTTCACTTTCAGTCAGGAACAGATCGCAGTTTGACACCAATCTCTGATTTAACAGCACGTTTCCAGCATTCACTGTTGTTCTTCCTGACTCTAAACACAGTTGTAAAGGAGCCTTCTGTTCCGTGCCCAGGAGCTCTGACCCATGGAAGAGAGCAGCTGGGACACATTCCTTACAGGCCTCAAGATTAACCTGCACGGGGACATTGCTGTCAGTGAAGAGAGACGAGAAAGACCAAAGTGCCGTTTGCCCCTCTCAGTGTGGCCCTGAAGGACTGTCCAGGCTGTAGTTCTGTTCCCGCCGTACGATCCTCCCCCCAGATTGTCCTTTCTGACTCCAGCCAGGTGATGCTAAACACTCAGGTGGGAACGACAAAATTCTACAACAATGTGTTTAAATCAAAGCTGATTTATTTGACATATATCCAGAATATTAAACTCCAGCCCAGTTACACGGGCTATTAACATCAGCAGAAACAACTCCCAACTGTCAGAATGAACATGATTCAGTCCTGGATGTGATTAACAGCAGCAATAACAGCAGAATCCAACCCCTGCCGTCACTTGTGAACTCGCTGGTGTTTCAGCAGGTGGGATGAACACGTGAATCCCTTCCCACACTCAGAGCAGGTGAACGGCCTCTCGCTAGTGTGAATTCGCTGGTGTGTCAGCAGGGTGGATGATTGAGTGAATCCCTTCCCACACTCAGAGCAGGTGAACGGCCTCTCCCCAGTGTGAACTCGCTGGTGTGTCAGCAGGTGGGATGAACACGTGAATCCCTTCCCACACTCGGAGCAGGTGAACGGCCTCTCCCCGGTGTGAACTCGCTGGTGTTTCACCAGGTGGGATGACTGAGTGAATCCCTTCCCACACTCAGAGCAGGTGAACGGTCTCTCCCCAGTGTGAACTCGCTGGTGTTTCAGAAGGTCGGATGAACACGTGAATCCCTTCCCACACTCAGAGCAAATGAATGGCCTCTCTCCAGTGTGAACTCGCTGGTGTGTCAGCAGGTCGGATGAACACGTGAATCCCTTCCCACACTCAGAGCAGGTGAATGGCCTCTCCCCGGTGTGAACTCGCCAATGCTGCAGCAGGTTGGATGAATTAGTGAATCCCTTCCCACACTCAGAGCATGTGAACGGCCTCTCCCCGGTGTGAACTCGCTGGTGTTTCAGCAGGGTGGATAACTGAGTGAATGCATTCCCACACTCGGAGCAGGTGAACGGCCTCTCCCCAGTGTGAGTGCGCTGGTGTACAGTGAGGTGAGATGATCGCCTGAACCCAGTCCCGCAGTGAGAGCACCTGAACGGTCTCTCGTCAGTGTGAACATGTTGATGGCGTGTCAGTTCCCTGGAACTTTTATAGCACTTCCCGCAGTCCGGGCATTTAAAAGGTCTCTCGTCAGTATGAACTCGCTGGTGCTGCAGCAGGTTGGATGAATCAGTGAATCCCTTCCCACACTCAGTGCAGGTGAACGGCCTCTCCCCAGTGTGAACTCGCTGGTGTGTCAGCAGGGTGGATGAACACGTGAATCCCTTCCCACACTCGGTGCAGGTGAACGGCCTCCCCCCGGTGTGACTGTGCTTGTGTCTCGACAGGCCAGAGGATCGGCTGAAGCCTCGTCCACACACAGAACACATGTACGGTTTCTCCCCGCTCTGAACGGTGCTTTCTGCTTCCATGTTCAAAGGTCCTGATGAATTGAGCGACTCTGTCAGATCTTGAAGTGATGTTTGGTTTGAGTTTCCCGTCTGCAAATCCTCCCCTTCTAAAACCCTGCAAAATGAATTTCAAACAGGAAAAAGGGAGGGTGAGAGAGAACCCACAAAACACAAAGGCAGGTTGGGAATTTGTGGGGCTGGCACTAGTAAAAGTGACCATGAAAGCTGCCGGATTGTCGTAAAAACCCAACTGGTTCACTAATGTCCTTCAGGGAAGGGAACCCGCCACCCGGTCTGGGCCTACACAAGACTCTGGCCTCTATTGGAGGAGAGAGAGCGAGGTGGGAGGGGGAGGGGTGAAGGAGAGCGACTTTATACATCTGCAACTCGACTAGAACTTTGACAGCACCTCCCAAACACGTGACCTCTACCACCTAGAAGGACAAGGGCAGCAGGTGCATGGGAACAACATCACCTCCCAGTTCCCCTCCAAGTCACACACTATTCTGACTTGGGCATATATCGCCGTTCCTACTCAGTGTTGCCCCGGGCTCGGCAGCGCTGACTCGGGGCCTGAGACCCGCACTCGGTGTTGCCCCGGGCCCGGGGGCTCTGACTCGGGGCCTGAGACCCACACTCGGTGTTGCCCCGGGCCCGGGGGCTCTGTCTCGGGGCCTGAGACCCGCACTCGGTGTTGCCCCGGGCCCGGGGGCTCTGACTCGGGGCCTGAGACCCACACTCGGTGTTGCCCCGGGCCCGGGGGCTCTGACTCGGGGCCTGAGACCCGCACTCGGTGTTGCCCCGGGCCCGGGGGCTCTGACTCGGGGCCTGAGACCCACATCGGGTGTTGTCCCGGGCCCGGGGGCTCTGACTCGGGGCCTGAGACCCACACTCGGTGTTGCCCCGGGCCCGGCGGCTCTGACTCGGGGCCTGAGACCCACATCGGGTGTTGTCCCGGGCCCGGGGGCTCTGACTCGGGGCCTGAGACCCACACTCGGTGTTGCCCCGGGCCCGGCGGCTCTGACTCGGGGCCTGAGACCCACACTGGGTGTTGTCCCGGGCCCGGGGGCTCTGACTCGGGGCCTGAGACCCGCACTCGGTGTTGCCCCGGGCCCGGGGGCTCTGACTCGGGGCCTGAGACCCACATTGGGTGTTGTCCCGGGCCCGGGGGCTCTGACTCGGGGCCTGAGACCCACACTCGGTGTTGCCCCGGGCCCGGCGGCTCTGACCCGGGGCCCGAGACCCACACTGGGTGTTGTCCCGGGCCCGGGGCTCTGACTCGGGGCCTGAGACCCACATCGGGTGTTGTCCCGGGCCCGGGGGCTCTGACTCGGGGCCTGAGACCCACACTCGGTGTTGCCCCGGGCCCGGCGGCTCTGACTCGGGGCCTGAGACCCACACTGGGTGTTGTCCCGGGCCCGGGGGCTCTGACTCGGGGCCTGAGACCCGCACTCGGTGTTGCCCCGGGCCCGGGGGCTCTGACTCGGGGCCTGAGACCCACATTGGGTGTTGTCCCGGGCCCGGGGGCTCTGACTCGGGGCCTGAGACCCACACTCGGTGTTGCCCCGGGCCCGGCGGCTCTGACTCGGGGCCCGAGACCCACACTGGGTGTTGTCCCGGGCCCGGGGCTCTGACTCGGGGCCTGAGACCCACACTCGGTGTTGCTGAGGCCCGGGGGCTCTGACTCGGGGCCTGAGACCCGCACTCGGTGTTGCCCCAGGCCCGGGGGCTCTGACTCGGGGCCTGAGACCCACACTGGGTGTTGCCCCGGGCCCGGGGGCTCTGACTCGGGGCCTGAGACCCACACTCGGTGTTGCCCCGGGCCCGGGGGCTCTGACTCGGGGCCTGAGACCCGCACTCGGTGTTGCCCCGGGCCCGGCGGCTCTGACTCGGGGCCTGAGACCCACACTGGGTGTTGTCCCGGGCCCGGGGGCTCTGACTCGGGGCCTGAGACCCGCACTCGGTGTTGCCCCGGGCCCGGGGGCTCTGACTCGGGGCCCGAGACCCACACTGGGTGTTGTCCCGGGCCCGGGGGCTCTGACTCGGGGCCTGAGACCCGCACTCGGTGTTGCTGAGGCCCGGGGGCTCTGACTCGGGGCCTGAGACCCGCACTCGGTGTTGCCCCAGGCCCGGGGGCTCTGACTCGGGGCCTGAGACCCACACTGGGTGTTGCCCCGGGCCCGGGGGCTCTGACTCGGGGCCTGAGACCCACACTCGGTGTTGCTGAGGCTGCGCTCGCTCCGCTCAGTGTCCTGGAGCCGTACCGCGCAGGAAGGTGCAATCTTCCTTTGTTTTCTGTTTCTTTTAGAAACAGATTCTCCTTAGTTACTCCTCCATAGAAACATGGAAGATAGGAGCAGGAGTAGGCCATTCGGCCCCTCGAGCCTGCTCCGCCATTTAATGAGATCATGGCTGATCATCCAAATTCAGTCCCCTGTCCCTGCTTTCTCCCCATATCCCTTGATCCCTTTAGCCTTAAGAAATATATCTAACTCCTTCTTGAATATATTGAATGAATTGGCCTCAACTGCCTTCTGTGGTAGAGAATTCCACAGGTTCACCACTCTCTGGGTGAAGAAATTCCTCCTCATCTCAGTCCTAAATGGCTTACCCCTTATCCTTAATGTGGAGATGCGGAGTTGGACGGGGGTGGACAAATGTGAGAAGTCGCACAACACCAGGTTATAGTCCAACAGCTTTATTTGAAATCACAAGCTTTCGGAGCGCTGCTCCTTCGTCAGGTGAAGTGAAGAAATGCATATAGGCACAGCATATAGAGTCAGAGAACACTGCCAGACGATTACAGTTAATCTTTCTAACTGCCCTTTATCACACCCCAGCATCTGCCACATTTGACCCCTTGTGACCCCACCTCATTGTCTTTGATGTAATGTTTTCCTGACTGACCTGTTTGGACACCATCCACACCTTTGATTGCCGTGATTATCTCTCTGCCGAGGTGTGATAAAGGGCAGTTAGAAAGATTAACTGTAGTCATCTGGCAGTGTTCTCTGACTATATATGCTGTGCCTATATGCATCTCTTCATTTCACCTGACAAAGGAGCAGCGCTCCGAAAGCTTGTGATTTCAAATAAAGCTGTTGGACTATAACACAGACACAGAATCACAGAATCCCCATAGTGCAGATAGAGGCCATTTCGGCCCATCGAGCCTGCACCGACACATATCCCACCCTATCCCCGTAACCCCACGTATTTAATCCCCCTAACACTAAGGGTCAATTTCTCATAGCCAAATCAACCTAACCCGCACATCTTTGGACTGTGGGAGGAAACCGGAGCACCCGGAGGAAACCCACGCAGACACGGGGAGAATGTGCAAACTCCACACAGACAGTCACCCGAGGCCGGGATTCGAACCCGGGTCCCTGGCGCTGTGAGGCAACAGTGCTAACCACTACGCCACCGTGTTGCCACCTGGTGTTGTGCGACTTCTCACCCTTATCCTTAGACTGTGACCCCTGGTTCTGGACACCCCCGCCATCGGAAACATCCCTCCTGCATCTAGTCTGTCTAGTCCTTTCAGAATTTTATAAGTTTCAATGAGATCCCCTCTCATTCTTCTAAACTCCAGCAAATATAAGCCTAATCGACCCAATCTCTCTTCATACGTCATTCCTGCCACCCCAGGTATCAGTCTGGTGAATCTTTGCTGCACTCCCTCCATGGCAAGAGCATCTCAGTTAGGTGTGTAAATGAGCCCGGGAGCTGAAAGAAGCACATTTGGAGCGGAGAGCAAGCGACACGCTGTGTAACCGGGCACAAACACTTCCTGCACAAACTTTAAAAAGGTAAATCGAGATTTCTTTTGTTAACAAAACAGTTTAACATTTGTCAGTATTGTGTTTCCCTGGAGTTCCTGTTCTGAGTTTCAGACACTTCAGTGCCAAGTGGACCAGGTGTTTAAAGGTCATCCACTGCACTCTTTCCATGTCGCTGTTAGTTAAAGGTCCAGAGATTGATTTCCCCTCATGATGCATCTGTTTGCGATATTTAGAGGGACAATGTCTTAGCGTTCTGCACCTTGTTGTTGCCATTGGCCTCAGCTTCGCCAGACAGAACCAGCCAGGGACGGCAGCTGTGCTGCTCCCCATGGTCGAAGTGCTGGCAGCTCATAGTATCGGGTCAGAGCTCAGAATTACCACTCGGCAAGGTACTGGAGGGCAAACAGTGACTGGAATCGAACCCCACCTTCACACAGCACCTTCAGTATAGGCTCACAGCTCAGAATTACCACTCGGCAAGGTACTGGAGGGCAAACAGTGACTGGGGCCGAACCCCACCATCGCACTGCACCTTCAGTACAGGCTCACAGCTCAGAATTACCACTCGGCAAGGTACTGGAGGGCAAACAGTGACTGGGACCGAACCCCACCATCACACAGCACCTTCAGGAGAGAAAGGGAGAAAAATCCGAGCCTGCGATGAATCTGGATTTCAAACAGCGAGGATGTGGCGAGGTGGGGGAGTGTGTGGGACGGGGGATTTACAGATTAGGAGGGGCAAGAGAGGAAAGAATGTTCCAGAGAAACTAGAACTGTCTGTTCAGAATTTCTATCCTGTACCGACAGTGATGACTTTTGTAAATTATGAAGACAGGTTGCATAGACTAGGCGTCTACTCCCTTCAATATAGAAGATTAAGTGGTGATCTAATTGAGGTGTTTAAGATGATTAAAGGAGTTGATTGGGTAAACAGAGAGAAACTATTTCCTCTGGTGGGGGAGTCCACAGCAAGGGGACATTACCTTCAAATCAGAGCCAGGCCGTTCAGGGGTGATGTCAGGAAGCACTTCTTCACACAAAGGGTACTGGAAATCTGGAACTCTCTCCCCCAAAAACTGCTGCGGCTGGGGTCAATTGAAAATCTCAAAACTGAGTGTGCGAGATTTTTGTTAGTCAAGGGTACTAAGGGTTATGAAACCAAGGCAGGTAGATGGAGCTCAGACACAGATCAGCCAAGATCTAATTGAATGAGGGAACAGGCTCAATGGGCTGAATGGCCTCCTCCTGTTCCTACTTACAGTGATGACTTTTGTAAACAGCTTTTACAGGGGATTAGGAGGGGAGGATATGCAGACAGGATTAATCCTGGGCCCCTCCTGTTCCTTTGACAGACTGAACCAATCACACAGCTCGGTGTCAGATTGAATTATTCCTCTCTCCAGCCTGTAACCGAGGAAACTTGTGACACTGAGGCTGAAATTCCACTTCCGTGAGCCGGGGATGCAGGCAGTGCTGGGCACAGAGGGAGCAGCAAACTGGGTTCAGAGTGGGCACGCTGGGATTGCCCTTGACCTGGGTTTTACAGTGAGCATGTGCTGGGGCCCAAGCTCATTGGAAAAAGGATGGATTCTTACCCTGGGACTGTACATGGGGATTCTAACCCTGGGACTGTACATGGGGATTCTAACCCTGGGACTGTACATGGGGGCTCAGCTCTGGGGCTCTTCTGTTGCAATTGTGTGGGATGTTAACCGTATGCTCTGCTTTTACCAGCGCCTTCAGGAGAGATGGTGAGAAATCTGAAGTATGGAGAGTGAGAATCAAATAACTGAGTCAATGATTTACTCTCCCGGGCACTAGGACCCGGTTGGGAACAGACACTGAAGCCCCGCCCACTCTTTGTTCCTGCGCCAAGATGGCTGCGCATGCGCTTTGCTACTCACTGAATCAAGATGGAGGTCATTAGCCTGGGCCTGTGACCGGGAGAAGCCCCGAAGCTGCAAACGCGGGACCTTCAGGTTATTATTCGGGATTTGCGGCCTGCAGCAGTTGTTTATGAAGCCTCCCCGCCCACCCGCCGGTCCATTACTCCGCTCCGTCCGGAAGTTTCTTGCCGATTCATCCGGATCTGACCTACACTGCGTGTCATCTGCCTATCACGCGCCGCGCATGCGCCAAACCCAGGCGGGTCCCGCGCCTGCGCACTGGGCTCCTGTAGTCTGGGTGTGGCACATTCTCCCCGCGGGGAATGCTGGGTAAAAGCCCCGCCATTGTCAGGCCGCAGTAGTAAGTTGAACAGAATTTACTGGGACTGCTTGAGTACTGAACCATGGCAGTTAGAATGTGTTTCTGCTGATCTTAATAACCCCTATACCTGGGCTGGAGATTGATATTCTCTATAAATATTGAATAAATCAGCTTTGTTTCAAACTCACAGTGCGTCGAATATTTGATTTCTCCATGATAAGAGGAGACTAATTGATGTCCTGTTATCGACTGTTACTTTTTTGGGCCCTTTCTTACTCTAACTTATATCACTTCTCACCTAGTTCACCCTCTACCACATCTGACCAGAAGCTTGTTCAGTTTGAGTACATGGCTTGTGGGTGTCATAGACTGAACTGGAGTGTCTCACTGTACACTCATCTGAAATTCCTTTGAACTATCCCTTTATAGAACTATCTTGCCTAAGATTTGAAATCCGTTATTTGCTGCATCATTTAACCCTTTTTGGTCTGGTCTTGTTGATTTAATCTCTTGTTACTAACATTCCTTGCACTATTCCTTCAATGGAGATAATTGTTTCAAATACTTAGGATTACATAGGATATACGGCACAGAAACAGGCCATTCAGCCCAACCAGTCCATGTCGGCGTTTATGCTCCACTCGAGCCTCCTCCCAGCTTTCCTCATCTAAATCTATCAGCATAACCCCCTATTCCCTTCTCCCTCATATGCTTGTCTAGCCTCCCCTTAAATGCATTTATACTATTTGCTTCAACCACTCCCTGTGGTAGCGAGTTCCACATTCTCACCACGCCTTGGGTAAAGAAGTTTCTTCTGAATTCCCTATTTGATTTCTTGGTGACTATCTTATATTGATGGCCTCGAGTTATGCTCTTCCCCACAAGTGGAAACGTTCTCTCTCTATCTACTCTATCAAAACCTTTCATAATTTTAAAGACCTCTATTAGGTCACCCCTCAGCCTTCTTTTTTGCGACCAGAACTGTACGCAGTACTCTAAGTGTGGTCTAACCAAGGTTCGATACAGGTTTAGCATAACTTTCCTACTTTTCAATTCTATACCTCTAGAAATAAACTCTAGTGCTTGGTTTGCTTTTTTTTATGGCCTTGCTAACCTGTGTCACAACTTTTAGTGATTTGTGTATTTGTGCTCCGAGATCCCTTTGTGCCTCCACCCCACCTAGACTCGCACTCTCCAAGTAATAAGTGACCTCCCTATTCTTCCTACCAACATGTAATATCTCACTTTAATCTGTGTTGAACTTCATTTGCCAATTATATGCCCATTCTGCAAATTTATTAATGTCCTCCTGTATTTTGTTGCAGTCCTCCTCAGTATTGATAATTTTGTGGCATCCGCAAATTTAGAAATTGTGTTTTTGATTCCAACGTCTAAATCGAGAATATAAATTGTGAACAGCAGTGGTCCCAGCACTGATCCTTGTGGAACACTGCTACCCACCTTCTGCCACTGTGAATAGCTACCTTTTACCCCTACTCTCTGCTTTCTGTCTTGAAGCCAGCTAGCTATCCATTCTGCTACTTATCCCCTGACTCTGCATTCTCTGACCTTATTCGTCAATCTATTATGGGGTACCTTATCGAAGGCCTTTTGAAAATCTAGATAAATTACTGCTACTGCATTACCAATGTCTACTCTCTCTGTTACCTCTTCAAACAATTCAATGAGTTTGGTCAAGCAAGACGTTCCCTTTTGAAATCCATGCTGACTATTCATTACTTTGTTTTTGGTTTCTAGATGTTCTTCTATTTTCTCCTTTAGTAGGGATTCCATTATTTACCCTACCACCGATGTTAAGCTGACTGGTCTATAATTCCCTGAACATGTTCTATCCCCCTTCTTAAATATGGGGTATGGGGAAAGTAATAATCATGGGTGATTTTAATCTCCATATTGATTGGACAAATCAAATTGTCTATGGTAGCCTGGAGGAGGAGTTCATAGAGTGCATCCGGGATGTTTTCCTAGAACAGTATGTAATGGAACCAACCAGGGAGCAGGTTATCTTGGATCTGGTACTATGTAATGAGACAGAATTAATAAATTATCTCATAGTAAAGGATCCTCTTGGAAAGAGTGATCATAGCATGGTTGAATTTCAAATTCAGTTGGAGGGTGAGGAAGATGTATCCCAAACCAGTGTCCTGATCTTAAACAAAGGCAATTATAATGGCATGAGGGCAGAACTGGCTAAAGTTGACTGGAAAAACAAATTAAATGGTAAGAAAGTTGAAATGCAGTGGCGGACATTTAAGGAGATATTTCCTAACTCTCAACAAAAATATATTCCAGTGAGAGAAAGATTTTAAGAGAAGGGAGCACCATCCGTAGCTAACTAAGGAAGTAAAGGATGGTATCAAATTGAAAATGAAAGCATACAATGTTGCCAAGATTGGTGGGAGACCAGAGGATTGGGAATTTTTAAAAAATGAGCAAAGGATGACTAAAAAAATAACAGAGAGAAAATGAATTATGAGAGTAAGCTGGCAACAAATATTTAAAACAGATAGTAAGAGCTTCTACAGGTATATAAAAAGGAAGAGGGTAGCTAAAGTAAATGTTGGTCCCTTAGAGGATGAGACTGGGGAATTAATAATGGGGAACGGGGAAATGGCAGAGACTCTGAACAAATATTTTGCATCTGTCTTCACTGTAGAAGACACTAACAACATCCCAATAATGGATAATCAAGGGGCCACAGGGAGTGGGGAACTAAAGACAATCACTATCACTAAGGAAATAGTACTCGGTAAAATAATGGGACTAAAAGATGACAAGTCCCCTGGACCAGATGGCCTGCATCCCAGGGTCTTAAAAGAAGTGGCTGCAGAGATAGTGGTTGCATGGTTGCAATATATCAAAATTCCCTGAACTCTGGGGAGGTCCCAGCGGATTGGAAAACCGCTAATGTAACACCCCTATTTAAGAAAGGAGGGAGACAGAAAGCAGGAAACTATAGACCAGTTAGCCTAATGTCTGTCGTTGGGAAAATGCTGGAGTCCTTCATTAAGGAAGCAGTAGCAGGACATTTAGAAAAACATACTGCAGTCAAACAGAGTCAGCATGGTTTTAGGAAAGGGAAATCACGTTTAACAAATTTACTGGAGTTCTTTGAGGATGTAATAAGCAGGGTGGACAAGGGTGAGCCAGTGGATGTGGTGTATTTGGATTTCCAGAAGGCATTCGATAAGGTACCACATAAAAGGTTACTGCATAAGATAAGAGCTCACGGAGTTGGGGGTAATATATTAGCATGGATAGAGAATTGGCTAACTAACAAAAAGCAGAGAGTCGGGATAAATGGTTCATTTTCTGGTTGGCAAACGGTAACTAGTGGGGTGCCACAAGGATCGGTGCTGGGGCCCCAAATAATTACAATCTACATTAATGACTTGGATGAAGGGTTCGAGTGTAATGTAGCCAAGTTTGCGGATGATACAAAGATGGGTGGGAAAGCAAGTTGTGCAGAGGATTCAAAGAATCTGCAAAGGGATATAGACAGGCTAAGTGAGTGGGCAAACATTAGGCAGATGGAGTATAATGTGGGAAAGTGCAAGGTTATCCACTTTGGCTGGAAAAATAAAAAAGCAAACTATTATTTAAATGGAGAGAGATTACAAAATGCTACAGTTCAGAGGGACCTGGGGGTCATTGTGCATGAAACACAAAAAGTTAGCATGCAGGTACAGCAAGTAATCAAAAAGGCAAATGGAATGTTGGCCTTTATTTCAAGGGGGTTGGAGTATAAAAGCAGGGAAGTCCTGCTACAACTGTACAAGGTATTGGTGAGACCACACCTTGAGTACTGCGTACAGTTTTGGTCTCCTTATTTAAAGAAGGATATACTTGCATTGGAGGCAGTTCAGAGACGATTCGCTAGGTTAATTCCAGAGATGAGGGGTTTGACTTATGAGGAAAGGTTGAGCAGGCTGGGCCTATACTCATTGGAATTTAGAAGAATGAGAGGTGATCTTATCGAAACATATAAGATACTGAGGGGGCTCGACAGGGTAGATGCAGAGAGGATGTTTCCCCTCATGGGGAAATCTAGAACTCGGGGGCACGGTCTCAGAATAAAGGGTCGCCCTTTTAGAACTGAGATGAGGAGGAACTTCTTCTCTCAGAGGGTTGTAAATTTGTGGAATTCTCTGCCACAGAGAGCTGTGGAGGCTGGGTCATTAAATACATTTAAGGTGGAGATAGACAAATTTTTGCAAGATAAGGGAGTGAAGGGTTATGGGGAGCGGGCTGGGAAGTGGCTTTGAGCCCTAGATCAGCCATGATCTTATTGAATGGGGGAGCAGGCTGGAGGGGCCAAGTGGCCTATTCCTGCTCCTATTTCTTATGTTCTTATGTTCTTATATTGGTATTACGTTAGCTATCCACCAGTCCTCTGGCACTATACCTTTTTCTAACGAATTATTAAATATACATAGTAATTTTTCTGCTATCTCTTCTCTAGATTACTTTACAATGCATGGATGCAGGGGTTTTATCCTCTTTGGGTTTGATTAATTTATCCCCTTTTTTTAAATTTTAAATGCATTTATCTCATTGCTAATCTCATCATCCAATGTCATGTCCACCTGTTCTATCTCCCTGGTAAATACTGAAGCAAAATAATTATTTAATACTTCTGCAATCTCTCTATCGTTACCTGTGGTATTATCCTGACTATCCCTTGATGGCCCTCTTCCCATCCTAACTTTCCATTTTTTTTGATGTGCCTATAAAATATTTTACTATTTTGTTTTATGTTCCTTGATAATTTAATTTCGTAGGTCCTCTTTGCCTCCCTAATTGGTTTTTTTACTTCTCTCCTAATCTTTTCGTATTCTCTCTTATCATGCACTCCCCTGCTGTCTGTGTACTTAATGTATGCCTCTTTCCTTACCCTCAATTGTTCCCTTATGGCTTCATTCTTCCATGGAGTCTCATTATTGTTTAGTTTGTTCTTTCCTTTTAGCGGAATATATTTTTCCTGCTCTCTGTTGAACAGCGTTTTAAATGTTTCCCATTACTGTTCTACATTGTTGTTTGCCAATATTATTGCTCATTTTTGTTTCCCAAGATCTATTCTCAGCCCCTCAAAATCAGTTTTTCTCCAATCTATTAACCTGGTTTTCGTCATACTTATGTCGTTCTCAATTATCATCTTAAAGCGAATTATATTATGGTCGCTATTGCCTATATGTTCCCCTACCTTTACTTCTCTTATCTGCTCTGGTTCATTCCCCATTACTAGATCCAATATCGAATCCTCCCTTGTTGGGCTTTTTACATATTGGGTTAGAAAGGAGTCCTGTACACATTGTAGGAACTCCATTCCCTTATCCCCTTTACCTACCTCTTCTGTCCAATTAATATTGGGGTAGTTGAAAACCCCCATGATTATTATTCAATGTTTTTTACTCATTTCCCTAATTTGCCTGCATATTTCTTCCCCCACCTTCCTTCCACTATTAGGTGGTCTGTAGACTATGCCTATTAGTGTGATTGATCCTTTATTATCTTTTATCTCTATCCATATGGATTTATTTTTGTCTTGCTGATATCTGCATCACTTTTTTCTACTGCCATTATGTTATCCCTAATAAGTACAGCTACTCCACCTCCCCTTTTTCCCTCCCTATCTTTTCTAAATATGTTATACCCTGAAATGTTTAATTCCCAGACCTGATTTTTCTGTAGCCACGTCTCAGTAATCCCTACTATGTCCGGTTCCTCGCAATGTATGATTGCCTCCAGCTCCCCTGTTTTATTGCGGACACTGTGTGCATTGCTGTACAGACAGTTTGACTCATTTTTAATAGGATTTCCTCTCACTTTATGTTTAACCATCTTTTTAGACTTCTGTTCTATAACTCTATTTATTCCCTTGCCATGAATGTCCTCCCTTACTTTATTCTTCCCTGTGTTGTTTTTTCCTGTTCTGTTTATATTTAGGCTGGTTACGTTTCTTATAGATCCCTCCCCCCATCTTACTAGTTTAAAGCCTTTGCCACTTCCCTGTTTAACCTTTCTGCTAGGACACGGGTCCCATCCCGGTTCAGGTGGAGCCCGTCCCATCGGTACAGCTCCTTCCTGTCCCAGAACTGGTGCCAGTGTCCCATGAAAAGGAACCCCTCTTTCCCACACTAGCCCTTTAGCCACGTGTTCATTCTCCTGATCTTTCTGCTTCTATGCCAATTTGCACGTGGCTCGGGTAATTATTCAGAGATTATTATCCTCGAGGTCCTGCTTTTTAATTTAGATCCTAACTCCTGATATGATTTCTGCAGAACCTCCTCCCTGTTCCTACCTATGTTGTTTGTTCCAACATGGACCACCACAACTGGATTTCCACACTCCCTTTCCAGGTTCCTGTCCAGCCGCCGTGAGATATCCCTTACCCTGGCACCAGGTAGGCAACACACCCTTCGGGATTCTTGTTCTTGGCTGCAGAGGACGCTATCTATCCCCCTAATTATAGAGTCCCCTATCACTACCACATTTCTATTCTGCTCTTCCCCCCCTTGGACAGCCTACTGAGCCACGGTGCCTTGGTCTGCATTGTGGCTGTCCTCCCTGCAGTCTTTCTCCTTGTCCTCACAGGCAGCAAGTACATTGTACCTGTTAGACAGGACCAGTTCCTGCGGGATCTCTCCTAAATCCCTGCTACCCGGCTCCCTAACAGTCACACCCTCCCTTTCCTGACCTGTGCTTTCCTCTGGGGTGTGAATGTATTCTGGATAAAACTGTCCAGAAATGCCTCCCCCTCCCTTATGTGTCGGAGAGTCTCCAACCTGCACTCCAGCCCAATGTCTCTGAGCCGGAGAGATTCGAGATGGAGACATCTATTGCAGATGTGTTCTCTTGGGACAGTCTTGCTGTTCATAAACTCCCACATACTGCAGTCCAGACACACAACCTGCCTTCCATATCTTAGTCTAGCCTTATTTTATTTATTTAATTAAAGTCTTTAATCAACGATTATTTATAGTTATATTAATTCGTTTAACTAGTTAAGCTATAAATTTAATACAGTATGTTACAGTTTCCTGCTCCTAACTTAAACCACTGTCCTAGATGAGAGAGGAAAAAAAGAGACACTCCAGTTCAGTCTGTGACACCCACAAGCCATGTACTCAAACAGAACATGGTGGCATAGTGGTTAGCACTGGTGCCTCACAGCGCCAGGGACCCGGGTTCGAATCTGACCTCGGGTAACTGTCTGTGTGGAGTTTGCACAGTGTCTGCGTGGGTTTCCTCCGGGTTCTCCGGTTTCCTCCCACAATCCAAAAATGTGCGGGTTAGGTTGATTTGGCTATGATAAATTGACCCTTAGTGTTAGGGGGGGGATTAAATATGTGGGGTTATGGGGATAGGATGGGATATGTTAGGGGGAATTAAATACGTGGGGTTACAGGGGGTAGGTTGGGATATGTGTACTGTGGGGATTAAAGCAGGGACAGGGTACTGGATTTGGATGATCAGCCATGATCGTATTGAATGGTGGAGCAGGCTCGACGGGCCGAATGGCCTACTCCTGCTCCTAGATTCTATGTTTTATGTTTCTAAGCTTGGGATTTGATGTGGTAGAAAGCGAACTAGGTGAGAAGTGATATAAGTTAGAGTAAGAAAAGGCCCGAAAATGGAACAGTCAGCAACAGAACATCAATTAATCTGCTCTTATCATGGAGAAATCAAATATTCGAAGCACTGTGAGTTTGAAACAAAGCTGATTTATTCAATATTTATAGAGAATATCAATCTCCAGCCCAGGTATAGGGGTTATTAAGATCATCAGAAACACACTGTAAATGCCAGAATGAACATTGTTCAGTGCTCAATGCAATCACAGTAAATCCTGATCGATTCACTAATGCGGCCTTTCAATAGCGGGGCTTTTACCCAGCATTCCCCGCGGGGGAGAATGTGCCACACCCAGACTACAGGAGCCCAGTGCGCAGGCGCGGGAACGGCTGGGGTTCGGAGCATGCGCGGTGCGTGCAATGGCCAAAAAGGTAGGTTGCATATCCGATTCGGACAGGCGTGTAAGATAGAGCCGGACGGAGCGGAGTAATGGACCGGCGGGTGGGCGGGGAGGCTTCATGAACAACTGGGGTAGGCCGCTAAACCCCGAATAATAACCTGAAGGTCCCGCGTTTGCAGCTTCGGGGCTTCTCCCGGTCACAGGCACAGGCTAACGGCCGCCATCTTGGTTCAGTGAGGAGGAACGCGCATGCGCGTCCATCTTGGTGCAGGACCACCGAGTGGGCGGGGCTTCAGTGTCTGTGCCCGGATGAGTTAAGCAATGACTCAGTGATTGGATTCAGACTCGCCACGCTTAAGATTTCTCAAAACCTCTCCTGAAGACGCTGATAAAATCAGAGCTTAAGGTTAACATCCCACACAATTTTAACAGAAGAGCACCAGAGCTGGGCCCCCTTCAACAGTCGCAGGGTTGGAATCCACATGTACAGTCCCAGGGTTAGAATCCCCATGTACGGTCCCAGGGTTAGAATCCCCATGTACGGTCCCAGGGTTAGAATCCCCATGTACGGTCCCAGGGTTAGAATCCCCATGTACGGTCCCAGGGTTGGAATCCCCATGTACGGTCCCAGGGTTAGAATCCCCATGTACAGTCCCAGGGTTAGAATCCCCATGTACAGTCCCAGGGTTAGAATCTCCACATGTACAGTCCCAGGGTTAGAATCCCCATGTACGGTCCCAGGGTTAGAATCCCCATGTACGGTCCCAGGGTTAGAATCCCCATGTACGGTCCCAGGGTTAGAATCCCCATGTACGGTCCCAGGGTTGGAATCCCCATGTACGGTCCCAGGGTTAGAATCCCCATGTACAGTCCCAGGGTTAGAATCCCCATGTACAGTCCCAGGGTTAGAATCCCCATGTACGGTCCCAGGGTTAGAATCCCCATGTACGGTCCCAGGGTTAGAATCCCCATGTACGGTCCCAGGGTTAGAATCCCCATGTACAGTCCCAGGGTTAGAATCCCCATGTACGGTCCCAGGGTTAGAATCCCCATGTACGGTCCCAGGGTTGGAATCCCCATGTACGGTCCCAGGGTTGGAATCCTAACAGCGACATGGAAAGAGGGTAGTGGATGACCTTTAAACACCTGGTCCACTTGGCACTGAAGTGTCTGAAACTCATAACAGTAACTCCATGGAAACACAATACTGACAAATGTTCAACTGTTTCGTTAACATAAGAATGAGGAGCAGAAGTAGGCCTTACGGCCCTTCGAGCCTGCTCCGCCATTCAATAAGATCATGGCAGATCTTCGGCTTCAAGTCCACTTTCCTGTCCAATCCCCATATCCCTTGATTCCCCAAGAGTCTAAAAATCTATCTAACAGAAGTACAAGAGAAATCTCAATTTAACTTTTTAAAGATAAATAGTTTAACAGGGGTTCACACTGACTCACCTGACTGACCGGCTCAGGTTCCACCCCTCAAGCAAGGCCAACATATATTGCCAGTCCCCAGTTGCCCGTTGAGAAGGTGATGCTGGGCCTTCTTCTTGAACCTCTGCAGTCCGTGTGGTGAAGGTACTCTCAGAATGCTGTTAGGTGAGGAGTTCCAGGATTTTCACCCAGCGACGATGTAGGAATGGCAATATATGCCCAAATCAGGATAGTGTGTGACTTGGAGGGGAACTGGGAGGTGATGGTGTTCCCATGCACCTGCTGCCCTTGTCCTTCTAGGTGGTGGAGGTCGCGTGTTTGGAAGGTGCTGTCAAAGTTCTAGTCGAGTTGCAGATGTATAAGGTCGCTCTCCTCCCATAGAGGCCAGAGCCTTGTGTCGGCCCAGACCGGGTGGCGGGTTCCCTTCCCTGAAGGACATTAGTGAACCAGTTGGGTTTTTACGTCAATCCGGCAGCTTTCATGGTCACTTTTTCTAGTCCGGCCCCACAAATTCCCAGATTCATTCAGCTCAATTTCACAACCTGCCTTTGTGTTTTTGTGGGTTCTCTCTCACCCTCCATTTTTCCTGTTTAAAATTCATTTTACAGGGTGTACGAAGGGGAGGATTTGCAGACGGGAAACTCAAACCAAACATCACTTCAAAATCTGACAGTCACTCAATTCATCAGGACCTTTGAACATGGAAGCAGAAAGCATCGTTCAGAGTGGGGAGAAACCGCACACGTGTTCTGTGTGTGGACGAGGCTTCAGCCGATCCTCTGGCCTGTCGAGTCACAAGCGCAGTCACACCGGGGAGAGGCCGTTCACCTGCTCTGAGTGTGGGAAGGGTTTCACTCGGTCATCCAACCTGCTGACTCATCAGCGAGTTCACACCGGGGAGAGGCCGTTCACCTGCTCTGAGTGTGGAAAGGGATTCACTCAGTCATCCGACCTTCTGAGACACCAGCGAGTTCACACCGGGGAGAGGCCGTTCACCTGCTTGGTGTGTGGGAAGGGATTCACTAATTCATCCACCCTGCTGAGACACCAGCGAGTTCACACTGGTGAGAGACCTTTTAAATGCCCAGTCTGTGGGAAGTGCTATAAAAGTTCCGGGGAACTGACGTGTCATCAACGTGTCCACACTGACGAGAGACCATTCAAGTGCTCTCACTGCGGGACTGGGTTCAGGCGATCACCTGACCTCACTGTACACCAGCGCACTCACACCGGGGAGAGGCCATTCACCTGCTCTGAGTGTGGGAAGGGATTCATTCGGCCATCCCACCTGCTGACACACCAGCGAGTTCACACTGGGGAGAGACCGTTCACCTGCTCTGAGTGTGGGAAGGGATACACTCTGTCATTCAACCTGCTGAAACACCAGCGAGTTCACAAGTGACTGCAGGGGTTGGATTCTGCTGTTATTGCTGCTGTTAATTACATCCAGGACTGAACCATGTTCATTCTGACAGTTGGGGTTTGTTTCTGCTGATGTTAATAACCCCTGTAACTGGGCTGGAGTTTAATATTCTGCATATATGAGAAATAAATCAGCTTAGCTTTAAACACATTGTTGTGGATTTTCGTCGTTCCCACCTGAGTGTTTAGCATCACCTGGCTGGAGCTCAGAAAGGACAATCTGGGGAGAGGATCGTACGGCAGGAACAGAACTACAGCCTGGACACAGTCCTTCAGGGCCACACTGAGAGGGGCAAACTGCACTTTGGTCTTTCTCGTCTCTCTTCACTGACAGCAATGTCCCCGTGCGGGTTAATCTTGAGGCCTGTAAGGAATGTGTCCCAGCCGCTCTCTTCCATGGGTCAGAGCTCCTGGGCACGGAACAGAAGGCTCCTTTACAACTGTGTTTAGAGTCAGGAAGAACAACGGTGAATGCTGGAAACGTGCTGTCAAATCAGAGATTGGTGTCAAACTGCGATCTGTTCCTGACTGAAAGTGAAACGGCAGGGTTAAGTTTCCAGTCTAAAATGACTGGTAATTATTCCACGAAGGTTTAATATGTGTGTGTGTGACAGTCCTGAGTCTACCATTTTAAGGCAGGTGTTAGCTCATTTAAAATAAACCCGTTTAAAATAAATTGGTTAAAGTCTGCATTAAAATAGCAGAGGGAGGAGTTCACAGGAGCCTGTTAACTGCTGGTACAATTATACAACAGACATTTGATCTCCAGATAAAGAAGGACCTGCAGCGTGTTTCCAGGAATTCCCTGTTTTATTGATGTGTGCGTGTTAGACACCAGGATAACTAAAAATACACGACCCGGAACATCCACGGGGTGCGATCCCGACAGTTACTCTGGGATCACTCCCGCTGCGGAACTCCAGCACTGACCCTGCTGAAGGTTGTAGGCTCAGGGAGTGGGGCCTCCAGGAGTGGACTGTGAGAAAGCTGGGTTTCAGTATCCTGACACATATATGGTGAGGAACCAGAGCAATCCTTACTAAGGAACTGTCTGGGGTTTAACCTGTCAGTGTCGGTCTAGGGGTGAATGATGCCTGACTACCCGAACTGAACCGAAGATCAAGATGGATTCAGTGTACAGGAGAATAGGGAGAAATATCACCCACAATGGAGGGAGAGGAAAGCAGCCATTAGAGAAGCTCAGAGATCTTTGGAAAAAGCTGATGGTGCCCAATTGTGGGAATAATAGCAAAAGCTTTTCCAGCTACGTCAGGAGTCAGTAGACCGTTAAAGATGGTATCACATCAGTCTACACTCCTGTGGGTGATGCTCAGATTCCAGCTGTGTGATGTGCTGTCGACAATAACATCATAAATATTAAAATAGAAAGAGATTGTCATACAATCATTGAATAGTACCACACAGAAGGAGGCTATTCTGCCCATCGAGTCTGTGCCAGCTATTTCGAAGAGCAATCCAGTTAGTCCCACTCCCCTGCTCATTCCCCAAACCCCTGCAATGTTTTCTCCTTCAAGTATTTCTCCAATTCCCTTTTGAAGGCTACTATTGAATCTGGATCCACCAGCCTATCAGGCAGTGCATTCCAGATCCTAACCACTCGTTGTGTAAAAAGGTTTTTCCTCGTGTCACCTCTGGTTCTTTTGCCAATAACCTTCAATCTGTGCCCTCTGGTTATCGACCCTTCAGCCACTGGAAACAGTTTCACTTTATTTACTCTATCTGAACCCTTCGTGATTTTAAACACCTCTCTCAAATGTTTCAGAAGGCTTTCAACAAGGTCCCGCATAAGAGATTAGCGTGCAAAGTTAAAGCACATGGGATTGGGGGCAAGGTACTGATTTGGATAGAGAACTGGTTGGCAGACAGGAAGCAAAGAGTTGGAATAAACGGGTCTTTTTCCGAGTGGCAGGCAGTGACTAGTGGGGTACCGCAGGGATCGGTGCTAGGATCCCAGTTATTCACAATATATATTAATGATTTAGACGAGGGAACTAGATGTAATATCTCCAAGTTTGCAGACGACACAAAGCTGGGTGGGTGTGTGTGCTGTGACGAGGATGCAGAGAAACTCCAGTATGATTTGGACAGGTTGGGTGAGTGGGCAAATGCATGGCAGATGCAGTATAATGTGGATAAATGTGAGGTTATCCACTTTGGTGGCAAAAACAGGAAGGCAGATTATTATCTGAACGGCAATAGATTGGGAAAAGGGGAAGTGCAACGAGACCTGGGAGTCCTTGTGCACCAGTCGCTAAAGGTAAGCATGCAGGTGCAGCAGGCGGTTAAGAAGGAAAATGGTATGTTGGCCTTCATAGCGAGAGGATTTGAGTACAGGAACAAGGATGTCTTGCTGCAGTTGTACAGGGCCTTGGTGAGACCACACCTTGAGTATTGTGTGCAGTTTTGGTCGCCTTATCTGAGGAAGGATGTTCTTGCCATGGAGGGAGTGCAGCGAAGATTCACCAGACTGCTACCTAGGATGGCAGGGATGACGTATGAAGAGAGATTGGGTCGATTAGGCTTATACTCGCTAGAGTTTAGAAGAATGAGAGGGGATCTCATTGAAACGTATAAAATTCTAACAGGACTAGACAGACTAGATGTAGGAAGGATGTTCCCGATGGCGGGGGAGTCCAGAACCAGGGCTCACAGTCTAAGGATCAGGGGTAAGCCATTTAGGACTGAGATGAGGAGGAATTTCTTCACCCAGAGAGTGGTGAACCTGTGGAATTCTCTACCACAGAAGGCAGTTGAGGCCAAATCATTCAATATATTCAAGAAGGAGTTGGATATATTTCTTAAGGCTAAAGGGATCAAGGGATATGGGGAGAAGGCAGGGACAGGGGACTGAATTTGGATGATCAGCCATGATCTCATTAAATGGCGGAGCAGGCTTGAAGGGCCGAATGGCCTACTCCTGTTCCTATCTTCTATGTTTCTATGTCCTCTTGGGCTTCTCTGCTCGAAGGAGAACAACTGCAGGGGAGTCAAACTCATTTTCCAAGGTGGGCCTGACCCGATATCCCGGCACTTGGCGAGGGCCACAGTCAGCAAGAGTTATTAAACTAGAAATAGATGAAGATAATCTATATCGGTATTTACTTCCATTTGGATTTGATTTCCAGCTACTGCTGCTCCCGATCCCTGGCACCTCTGAGCTTGAACCATTGCAGCAACATTTGGAGCTAGTGACTGGGCCGAGGCCTGTCTGGGATAAAAACATGAGGACCACTTGTCACCACAGAACTTTGACCCCCAACCTCTGACCCTGGAAGTGAATTCCACAGCCTCGCAACTCTCTGTGTAAAGAATCATCGAATCAGAGAAATTTACAGCACAGAAGGAGGCCGATCGGCCCATTGTGTCCGTGCCGGCCGACAAAGAGCGATCCGGCCTAATCCCACTTTCCAGCACTTGGTCCGTAGCCCTGTAGGTTACGACACTTCAAGTGCACATCCAAGTACTTTTTAATTGTGGCGAGGGTTCCTGCCTCTACCACCCTTTCAGGCAGTGAGTTCCAGACCCCCACCACCCTCTGGGTGAAACAAATTCTCCTCAAATCTCCTCTAAACCTCCAACCAATTACTTTAAATCTGTGCCCCCTGGTTGTTGACCCCTCTGCTAAGGGAAATGGGTCCTTCCTATCCACTCTATCTAGGCCCCTCATAATTTTATACACCTCAATAAGGTCTCCCCTCAGCCTCCTCTGTTCCAAAGAAAACAAACCCAGCCTGTCCAATCTTTCCTCTTAGCTAAAATTTTCCAGTCCAGGCAACATCCTCACCGTCCTCGGCCTCTTGCATTGTTCCACGGAAGCTCAGCATAAGCTCGAGGAACAGCACCTCATCTTTCGATTAGGCACTCTACAGCCCTCTGGACTCAATATAGAGTTCAACAATTTCAGATCATAACCTCGGCCCCTATCACATATATATATATCTATATATATATATATATATATTTTTTTATCCACACTTTTTGTTTGTCCTTTTTTCTTCCCTCCCACAGGGCAGCTGTCCTTCATTCTGCCAGCGCAATTCACACTTCATCTAGAGCCATCCTTTGTTCCTCAACCTGTCCCATTACCACCTCCTCTTGCCTTGAATATCGCTTAATGTCTCTTAATCTCCCCTGCTTTCTATCCTATCACTGACCTTCCCTTTTGTTCTTTCATCCCCTCCCCTTTCCCAGCCACTAAACTTGCTTTAAAATCTATTCCATTTCCTGGTTTTTTTCCAGTTCTGACGAAAGGTCAACTCTGTTTCTCTCTCCACGGATGCTGCCTGGCCTGCTGAGTTTTCCCAGCGTTTTCTGTTGTTATTCCTCGTAAATCTCCTCTGTACCCTCTCTAGTGCAATCACATCCTTCCTGTAATGTGGTGACCAGAACTGCACGCAGTACTCTAGCTGTGGCCTAACTAGTGTTTGATACAATTTAAGCATAACCTCCCTGCTGTTCTTATGAGTGAGTGACTCTCTTTCCACACTCAGCTGGTGAACGGCCTCTCCCCGGTGTGACTGTATCCATGAGTTTGCACCTCAGACGGGCAACTGAATCCGTTCCCACATTCCCCACATTTACACTGTTGATTCAGGTGGGCGCACGAGTCTCACAGGCTAGACGATTGGTTGAAGAAGGATCGAGACACAGAACACGCGTCCTGTCTCTCCCCGCGATTGGTGTTTTTCCTTCTAGATCCAATTTTAGATACTTCATGTGTGGGAAGGGATTCACTCCGTTGTCCCAACTGTTGACACTCCAGAGTGTTCACCTTGAGAACTGTTGCTTTAAATACTCTGACTGTGAGAAAAGCTTTTCAAAGTTCAAAGCAGCTGATGCACGATCAGCGCATTGATGCTGGAGAGAGGCTGATTCAATATCCTGTGTGTGGGAAGAAATTCACCCCACCTGCTGAGACTCCAGTGAGTTCACAGGTGACACGGTGGCATAGTGGTTAGCACTGTTGCCTCACAGCGCCAGGGACCCGGGTTCGAATCCGGCCTCGGGTGATTGTCTGTGTGGAGTTTGCACATTCTCCCCGTGTCTGCGTGGGTTTCCTCCGGGTGCTCCGGTTTCCTCCCACAGTCCAAAGATGTGCGGGTTAGGTTGATTTGGCTATGATAAATTCACCCTTAGTGTTAGGGGGATTAAATACGTGGGGTTACGGGGATAGGGTGGGATATGTGTCGGTGCAGGCTCGATGGGCCGAAATGGCCTCTATCTGCACTGTGGGGATTCTGTGATTCTGTGACTGCAGGGGTTTGGATTCTGTTATTAATCACATCCAGGACTGAACCATGGCAGAGTGCCCGTGCACTGGGGTTTCTGTGTGAATTATTGATGAATTTTCTCTCAATGGGATCACAGAAACTCATTCTCCATTCACTAATTGGGGCTTTCAATGATGGGGCTGTTCTGCGGGGGGGGGGGGGGAGAATGTGCCCTGTTCAGGCTGGAGGAGCCCAGTGCGCAGGCGCAGTGCACCCCTCCACCCCTCCTGTATTTCGAGCATGCGCAGTGTCACAGTGCTCAGAGCCAGGCGAGTGCAGGGAGCGGACCGTTGATGGAGAAACAGTTTTTGCGCCGATTACGAATCAGCGGGGCGCAGGGAGGTAACGTACCCGGTGGGTGGGCTTCATAAACACCTGGTGTCGGCTGGAAGCCCCGAATGAGAACCTACAGGTTCCGCGTTTGCAGCAGCGGGGCTTTTTCCCCGTAATAGGCCCAGGCTAACGGCGGCCATCTTTGTAAAGGAAAGCGGAAGATTTGGGCGGCGCAAACTTGCTTCATCGCGTGGTCGATGGCATGCGCGGCCATCTTTGTAAAGGAACCATTAGTGGGCGAGACTTCAGGGTCCCAGTGAGTGCACCCTTTTGGTTTGGGTGCTCAAACAAATGATCTGTAACTAATAAAACATTAAATAAAACTTAACAAATTAAATTAGAATTTTGTTGGCCGGGGTGATGATGCACTCCAGTCCTCGCGGCGCCCGAGGCGGTCGCGGAAGGCCTCGAGCGTGCCAGCGGACACCGCGTGCTCCATCTCCAGGGCCACCCCCAGTGAGTGTAGAACTGAACCCAGCCATAGTCAGCACCCTCAGGGGAGGAGAGGGAGGGGAACCAGTGAGTGTGGAACTGAACCCAGCCAGAGTCAGCACCTTCAGGGGAGGAGAGGGAGGGGAACCAGTGAGTGTAGAACTGAACCCAGCCAGAGTCAGCACCTTCAGGGGAGGAGAGGGAGGGGAACCAGTGAGTGTGGAACTGAACCCAGCCAGAATCAGCACCTTCAGGGGAGGAGAGGGAGGGGAACCAGTGAGTGTAGAACTGAACCCAGCCAGAGTCAGCACCTTCAGGGGAGGAGAGGGAGGGAAATCTGCGAGTGTAGAACTGAACCCAGCCAGAGTCAGCACCTTCAGGGGAGGAGAGAGGGGAACCAGTGAGAGTAGAACTGAACCCAGCCAGAGTCAGCACCTTCAGGGGAGGAGAGGGAGGGAAATCTGCGAGTGTAGAACTGAACCCAGTCAGAGTCAGCATCTTCAGGGGAGGAGAGGGAGGGGAACCAGTGAGTGTAGAACTGAACCCAACAAGAGATGGTGGAGAAAACTGGGAGCAGGGACAAACTGTCTTGAGACGTGCGATGTGTTTGGATTTTAACACAGGGAGGAGGGACAATGTGTGGGACGGGGATTTACAGCTTTGGAGGAACAAGAGAGGAAAAAATGTTCTTTAGAAACTAGAATTGTCTTTTCTGAATTTCTGTCCTGTACTTACAGTGATGAGTTTTGTAAACTCCTTTTACAGGGTACTAGAAGGGGAGGATTTGCAGATGGGAAACTCAAACGAAACATCATGTCAAGATCTGACGGAGTCACTTGTTTCATCAGGACCTGAATATTATCAGCCTTTGAATGTGGAAGGAGAAATGTTTGTCTGTTTTGTCTGTGGGAAAAGATTTCAAACATCAGTGTGACTGGAAAAGCACCGAGGCACACACACTCGAGTGAGAGTGTTCCAGTGCACTGACTGTGGAAAGAACTTTAACCAGTTACACAGCCTGAAAAAACATCGCACCATTCACAGCGGGGAGAAACCGTACACGTGTTCTGTGTGTGACGAGGCTTCAACCGATCGTCCAACCTGGAGAGACACAAGGACACCCGCACCATGGAGAAACCGTGGAAATGTGGGGACTGTGGGAAGGGATTCAGTTCCCTGTCTGAGCTGGAAATTCATTGGCGTAGTCACACCAGGGAGAGACCGTTCACCTGCTCTGAGTGTGGGAAGGGATTCACTCAGTCATCCGACCTGCTGAGACACCAGCGAGTTCACACTGGGGAGAGGCCGTTCACCTGCTCCATGTGTGGGAAGGGATTCACTCAGTCATCCGACCTGCTGACACACCAGCGAGTTCACACTGGGGAGAGACCATTCACCTGCTCCATGTGTGGGAAGGGATTCACTAATTCATCCACCCTGCTGACACACCAGCGAGTTCACACTGGGGAGAGGCCGTTCACCTGCTCCGAGTGTGGGAAGGGATTCATTCGGTCATCCGACCTGCTGACACACCAGCGACTTCACACTGGGGAGAGGCCATTCACCTGCTCAGTGTGTGGGAAGGGATTCTCTTTGTCATCCGACCTTCTGACACACCAGCGAGTTCACACTGGGGAGAGGCCGTTCACCTGCTCCGTGTGTGGGAAGGGATTCACTCGGTCTTACCAACTTGTAACTCACCAGCGAGTTCACACTGGGGAGAGGCCGTTCACCTGCTCTGTGTGTGGGAAGGGATTCACTTGTTCATCCAACCTGCTGACACACCAGCGAATTCACACTGGGGAGAGACCGTTCTCCTGCTCCGTGTGTGGGAAGGAATTCACTGGTTCATCCCAGCTAGTAACTCACCAGCGAGTTCACACTGGGGAGAGACCATTCACCTGCTCTGAGTGTGGGAAGCAATTCACTCAGTCATCACACCTGCAGAAACACCAGCGAGTTCACACCGGGGAGAGGCCGTTCACCTGCTCAGTGTGTGGGAAGGGATTCCCTCAGTCATCCGACCTGATGAGACACCAGCGAGTTCACACCGGGGAGAGGCCGTTCACCTGCTCAGAGTGTGGGAAGAAATTCACTCGGTCATCCAACCTGCTGAGACACCAGCGAGTTCACACTGGGGAGAGGCCGTTCACCTGCTCTGAGTGTGGGAAGGGATTCACTCAGTCATCCGACCTGCTGAAACACCAGCGAGTTCACAAGTGACGGCAGGGGTTGGATTCTGCTGTTATTGCTGCTGTTCGTCGCATCCCGACTGAATCGTGTTCATTCTGACAGTTGGGGTTTGTTTCTGTTGATGTTAATGACCCCTATAACTGGGCTGGTGTTTAATATTTTGATATTTCAAATAACACAGTGTGTCGATATTTGATGTCTCCAAGAGGAGACTAATTGATGGCCTGTTACCGACTGCTCCATTTTTGGGCCTTTTCTCCTTTCTAACTCGAGATTATTTCAGTTCTCGTACCTTCGGTTACTCTCATGGACAAGTCCCAGCTCCCCATACCTTCCAGAGTGTCTCTCCTAGCCTTGGCATCCAGGGAAGGTCTCGGTAACACGCCCGGGATCACTAAACACAAAACCCAGTCTGTTAATCACTTTCAGCTACTGGACTTAGCGTGTGTCCCACAGCATCTCTCTCACCTTCGATGTGTGAATAGAGCATCACGCCTGCAAACCTGCTTTCAATTTCAATTTGAATCCACTCAGCAAGTGTATTTAAAACAATACGTACAAGTAAAGAGATCACATCAAATAATTGGCAAAGGTTTAGAGTCAACAAGATGAACAAGTGAACACATCACGGTCCAATACCCCAGCTCTATATTCACAGGAGAAAGTCTGTTATCTAACTCCTCGAGTGGACAGAATAGAGAAAGATCCCAACTCTAAGAACATCTAGAATCTGTTGTAAATATCTTTCAAATCCTGACTGGTCCAATCTGTCGGTTTCCTTTTAATTGAAGTGAATGGAAGATGAGAGGTGTGTTGGCATATGGACCTCGGTTAATTCAGCTTCTGAAAGGTGTTCATGTTTAGTTCATTCGATATCGAGGAAAATGTGGTTGGTATCATTCGAGAGAGAGAGAGATTTCACTGAGCAACTGCTGGTGTTTGCAACCAACTGGCCTTGGATATTTTCATCATAGAATGTTTCGATCAGAAATATGATGTTGGGATAAGAAAAGTCTGGAGACTAGTGGTTTGTGCTGCCCCAGGAAGGCCACAATGTTTTTACCTGCTTCTAACATTGTTGATGTGTGTTGAAGAAAATGCAGACTTGTGTCTCTGGACTGTGCAGTAGCCAGAGACGACCATATTAGGCAATGCCAGCTCCAGTTTGATAAGAGGTTGATGGCAGAGCAAGAGATCCAGCAGTTTTAAGAATTTATCTCCCGTTATCTGCAGACATCGAATGTCGCAGCGTGCTGACAAAATTGGACTTAAGACTTTAACCTATTGGATTAAATTATTGGGATCGATTGTTGTAGAATTGAATTGTTATAGAATGGAAAAGTAGTGAAGTTCTGCTAAACTTGTATCGAACCTTGGTTAGATCACACTTGGAGTACTGCGTACAATTCTGGTCGCCATATTGTAAAAATGATAGAGAGGCACTGGAGAGGGTGCAGAGAAGATTTACAAGGATGATACCAGAAATGAGAGGGTATACCTGTCAGGAAAGGATGGACAGGCTGGGTCTCTTTTCTCTTGAAAAAAGAAGGCTGAGGGGTGACCTAATAGAGGTCTTTAAAATGATGAGAGGTTTTGATAGAGTAGATACAGAGAGAGTGTTTCCACTTGTGGGGAATAGCATAACTAGAGGCCATCAATATAAGATAGTCACCAAGAAATCCAATAGGGAATTCAGGAGAAACTTCTTTACCCAGAGAGTGGGGAGAATGTGGAACTCGCTACCACAGGGAGTGGTTGATGCGAATAGTATAGATAGATTTAAGGGGAGGCTAGACAAGCATGTGAGGGAGAAGGGAATAGAGGATTATGCTGATAGAGTTAGATGGGGAAAGACGGGAGGAGGCTCGAGTGGAGCATAAACGCCGGCACGGACTGGTTGGGCCGAATGGTGTGTTTCTGTGCCGTATTTGTGATGAATGTGGTCCAGAAGGGACTGGACAACATCGAGGGTCATCAAATCCCTTTGTTTATTCATGAAGAACAACAGAGAAAATGGGTTAAAGGAACCAAGACAGAGACTATGATGTGAGGCAGCAAATGGGAATGGTGTTATTGGCCCTGAGGGAAGGGGATTGAAATGAAGATATTAGACCAGTGGGATTGGTCTTGTCTTTGTGAAGGAGAAATGGAAATGAAACGAAACCTTGGAAGGTGTATAGGGTAGAATGGGTTGGAATGGTGGAAGACTCTGAGTTTGGTCCGATCCATAAACAGAATGAGGAACAGACAAGATATCTGATTAAGAAGGGGGGAACTTGGATAGCACCAGATCTGCAGTGTTGAACTCTGAAAGGGACAACATGGGTTTGTAGATGTGACGTAGTCCATCAACAGACTGTTCCAGATTGTGGGTTCACCCTCGACAAAGAATCACCAAAATGCCAGATTGGAATAAGTAAATGGGGCGAAGACCAAACTAATAGCGTGTATAAAGGAAAAGGACAGGATTGTGTGACTACTACTGCCACTGATATGACTGTGGGTTCACCCCGATGCCCCACACTGGAACATCACTTTTGTTTGATTCCAGCGAGGAACAGGCGTATCGGTGCTAAAACGCTGGTACTGGTACATCATCATAACGCCACTTATCTGCTGATGAGACTGCCTCTGGAGGATGAAGCCATTCGAGCCATTCCACATATGGGACACTATATACCTCCCCTGTCTCTGGCTTTAAAGGGCAGAATTGAGCGAATTAGGACATCCCAGAAACACACAGTGCAAATGATAGAGACAAATAGAGAGACAGAACAGGCAATCCCCAGACTTGGGAATCATGAATGGTGGGAAGTAGTATCTAGTGTGGAACTACATCCTTGGGCTAGATTGTTTCAGATGGGATTGGTGAGAGCACAGATAATAGCTTTAGGGATTCTGGTCATTGCGTTCTGCTGTGTAAGGAAGTCGATAAGGGACATAGAAAATATCAGGAAATGTAAGGAGATAGCAAGGGCACTAAGAGGAAGCCGGGATTATTAAAGACAAAGAAGGATATCAAACACTTTGCCAAGAGGTAACGTAACCCATAAAAAACAAAAAAGGTGAGGCATGTTGGCATATGGACCCCGGTTAATTCAGCTTCTGAAAGGGGTTCATGTTTAATTCATTCGATAGAGGGAAAAAATGTGGTTCGTCTCATTAGAGAGAGAGAGATTTCACTGAGCAACAGCTGGTGTTTTGCGACCAACCAGCCTTCGATATTCACACTAGAATGTTTGGATTAGAAATCT
This sequence comes from Squalus acanthias, assembly GCA_030390025.1. Taxonomy (NCBI): domain Eukaryota; kingdom Metazoa; phylum Chordata; class Chondrichthyes; order Squaliformes; family Squalidae; genus Squalus; species Squalus acanthias. Next base: position 690,257 of record JASTWF010000060.1, read on the forward strand.
GATGTTAGGATAAGGAAAGTCCAGAACTAGTGGTTTATGCTCACCGTACCAAGGCCACGATGTTTATCTGTGTGTTGTTGATGTGGACGTGTGTCTCTGGACTAGGCAGGAGCCAGAGACGACCATATTAGGCAATGCCTGCTCCAGTTTGATTAGAAAACAGTCTCTAAATGTCAGCTTTGTCCTTTGTTCGGGAGCACGGAGATCCCCAGGCCCAGGTGCACGTGCTCCACCTGGGACTAGACTCCGCTTGTAAATTGCTTTTTATGCTGAAGTTAAAGAATAAAATGATTAGAAACAGAAGACTGAATTCATTACTACTCAAGTGAACATAACATAAGAATTAGGAGCAGGAGTAGGTCACACGGCCCCTCGAGCCTGCTCCGCCATTCAATAAGATCATGGCTGATCATCCACCTCAACTCCACTTTCCCACCCGATCTCCATATCTCTTGATTCCCCTAGAGTCCAAAAATCTATCTATCTATCTCAGCCTTGAATATACTCAAAGACTGAACATTCACAGCCCTCTGGGGCAGAGAATTCCAAAGATTCACAACCCTCCGAGTGAAGAAATTCCTCCTCATCTCAGTCTTAAATGGCCGACCCCTTCTCCTGAGACTATGCCCCCTAGTTCTAGACACTCCAGCCAGGGGAAACAACCTCTCAGCATCTACCCTGTCAATCCCCTTCAGAATCTTGTATGTTTCAATGAGATCACCTCTCATTCTTCTAAACTCCAGAGAGTATAGGCCTATGCTACACAATCTCTCATCATAGGACAGCCCTCTCATCCCAGGAATCAATCTCGTGAACCTTCGTTGCACCGTCTCCAAGGCAAGTATATCCTTCCTGGATAAGGAGACCAAAACTGTGCACAGTACTCCAGGTGTGGTCTCACCAGGGCCCTGTACAATTGTAGCAAGACTTCCTTACTCTTATACTCCAACCCCCTTGCAATAAAAGCCAAAATGCCATTTGCCTTCCTTATTGCTTGCTGTACCTGCATGCTAGCTTTCTGTGTTTCTTGCACGAGGACACCCAAATCTCTCTGAACACCAACATTTGAAAGTTTCTCACCATTTAAAAAATATTCTGTTTTTCTAGCCTTCCTACCAAAGTGAATAACCTCACATTTCCCTACAGTATACTGCATCTGCCACCTTACTGCCCACTCACTTAGTCTATCTATATCCCTTTGCAGACTCTTTGTGTCAACACCTGGTTCTTTGTTTGAAGTCTTTGTAACTTCAAAACTTCCTTAGGAATTAAAAATCCGTCAAAACAGCAGAAATCATTAGTAAAGCTTCATTATTAACTGTGAATAAAACAGAGCTCAGTTAACTTCAATAATTCCAGTTTAATTGGGACCAATATTTTATTAACTAAACACAATACAGAACAGATCAAATAAAACAAAATAGCCCACGCTGACAAACAGTGAATGACCTCATCGTTACCTCCAGGCACTTTCCCAAATGACTCAAAATACTGAATATAACTGGAGACAAATTGGCTTTTCACATTTAATCAAATGAAATCCAAGTGCTTTGGAAATTTCAAACCCAGCATCAGGCACATGGCGACCGTAACGCCAAGGCTGAAGCTTATCTTTTGTAAAACAAACTCTTGCCGGGTTTTCAGAGCGGCCCAACTTGCCCCAGTCACAATATATCCACAGCAGCCTCTTTAACTTCTAATGTAAATCACAAAGCCTCCCCCTGCTTCTAGTCCCACAATCTGAAACTGGAATCAACAAACTCAACATATTCCCACTTTCTTAAAACTCCCAACATCCCAGACAAGACGACAAAGGGTTAAACGGCTTTTAGCTCAGGGCACAGGAAAGTGGGCGGAGCTAAAACAAACACAACAGACACTTTTCTTTAAAGACAGACTTTCAGACAAAAGGAATACTGTAACTTCTTAAAACATTCATGGTCAGGAAAACTTCCTCACTTTAACACACACCTTCACACAAACTGAAATTCCAGCAACCTTTAAGGTTCCTTTCACTCAGTAATCTTGGGCTTTATTTTTCTCGGCACAGAGGCTGATAGTTTCAGTGACGGTTTCAACTTTAAGTTTCTTTTTTTCGTTTTTTAAATTGTCGTCTCAGCAACTTATTCCCTAATTTCCTGTTTTTCCCCTTCCTTTACTGAGTTCTTAGCTGGGTTAGCTTGCACCTTAGATCTTTTCACCTCTCGCTCCCACTGTCTCTCCTCTTTATCCTTCTCCTCTCTCACCCGTTTGTTTCTCAAGGCTGCGTGCAGAGGTGGGTTGCGTAAGCCAATATACAATTCAATTTGGCCAATATACAATTCCCTTTGTCCAATTTGAACTCGCCCTCGCCAATTTGATTCTGGACCCAATCGACCGCTTATCGGTACGAGTCACCTTCTGGACTCGCGAGGAATGACACCAAGTCAGTGTCAGGGAGCAGCTTCCCATGTTCCTTGTCCCCGGCACGCTCTGTCAGGTTAGATATGCTCAGCAAAACGATCGCTCAACTACTGGTCGGAGATTAGTCCTACACCCCCCAGAGATTCTCCTTCCTGGATCGATAGCCTGGCCGAGAAAAATTAGTGGGCCACAGATCTCAGGACCCCAGTTCCACTGAACAAACTGTTTATTAATTACTATCTGTCAAGTCGTCCTGCCGCGGTCGCCAATTTGTTGAGTTTCTGGGTCTGTGCCAATTAGTCCTTTCACTCCTAAGTTACGAAAGATTTGACTTGACTCGTATTGGTGACAGTAATTATATTTTATTCAGTGTTAGCGAGACTCTATACAATACAGCATCAGAGCAGTAAACAAGGCACAATCAAGGTTTATATTACCCGTTGGGCCCTGGGTAGAAGACGCGATCTCCACAGGTCAACCCCCATTGGACCTGGTCTCTAGGCTTGCTCATCCACCCCGTGTGGGTCCTCCGTCAACCCGAAACCCTCCTCGGCGCGTCTGGTGGATGTTCCCAAGCTTCAGGCCGAATGCCTCTACAACCTAAGTGTTTGAGGGAGCCCTCCTTATACTTCTTCTTCCCAGCAAAGCCTGTGGGGACCAGTTAACCCAATCATTGACTCAGACCTGAACACCCCCCCCAGTCCAATTACAGGGATGCCCCGTCCCTAATGATCCTGCCTGCCCCTGTCAGCTCCTCATCTCACGACACCCTGATATCAGCTGTTTCTGACCATCAAGACCCATATCTGGGGTAGTTAGGGCAACACAAAGGGAACATGTCTCCATCGGTAGAGATATGGTGCCCTTGCCGTTTGCCGATGTTTTTAATTCTGGGCAGATTTAACATTCCACACAGTGGCAGCCACATATGACCTTGATAGTTGTGTCCACAGACAAGCTGTCTGTTTCTCAGTTTAAAATCTGAGACATCGCACAACACCAGGTTATAGTCCAACAGTTTTATTTGAAATTACGAGCTTTCAGAGCGCTGCTCCTTCGTCAGGTACAGTGAGGGAATCGATTACACAGTATATATAGACAGAGAACAATGTGTCTGCAGAGATACAATCCGTCAGGAAGGCATTACATCAAAGACACAGCAGAGTACAGCTAAGACAATGAGGTGGGGTCACAGGGGGTCAAACGTGTCAAATGCTGCAGTCTGCAGTTAAGCATTTTACTTTTTTTTTAAACTGGAAATCACATCTGTGAACCAGACAACGACGTCGAGTCACGTCCTGTAGCGTGACATGAAACCGAGATCCCGGTTGAGGCCGTCCTCATGGGTGCGTAACTTGGCTATCAGTTTCTGCTCGATGATTTTGCGTTGTCGTGTGTCTCGAAGGCCGCCTTAAAATCTGAGTCAAGGGAGGCCCAAGGCCTGCATTTAAAATCGAACCGCTTCTACCCAGGGCAGATTACACTGGTTTTAAAAGCAGGATTATAAGGGCAGCAATAACACAATGAAATCTTTAAACTGCAATTAATAATAGAATCAACTGAGTTAGTTCATGTTAGTTAGTAGGGAGACTCAGAAAGTAAGCTTTGCCCCTTTCTTACATCTCCAACCCCTCTTTCACCCCTACTCTCCAACCCCCCTCACCCCAACTCCTCTTTCACCCCTACTCTCCAACCCCCCTCACCCCAACTCCTCTTTCACCCCTACTCTCCAACCCCCCTCACCCCAACTCCTCTTTCACCCCTACTCTCCAACCCCCCTCACCCCAACTCCTCTTTCACCCCTACTCTCCAACCCCCCTCACCCCAACTCCTCTTTCACCCCTACTCTCCAACCCCCCTCACCCCAACTCCTCTTTCACCCCTACTCTCCAACCCCCCTCACCCCAACTCCTCTTTCACCCCTACTCTCCAACCCCCCTCACCCCAACTCCTCTTTCACCCCTACTCTCCAACCCCCCTCACCCCAACTCCTCTTTCACCCCTACTCTCCAACCCCCCTCACCCCAACTCCTCTTTCACCCCTACTCTCCAACCCCCCGCACCCCAACTCCTCTTTCACCCCTACTCTCCAACCCCCCTTCACACCAACTCCTCTTTCACCCCTACTCTCCAACCCCCCCTCACCCCAACTCCTCTTTCACCCCTACTCTCCAACCCCCTCACCCCAACTCCTCTTTCACCCCTACTCTCCAACCCCCTTCACCCCAACTCCTCTTTCACCCCTACTCTCCAACCCCCCTCACCCCAACTCTTCTTTCACCCCTACTCTCCAACCCCCCTCACCCCAACTCCTCTTTCACCCCTACTCTCCAACACCCCTCACCCCAACTCCTCTTTCACCCCTACTCTCCAACCCCCCTCACCCCAACTCCTCTTTCACCCCTACTTTTCGCGGGCTTTTCTTTCACAGGCTGGTGTCGGGAGCGGTGAGACCGGAGGTTCCAGTGAGTATTTAAACTCACTTTCGCGGGCTTTTCTTTCACAGGCATACCAATCTCAGACCGGCGGCGGCGTTCCAGAGCCACATCACGATTCAAAATGTGACGCGGGCAGCAGGGAGCAGCTGATTGGGTGAGTATGGCTAGGTAAGTATTTATACTACTCTATAGTTTGACAGTTAAGGTTCATAGTTTATAAAGTTTAGAAGGTCTTAATTTTGTGGATATAGTTTCTAGTGCTAGTAACCAAGGGCCCTTGAGTATATCATTTAATTGGTAGTATTGATTTGAGTTATATTAAATTCAATTAATTAAAGGGTAAGTCATGACAGGACAGCCCAGCCCTGTGTTATGTTCCTCCTGCTCGATGTGGGAAATCAGGGACCCTTCCGGTGTCCCTGACAACCATGTGTGCGGGAAGTGTATCCAGCTGCAGCTACTGACAGACCGCATTGCGGCGCTGGAGCTGCGGATGGATGCGTATTGGAGCATTCGCGATGCTGAGAACCTCGTGGATAGCACGTTTAGCGAGTTGGTCACACCGCAGGCAAAGGGTGTACAGGCAGGAAGTAAATGGGTGACCACCAGGCAGAGTAAGAGGTGCAGGCAGGTAGTGCAGGGTTCGCCTGTGGACATCCCCCTCTCAAACAGATATACCACTTTGGATACTGTTGGGGGGGATGACTTATCAGGGGAAGGCAGCAGCAGCCAACTTCCTGGCACCATGGGTGGCTCTGCTGCACAGGCTGGGAGGAAAAAGAGTGGAAGAGCTATAGTGATAGGGGACTCAATTGTAAGGGGAATAGATAGGCGTTTCTGCGGCCGCAACCGAGACTCCAGGATGGTGTGTTGCCTCCCTGGTGCAAGGGTCAAGGACGTCTCGGAGCGGCTACAGAACATTTTGGAGGGGGAGGGCGAACAGCCAGCTGTCGTGGTGCACATAGGCACCACGATATAGGTAAAAAAGGGGATGAGGTCCTAAAAGCAGAATATAGGGAGTTAGGAGGTAAATTAAAAAATAGGACCTCAAAAGGTAGTAATCTCAGGCTTGCTACCAGTGCCACGTGCTAGTCAGAGTAGAAATAGGAGGATATTTCAAATGAATACGTGGCTAGAGGAATGGTGCAAGGGGGATGGATTCAAATTCCTGGGACATTGGAACCGGTTCTGGGGGAGGTGGGATCAGTACAAACCGGACGGTCTGCACCTGGGCAGGGCCGGGACTGCTGTCCTAGGGGGAGTGTTTGCTAGTGCTGTTGGGGAGGGTTTAAACTAAAGTGGCAGGGGGTTGGGCACCTGAGCAGGGAGACAGAGGAAAGCGTGTCAGGAAGGGACAGAAGGTATGGAGTAAAAGGTAAAGTGTTAAAAAAGGAAAAAGCAGGAACTAAGTGTCACAAAACATATTTGAAAGTTCTTTATGAATGCACGTAGCATTCGTAACAAAATGGACGAGTTAACGGCACAAATAACTACGTATGGGTATGATCTTGTGGCCATTACAGAAACATGGCTGCAGGGTGACAACGACTGGGAATTAAATATGCCAGGGTATTTAACAATCAGGAAGGAGAGGCAGGAAGGAAGGGGAGGTGGGGTGGCTATGTTAATAAAGGAAGGAATCACTGTAATACAGAGAAATGATATTGGGTCAAAGGATCAGGATAATGAAACAGTTTGGGTGGAGATAAGGAATAATAAGGGGAAAAAAACAACTAGTGGCAGTAGTATATAGGCCTCCTAATAGTTGCAACTCTGCTGGAAGAAGTATTAATCAGGAAATAGTTGGGGCATGTAATAAGGGAACAGCTATAATTATGGGGGATTTTAACTATCATATTAACTGGACAAATCAAATTGGGCAGGGCAGCCTTGAGGAAGAGTTTATTGAGTGTATTAGGGATGGATTTCTTGAGCAGTATGTAACTGATCCTACAAGGGGGCAAGCAACCTTGGACCTGGTCCTGTGTAATGAGTCAAGATTAATTAATAATGTCCCAGTTAAGGATCCTTTTGGAATGAGTGACCATAACATGGTTGAATTCCATATCCAATTAGAGGGTGAGAAGGTTAGTTCTCAAACAAGCGTACTGAGCTTGAATAAAGGAGACTATGATGGTATGAGAGCGAAATTGATTAAAGTGGACTGGGAAAATAGATTAAAGGGTAAGACGGTACATGAGCAGTGGTGTTCATTTAAGGAGTTATTTTACAACTTTCAAAAAATATATATTCCACTGAGGAAAAAAGGGTGTAAAAGAAATGACAGCCATCCGTGGCTAAGTAAAGAAATTAAGGATAGTATCCGACTAAAAACAAGGACATATAAGGTAGCCAAACTTAGTGGGAGGATAGAAGATTGGGAAGTCTTCAAAAGACAGCAAAAAGTAACTAAAGGATTGATTAAGAAAGGGAAGATAGATTATGAAAATAAATTAGCAAAAATTATAAAAACAGATAGCAAGAGTTTCTATAGTTATATAAAAAGAAAAAGGGTGGCTAAGGCAAACGTAGGTCCCTTAGAGGATGAGACCGGGAAATTAATGGTGGGAAAGATGGAGATGGCAAAAATGCTGAATGAATATTTTGTTTCAGTCTTTACGGTAGAGGATACTAAGAATATCCCAACATTGGACAAACAGGGGGTTCTAGGGGGGGAGGAGCTAAATACAATTAAAATCACTAAGGAATTGGTACTCAGTAAAATAATGGGACTCAAGGTGGATAAATCCCCTGGATCTGATGGCTTACATCCTAGGGTCTTGAGGGAAGTGGCAGTAGGGATTGTAGATGCTTTGGTAATAATTTTCCAAAATTCCTGGACTCAGCAAAGGTCCCGGCAGATTGGAAAACTGCTAATGTAACACCCTTATTTAAAAAGGGTAGCAGGCAGAAGGCTGGAAATTATAGACCAGTTAGCCTAACATCTGTGGTGGATAAAATTTTGGAGTCTATTATTAAGGAGACAGTAACGGAACATTTAGATAAACATAATTTAATAGGACAAAGTCAGCATGGCTTTATGAAGGGGAAGTCATGTCTGACAAATTTGCTTGAGTTCTTTGAGGACATAACGTACAGGGTGGATAAAGGGGAATCAGTGGACGTAGTGTATTTAGACTTCCAGAAGGCATTTGACAAGGTGCCACATAAAAGATTATTGCTCAAGATAAAAAAATCACTGGATTGGGGGTAATATTCTGGCATGGGTGGAGGATTGGTTATCTAACAGGAAGCAGAGAGTTGGGATAAATGGTTCATTCTCCAGTAGCCAGTGGTGTTCCGCAGGGGTCGGTGCTGGGTCCCCAACTCTTTACAATCTATATTAACGATTTGGAGGAGGGGACCGAGTGTAACATATCAAAGTTTGCAGATGATACAAAGATGGGAGGGAAAGTAGAAAGTGAGGAGGACATAAAAAACCTACAAGGGGATATAGACAGGCTGGGTGAGTGGGCGGAGATTTGGCAGATGCAATACAATATTGGAAAATGTGAGGTTATGCACTTTGGCAGGAAAAATCAGAGAGCAAGTTATTATCGTAATGGCGAGAAACTGGAAAGTACTGCAGTACAAAGGGATCTGGGGGTCCTAGTGCAAGAAAATCAAAAAGTTAGTATGCAGGTGCAGCAGGTGATCAAGAAGGCCAATGGAATGTTGGCTTTTATTGCTAGGGGGATAGATTATAAAAACAGGGAGGTATTGCTGCAGTTATATAAGGTATTGGTGAGACCGCACCTGGAATACTGCATACAGTTTTGGTGTCCATACTTAAGAAAAGACATACTTGCTCTCGAGGCAGTACAAAGAAGGTTCACTCGGTTAATCCCGGGGATGAGGGGGTGGACATATGAGGAGAGGTTGAGTAGATTGGGACTCTACTCATTGGAGTTCAGAAGAATGAGAGGCGATCTTATTGAAACATATAAGATTGTGAAGGGGCTTGATCGGGTGGATGCGGTAAGGATGTTTCCAAGGATGGGTGAAACTAGAACTAGGGGGCATAATCTTAGAATAAGGGGCTGCTCTTTCAAAACTGAGATGAGGAGAAACTTCTTCACTCAGAGGGTAGTAGGTCTGTGGAATTTGCTGCCCCAGGAAGCTGTGGAAGCTACATCATTAAATAAATTTAAAACAGAAATAGACAGTTTCCTGAAAGTAAAGGGAATTAGGGGTTACGGGGAGCGGGCAGGAAATTGGACATGAGGCTGAGTTCGGATCGGTCAAGGCCCTGTGGGTGGCGGAGCGGGCCCAGGGGCTGAGTGGCCGGGTCCTGCTCCTACTTCTTGTGTTCTTTAGATTTGAGGTTAGGATCAGATCAGCCATGATCTTATTGAATGGCGGAGCAGGCTCGAGGGGCCGATTGGCCTACTCCTGCTCCTATTTCTTATGTTCTTATGTTCTCCAACCCCCCTCACCCCAACTCCTCTTTCACCCCTACTCTCCAAACCCCCTCACCCCAACACCTCTTTCACCCCTACTCTCCAACCCCCCTCACCCCAACTCCTCTTTCACCCCTACTCTCCAACCCCCTCACCCCCAACTCCTCTTTCACCCCTACACTCCAACCCCCTCACCCCAACACCTCTTTCACCCCTACTCTCCAACCCCCCTCACCCCAACTCCTCTTTCACCCCTACTCTCCAACCCCCTCACCCCAACTCCTCTTTCACCCCTACTCTCCAACCCCCCTCACCCCAACTCCCCTTTCACCCCAACTCTCCAACCCCTCACCCCAACTCCTCTTTCACCCCTACTCTCCAACCCCCTCACCCCAACTCCTCTTTCACCCCTACTCTCCAACCCCCTCACCCCAACTCCTCTTTCACCCCTACTCTCCAACCCCCTCACCCCAACTCCTCTTTCACCCCTACTCTCCAACCCCCTCACCCCAACTCCTCTTTCACCCCTACTCTCCAACCCCTCACCCCCAACTCCTCTTTCACCCCTACTCTCCAACCCCCCTCACCCCCAACTCCTCTTTCACCCCTACTCTCCAACCCCCTCACCCCAACTCCTCTTTCACCCCTACTCTCCAACCCCCCCCCACCCACCCCAACTCCTCTTTCACCCCTACTCTCCAACCCCCCTCACCCCAACTCCTCTTTCACCCCTACTCTCCAACCCCCCTCACCCCAACTCCTCTTTCACCCCTACTCTCCAACCCCCTCACCCCAACTCCTCTTTCACCCCTACTCTCCAACCCCCCTCACCCCAACTCTCCAACCCCCTCTTATCTTCCATTCACTTCAATTGAAAGGAAAGCGAGATTGGACCAGTCAGGATTTGAAAGATATTTACAACAGATTCTAGATGTTCTTAGAGTTGGGATCTTTCTCTATTCTGTCCACTCGAGGAGTTAGATACAGACTTTCTCGTGTGAATATAGAGCTGGGGTATTGGGCCGTGAAGTGTTTACTTGTTTACCTTGTTGACTCTAAACCTTTGCCAATTATTTGATGTGATCTGTTTACTGGTACGTATTTTGTTAAAATACACTTGCTGAGGGGATTCAAATGTAAATTGAAAGCAGGCGTGATGCTCTATTCACACACTAAGTCCATAGCTGAAAGTGAACGGCCTCTCCCTAGTGTGAAGCCGCTGGTGTCTCAGCAGGTGGGATGACCGAGTGAATCGGATCCCACACTCAGAGCAGGTAAACGGCCTCTCCCCAGTGTGAACTCGCTGGTGTCTCAGCAGGTCGGATGACACAGTGAATCCCTTCCCACACTCGGAGCAGGTGAACGGCCTCTCCCCAGTGTGAACTCGCTGGTGTGTCAGCAGGTCGGATGAACGAGTGAATCGCTTCCCACACTCAGAGCAAGTGAACGGCCTCTCCCCAGTGTGAACTCGCTGGTGTGTCAGCAGGTTGGCTGAACGAGTGAATCCCTTCCCACACATGGAGCAGGTGAACGGCCTCTCCCCAGAGTGAACTCGCTGGTGTGTCAGCAGGTTGGCTGAGCGAGTGAATCCCTTCCCGCACTCGGAGCAGGTGAACGGCCTCTCCCCAGTGTGAACTCGCTGGTGTGTCAGCAGGTTGGATGACCGAGTGAATCCCTTCCCACATTCAGAGCAGGTGAACGGCCTCTCCCCAGTGTGAACTCGCTGGTGAATCAGCAGGGTGGATGACGCAGTGAATCCGTTCCCACACTGAGAGCAGGTGAATGGCCTCTCTCCAGTGTGATCTCGCTGGTGTCTCAGCAGGGTGGATAACTGAGTGAATCCCTTCCCACACTCAGCGCAGGTGAACGGCCTCTCCCCGGTGTGAGTGCGATGATGTATTTCCAGCTCAGACGGGTAATTAAATCCCTTCCCACAGTCCCCACATTTCCACGGTTTCTCCATGGTGCGGGTGTCCTCGTGTTTCTCCAGGTTGGACGATCAGTTGAAGCCTCATCCACACACAGAACACGTATACGGTTTCTCCCCGCTGTGAATGGTTCAATGTTTTTTCAGGCTGTGTAACTGGTTAAAGCTCTTTCCACAGTCAGTGCACTGGAACACTCTCACTCGGGTGTGTGTGTCTAGGTGCTTTTCCAGTCACACTGATGTTTGAAATCTTTTCCCACAGACAAACATTTCTTCTTCCACAATTAAAGGCCGATGATATTCAGGTTCTGATGAATTGAGCAACTCTGTCAGATCTTGACGTGATGTTTGGTTTGAGTTTCCCGTCTGCAAATCCTCCCCTTCTAATACTCTGTAAAAGGAGTTTACAAAACTCATCACTGTATGTACAGGACAAAAATTCAGAACAGACAATTCTATTTTTGAAAGAACATTCTTTCCTCTCTTGTTCCTCCAAAGCTGTAAATTCCCGTCCCACACATTTTCCCTCCTCCCTGTGCTAAAATCCAAACACATCGCACATCTCAAGACAGGTCCTCTGCTCCCAGTTTTCAACACCAACTCTGGCTGGGTTCAGTTCTACACTCACTGGTTCCCCTCCCTCTCCTCCCCTGAAGGTGCTGACTCTGGCTGGGTTCAGTTCTACACTCACTGGTTCCCCTCCCTCTCTGCCCGTGAACATAAGAAATAGGAGCAGGAATAGGCCAAACGGCCCCCCGAGCCTGCTCTGCAATTCAATAAGATCATGGCTGATTAGTGACCTCAACTCCACCTTCCCGCATGATCTCCATATCCCCTGATTCCCCTAGAGTCCAAAAATCTATCTATCTCAGCTTTGAATATACTCAAAGACTCAGCATTCACAGCCCTCTGGGGCAGAGAATTCCAAAGATTCACAACCCTCTGGGAGAAGAAATTCCTCCTCATCTCGGTCTTAAATGGCCGACCTCTTATCCTGAGACTGAGTTGAGAGTGACTGCCTTTGACATCAAGGCAGCATTTGACCGCGTGTGGCATCAAGGAGCCCCAGTAAAACTGAAGTCAATGGGAATCGGGGGCGGGGGGGGGGGGGGGGGCAGAACTCTCCACTGGCTGGAGTCATACCTAGCACAAAGGAAGATGGTTGTGGTGATTGAAGGTCAATCATCACAGCCCCAGGACATCGCTGCAGGAGTTCCTCAGGGCAGTGTTCTAGGCCCAACCATCTTCAGCTGCTTCATCAATGACCTTCCCTGCAACATAAGGTCAAAAATGGGGATGTTCGCTGATGACTGCACAGTGTTCAGTGCCATTCACAACTCCTCAGATAATGAAGCAGTCCATGCCCGCATGCAACAAGACCTGGACAACATTCAGGCTTGGGCTAATAAGTGGCAGATAACATTCGCGCCACACAAGGATGATCTCCAACAAGCGAGAGCCTAACCACTGCCCCTTGACAGTCAACGGCATTACCATCGCCGAATCCCCCACCATCAACATCCTGGGGGTCACCACTGACCAGAAACTTAACTGGACCAGCCACATAAATACTGTGGCAACAGGAGCAGGTCAGAGGCTGGGTATTCTGTGGTGAGTGGCTCCCCAAAGCCTTTCCACCATCTACAAGGCACAAGTCAGGAGTGTGATGGAATACTCTCCACTTGCCTGGATGAGTGCAGCTCCAACAACAGTCAAGAAGCTCGACACCATCCAGGACAAAGCAGCCCGCTTGATTGGCACCCCATCCACCACCTTAAACATTCACTCCCTCCACCACCGGCGTACCATGGCTGCAGTGTGTACCATCTACAAGATGCACTGCAGCAACTCGCCAAGTCTTCTTCGGCAGCACCTCCCAAACCCGCGACCTCTACCACCTAGAAGGACAAGGGCAGCAGGCGCATGGGAACACCATCACCTCCAAGTCACACATCATCCTGACTTGGAAGTATATCACCGTTCCTTCATCGTCGCTGGGTCAAAATCCTGGAACTCCCTCCCTAACAGCACTGTGGGAGTACCCTCACCACACGGACTGCAGCGGTTCAAGAAGGCGGCTCACCACCACCTTCTCAAGGGCAACTAGGGATGGGCAATAAATGCTGGCCTTGCCAGCGACGCCCACATCCCATCAAAGAATTAAAAAACCACTGATTTCTCGACACTCCAGCCAGGGGAAACAACCTCTCAGCATCTACGCTGTCAGTCCTCTTCAGAATCTTGTATGTTTCAATGAGATCACCTCACATTCTTCTAAAATCCAGAGGGTATAGGCCCATTCTACACAATCTCTCATCATAGGACAGCCCCCCAGGATTCAATCTAGTCTGAAGGTGCTGACTCTGGCTGGGTTCAGATCCATTCACTGGGACCCTGAAGCCCAGCCCACGACTGGTACCTTTACAAAGATGGCCACGCATGTGCTATACACCTGCATGAAGTCGGATTCTGACGCACAAATCCTCTACTTGCCTTTACAAAGATGGCCGCCGTTAACCCGGGCCTGTTACCAGGAAAAAGCCCCGGAGCTGCAATCGCGGAACCTGTAGGTTCTCATTCGGGGCTTGCGGCCTACACCAGGTGCTTATGAAGCTCACCCGCCGGGTGCGTTACATCCCTGCGCCCCGCTGATTCGTAATCGGCGTAAAAACCTCGTCTGCAACCTTTCTGCGTTGGTTCCACACGCAGGGCCCGGATCACAGTGACACTGCGCATGCTCCAGCTACGGGCGGGTACTGCGCCTGCGCACTGGGCTCCTCCAGTGTGAATGGGGCATATCCTCCCCCGCGGGGCATGCTGGGGAACAGACCCACTATTGAAAGCCCCAATTAGTGAATGGAGAATGAGTTTCTGTGATTCCTTTGAGAGAAAATTCATCAATAATTCACACAGAAACCCAAGTGCACGGGCACTCTGCCATGGTTCAGTCCTGGATGTGATTAATAACAGAATCCAAACCCCTGCAGTCACCTGTGAACTCACTGGAGTCTCAGCAGGTGGGGTGAATTTCTTCCCCACACACAGGATATTGAAACAGCCTCTCTCCAGTATCAATGCGCTGATCGTGCATCAGCTGCTTTGAACTTGAAAAGCTTTTCTCACTGTCAGAGTATTTAAAGCAACAGTTCTCAATGTGGACACTGGAGTGTCAACAGTTGGGACAACGGAGTGAATCCCTTCCCACACGTGAAGTATCTAAATGGTGTCTCTCCGGTGTGACTGTGCTGGTGTGTCAGTAAATGGGATGATCGATTGAATCACTTTCCACATACAGAGCAGTGAATGGATTCTCCCCCTTACGAATATGTTAGTGTGGGAATAGATGAGATAAGCGAGTGACTCTCTTTCTCAGCTGGTGAACGTCCTGGCCCTGGTGTGACTGTATCAATGAGTTTGCACCTCAGACGGGCAACTGAATCCATTCCCACATTCCCCACATTTACACTGTTAATTCAGGTGGGCGCATGATTCTCACAGGCTAGACGATTTGTTAAAAGTGGATCCAGGCACAGAACACGCGTCCTGTTTCTCCCCGCTGTGATTGGTGCTTTTTCCTTCTATATCCAAAGGCCGATGATATTCAGGTCCTGATAATCCGGTGAATCTGTCAGATCTTGATGCAATGTTTGGATTCAGTTTTCATCTGCAGATCCTCCCCTTCTAATACCCTCAAATGGTGTTTACAACAGGATAGAACTTCAGAACAGACAAATCTAGTTTCGATACAACATTCTTTCCCTTCCTGTCCCTCCTAAGCTGTAAATTCCCCATACTACACACTCTCCCTTCATCCTTACTGTCTCAAAACAACATTCATTACATTGTCTGGGATTTTGTGTCTCCCCTTCTCTCCAGAAGGAACTGAATCTGGCTGGGTGCAATTAGTTAACCTCTACATTTTGGTAGGAAGAACGAGGAGAGGCAATATAAACTAAAGGGTACAATTCTAAAGGGGGTGCCTGAACAGAGAGACCTGGGGGTGTATGTGCACAAATTGTTGAAGGTGGCAGGGCAGGTTGAGAAAGCGGTTAAAAAAGCATACGGGATCCTGGGCTTCATAAATAGAGGTCATGATGTGGAGATGCCGACGTTGGACTGGGGTGGACAAAAATGAGAAGTCGCACAACACCAGGTTATAGTCCAACAGATTTATTTAATTTTACAAGCTTTCGGAGCAGTTCGCTCCTTCGTCAGGTAAGTTTAGCAGTGAGAGAATCTCCCAGAATTCACAATTTAAACACAGACAAAATATATTCAAATCTTTCCTACATCAAAGAGCACAGCCAAGACAATGAGATGTGTCCCAGGGGGTCCAACGTGTCAAACCACCTGCTGGCTGCATATCCTGTCAATCTGTGTAGGTTCTTGTGTTAGCCTTTTAAAAAAAAAAAACACCTGGGAAGACCGGCCATGATGCCTTCGACAACCATTTTTTTACCCAAACACACGGAACAGCCATGGGGACCAAATTCGCACCCCAATATGCCAACATCTTCATGCACAAGTTCGAGCAAGACTTCTTCGCTGCACAGGACCTCCAACCAACGCTGTACACCAATTACATCGACGACATCTTCTTCCTTTGGACCCACGGCGAAGGATCACTGAAAGGACTACACGATAGCATCAACAGGTTCCATCCCACCATCAAACTCACCATGGACTACTCCTCAGAATCGGTTTCATTCTTGGACACACGAATCTCCATCAAAGACGGACGCCTCAGCACTTCACTCTACCGCAAGCCCACGGACAACCTCACGATGCTCCACTTCTCCAGCTTCCACCCTAACCACGTTAAAGAAGCCATCCCCTATGGACAAGCCCTGCGAATACACAGGATCTGCTCAGACGAGGAGGAACGCGATGGACACCTACGGACACTGAAAGACGCCCTCGTAAGAACGGGATATGACGCTCGACTCGTCGATCGACAGTTCCGACGGGCCACAGCGAAAAACCGCATAGACCTCCTCAGAAGACAAACACGGGACACAACCAACAGAGTACCCTACGTCGTCCAGTACTTCCCCGGAGCGGAAAAACTACGCCATGTTCTTCGCAGCCTTCAACATGTCATCGATGACGATGAACACCTTGCTAAGGCCATCCCCACGCCTCCACTACTCGCCTTCAAGCAGCCGCCTAACCTCAAAAGTACCATCGTTCGCAGCAGATTACCCATCTTTCAGGCGAACAGCAACCAAGACACCACACAACCCTGCCACGGCAACCTCTGCAAGACATGCCAAATCATGGACACAGATACCATCATCACACGTGAGGACACTACCCACCAGGTACACGGTACATACTCATGTGACTCGGCCAACGTTGTCTACCTGATACGTTGCAGTAAAGGATGCTCCAGAGCATGGTACATCGGCGAGACCATGCAGACACTGAGACAACGTATGAACGGACACCGCGCAACAATCGCCAGGCAGGAGGGTTGCCTCCCAGTCGGGGAACACTTCAGCAGCCAGGGGCATTCAGCCTCGGATATGCGGGTAAGCGTTCTCCAAGGCGGCCTTCAAGATACACGACAGCGCAAAATCATAGAGCAGAAACTGATAGCCAAGTTCCGCACTCATGAGGATGGCCTCAATCGCGATATCGGGTTCATGTCACGATACAGAACGTGACTTGACATCATGGCCGGTCTTCCCAGGTGTTTTTTTTTTAAAAAAAAGGCTAACACAAGAACCTACACAGATTGACAGGATATGCAGCCAGCAGGTGGTTTGACACGTTGGACCCCCTGGGACACATCTCATTGTCTTGGCTGTGCTCTTTGATGTAGGAAAGATTTGAATATATTTTGTCTGTGTTTAAATTGTGAATTCTGGGAGATTCTCTCACTGCTAAACTTACCTGACGAAGGAGCGAACTGCTCCGAAAGCTTGTAAAATTAAATAAATCTGTTGGACTATAACCTGGTGTTGTGCGACTTCTCATTTTCATAAATAGAAGCACAGAGTACAAAAGCAAGGAAGTTATGATGAACTTTTATAAAACACTGTTCCGACCTCTCTGGAGTTTAGAAGAATGAGAGGTGATCTCATTGAAACATACAAGATTCTGAAGGGGATTGACAGGGTAGATGCTGAGAGGTTATTTTCCCTGGCTGGAGTGTCTAGAACTAAGGGGCATAGTCTCAGGATAGGGGTCGACCATTTAAGACTGAGATGAAGAGGAATTTCTTCACTCAGAGGGTTGTGAATCTTTGGAATTCTCTGCCCCAGAGGGCTGTGAATGCTGAGTCTTTGAGTATATTCAAGGCTGAGATAGATAGATTTTTGGACTCTAGGGGAATCAAGGGATATGGAGATCAGGCGGGAAAGTGAAGTTGAGGTTGATGATCAGCCATGATCTTATTGAATGGCGGAGCAGGCTCGAGGGGCCGTAGGGCCTACTCCTGCTCCTAATTCTTATGTTCTTATGACCTCAACTGGAGCATTGTGTCCAATTCTGGGCACCACACTTTAGGAAGGATGTGAAGGCCTTCGAGAGGGTGTGGAAAAGATTTGTTCCAGAAACAATGGTTCCAGGGACGAGGGACGTCAGTTACGTGGATAGACTAGAGAAGCTGGGTTTGTTCTCTTTGGAGCAGAGAAGATTGAGAGGAGATTTGATAGAGGTGCTCAACATCATGAGGGGTCTAGACAGAGTCGATAGAGAGAAGCTGTTTCCATTGGTGGAAGGGTCGAGAACCAGAGGACACAGATTTAAGGTGATTGGCAGACGAACCAAAGGTGACATGTGGAAAAACTTTTTTATGCAGCGAATGGTTAGGATCGGGAATTCACTGCCTGAAAGGGTGGTGGAGGCAGATTCAATTGTGGCTTTCAAAAGGGAATTGGGTAAGTACCTGAAGGAAAAATGTTGGCAGGGCTACGAGGAAAGGGCGGGGGGAGTGGGACTAGCTGAAGTGCTCTTGCAGAGAGCCGGCACGGGCTCGATGGGCCTCCTGCTGTGCTCTAACGAGTCTATGATTCGATGATTCCAGAGCCTCACCATCAGCCGACTCAGTGAGTGTCAGCAGTGACAGCAGTCCAATCCTGCCCTCAATTGGCATCCATACATTTCCCACTTGATGTCACTGGATCTCCATCAAGAGCAGGGGCAGTGGCTGATTCTTACTCTTAGTTAGCCCAGTGGTACTGAGGATAATTATAGCCCCTGAACTGCTGCCTGGTCAGAGATCAACTAACAGCCCAGATCAAGGATTGAACTTGGTAACTTCCTAGTCAGTAGCTCAGAGTGTTTTAAAGTGGAAGGGGGAGGGGGAGAACAGAATATTTAGAAACAAATATCACTCAACCTTAAAACAAAACCTTCATCACACTGCAAAATTCTGAAGACTTTCAATATTAAACAAGCAAATCAAATGGATCGTCAAAAATAGTGAGACATTTCAGAAAGGATCAAGTCACTGTTTATATTACACTAGACCCTGTCTCTGTTTAAATTACACTAGACCTGGTCTATGCTTATATTACACTAGACCCTGTCTATGTTTATATTACACTAGACCCTGTCACTGTTTATATTACACTAGACCCTGTCTCTGTTTATATTACACTAGATCCTGTCTCTGTTTATATTACACTAGACCTGGTCTCTGCTTATATTACACTAGACCCTGTCTCTGTTTATATTACACTAGACCCTGTCTCTGTTTATATTACACTAGACCCTGTCTTTGTTTATATTACACTAGACCCTGTCTCTGTTTATATTACACTATACCCTGTCTCTCTTAACATTACACTAGACCCTGTCTCTGTTTATATTACACTTGAACATTTCTCTGTTTATATTACACTGGACCCTGTCTCTGATTATATTACATGAGACCATTTCTCTGTTTATATTACACATGACCCTGTCTCTCTTTATATTACACTAGACCCTGTCTCTGGTTATATTACACTAGAACCTGTCTCTGTTTATATTACAATAGACCCTGTCTCTGTTTATATTACACTAGACCCTGTCTCTGTTTATATTACAGTAGACACTGTCTCTGTTTATATTACAGTAGACCTGGTCTCTGTTTATAGTACATTAGACCCTGTCTCTGTTAATATTATACTGGACCCTGTCTTTGTTCATATTACACTTGAACATTTCTCTCTTTATATTACACTCGATCCTGTCTCTGTTTGTATTACACTCGACCCTGTCTCTGTTTATTTTACACTAGACCTGGTCTCTGTTTATATTACAGTAGACCCTGTCTCTGTTAATATTGCACTAGACCCTGACTCTGACTATATTACACTATACCCTATCCCTGTTTATATTACACTAGAACCTGTCTCTGTTTATATTACACTAGACCCTGTCTCTGTTTATATTACACTAGACCCTGTCTCTGTTTATATATCACTAGGCCCTGTCACTGTTTATATTACACTAGACCCTGTCTCTGTTTATATTACACTGGATCCTGTCACTGTTTATATCACACTCAGCCCTGTCTCTGTTTATATTATACTAGACCCTGTCTCTGTTTATATTACACTAGGCCCTGTCAATGTTTATATTACACTAGACCCTGCCTCTGTTTATATTACACTGGACCATGTCTCTGTTTATATTACACTGGATCCTGTCTCTGTTTATATCACAGTCGGCCCTGTCTCTGTTTATATTACACTAGACCCTGTCTCTGTTTATATTACACTAGACCCTGTCTCTGTTTATATTACACTAGACCCTGTCTCTGTTTATATTACACTAGACCCTGTCTCTGTTTATATTACACTAGACCCTGTCTCTGTTTATATTACACTAGACCCTGTCTCTGTTTATATTACACTAGACCCTGTCTCTGTTTATATTACACTAGACCCTGTCTCTGTTTATATTACACTAGACCCTGTCTCTGTTTATATTACACTAGACCCTGTCTCTGTTTATATTACACTAGACCCTGTCTCTGTTTATATTACACTAGACCCTGTCTCTGTTTATATTACACTAGACCCTGTCTCTGTTTATATTACACTAGACCCTGTCTCTGTTTATATTACACTAGACCCTGTCTCTGTTTATATTACACTAGACCCTGTCTCTGTTTATATTACACTAGACCCTGTCTCTGTTTATATTACACTAGACCCTGTCTCTGTTTATATTACACTAGACCCTGTCTCTGTTTATATTACACTAGACCCTGTCTCTGTTTATATTACACTAGACCCTGTCTCTGTTTATATTACACTAGACCCTGTCTCTGTTTATATTACACTAGACCCTGTCTCTGTTTATATTACACTAGACCCTGTCTCTGTTTATATTACACTAGACCCTGTCTCTGTTTATATTACACTAGACCCTGTCTCTGTTTATATTACACTAGACCCTGTCTCTGTTTATATTACACTAGACCCTGTCTCTGTTTATATTACACTAGACCCTGTCTCTGTTTATATTACACTAGACCCTGTCTCTGTTTATATTACACTAGACCCTGTCTCTGTTTATATTACACTAGACCCTGTCTCTGTTTATATTACACTAGACCCTGTCTCTGTTTATATTACACTAGACCCTGTCTCTGTTTATATTACACTAGACCCTGTCTCTGTTTATATACACTAGACCCTGTCTCTGTTTATATTACACTAGACCCTGTCTCTGTTTATATTACACTAGACCCTGTCTCTGTTTATATTACACTAGACCCTGTCTCTGTTTATATTACACTAGACCCTGTCTCTGTTTATATTACACTAGACCCTGTCTCTGTTTATATTACACTAGACCCTGTCTCTGTTTATATTACACTAGACCCTGTCTCTGTTTATATTACACTAGACCCTGTCTCTGTTTATATTACACTAGACCCTGTCTCTGTTTATATTACACTAGACCCTGTCTCTGTTTATATTACACTAGACCCTGTCTCTGTTTATATTACACTAGACCCTGTCTCTGTTTATATTACACTAGACCCTGTCTCTGTTTATATTACACTAGACCCTGTCTCTGTTTATATTACACTAGACCCTGTCTCTGTTTATATTACACTAGACCCTGTCTCTGTTTATATTACACTAGACCCTGTCTCTGTTTATATTACACTAGACCCTGTCTCTGTTTATATTACACTAGACCCTGTCTCTGTTTATATTACACTAGACCCTGTCTCTGTTTATATTACACTAGACCCTGTCTCTGTTTATATTACACTAGACCCTGTCTCTGTTTATATTACACTAGACCCTGTCTCTGTTTATATTACACTAGACCCTGTCTCTGTTTATATTACACTAGACCCTGTCTCTGTTTATATTACACTAGACCCTGTCTCTGTTTATATTACACTAGACCCTGTCTCTGTTTATATTACACTAGACCCTGTCTCTGTTTATATTACACTAGACCCTGTCTCTGTTTATATTACACTAGACCCTGTCTCTGTTTATATTACACTAGACCCTGTCTCTGTTTATATTACACTAGACCCTGTCTCTGTTTATATTACACTAGACCCTGTCTCTGTTTATATTACACTAGACCCTGTCTCTGTTTATATTACACTAGACCCTGTCTCTGTTTATATTACACTAGACCCTGTCTCTGTTTATATTACACTAGACCCTGTCTCTGTTTATATTACACTAGACCCTGTCTCTGTTTATATTACACTAGACCCTGTCTCTGTTTATATTACACTAGACCCTGTCTCTGTTTATATTACACTAGACCCTGTCTCTGTTTATATTACACTAGACCCTGTCTCTGTTTATATTACACTAGACCCTGTCTCTGTTTATATTACACTAGACCCTGTCTCTGTTTATATTACACTAGACCCTGTCTCTGTTTATATTACACTAGACCCTGTCTCTGTTTATATTACACTAGACCCTGTCTCTGTTTATATTACACTAGACCCTGTCTCTGTTTATATTACACTAGACCCTGTCTCTGTTTATATTACACTAGACCCTGTCTCTGTTTATATTACACTAGACCCTGTCTCTGTTTATATTACACTAGACCCTGTCTCTGTTTATATTACACTAGACCCTGTCTCTGTTTATATTACACTAGACCCTGTCTCTGTTTATATTACACTCGACCCTGTCTCTGTTTATATTACACTAGACCCTGTCTCTGTTTATATTACACTAGACCCTGTCTCTGTTTATATTACACTAGACCCTGTCTCTGTTTATATTACACTAGACCCTGTCTCTGTTTATATTACACTAGACCCTGTCTCTGTTTATATTACACTAGACCCTGTCTCTGTTTATATTACACTAGACCCTGTCTCTGTTTATATTACACTAGACCCTGTCTCTGTTTATATTACACTAGACCCTGTCTCTGTTTATATTACACTAGACCCTGTCTCTGTTTATATTACACTAGACCCTGTCTCTGTTTATATTACACTAGACCCTGTCTCTGTTTATATTACACTAGACCCTGTCTCTGTTTATATTACACTAGACCCTGTCTCTGTTTATATTACACTAGACCCTGTCTCTGTTTATATTACACTAGACCCTGTCTCTGTTTATATTACACTAGACCCTGTCTCTGTTTATATTACACTAGACCCTGTCTCTGTTTATATTACACTAGACCCTGTCTCTGTTTATATTACACTAGACCCTGTCTCTGTTTATATTACACTAGACCCTGTCTCTGTTTATATTACACTAGACCCTGTCTCTGTTTATATTACACTAGACCCTGTCTCTGTTTATATTACACTAGACCCTGTCTCTGTTTATATTACACTAGACCCTGTCTCTGTTTATATTACACTAGACCCTGTCTCTGTTTATATTACACTAGACCCTGTCTCTGTTTATATTACACTAGACCCTGTCTCTGTTTATATTACACTAGACCCTGTCTCTGTTTATATTACACTAGACCCTGTCTCTGTTTATATTACACTAGACCCTGTCTCTGTTTATATTACACTAGACCCTGTCTCTGTTTATATTACACTAGACCCTGTCTCTGTTTATATTACACTAGACCCTGTCTCTGTTTATATTACACTAGACCCTGTCTCTGTTTATATTACACTAGACCCTGTCTCTGTTTATATTACACTAGACCCTGTCTCTGTTTATATTACACTAGACCCTGTCTCTGTTTATATTACACTAGACCCTGTCTCTGTTTATATTACACTAGACCCTGTCTCTGTTTATATTACACTAGACCCTGTCTCTGTTTATATTACACTAGACCCTGTCTCTGTTTATATTACACTAGACCCTGTCTCTGTTTATATTACACTAGACCCTGTCTCTGTTTATATTACACTAGACCCTGTCTCTGTTTATATTACACTAGACCCTGTCTCTGTTTATATTACACTAGACCCTGTCTCTGTTTATATTACACTAGACCCTGTCTCTGTTTATATTACACTAGACCCTGTCTCTGTTTATATTACACTAGACCCTGTCTCTGTTTATATTACACTAGACCCTGTCTCTGTTTATATTACACTAGACCCTGTCTCTGTTTATATTACACTAGACCCTGTCTCTGTTTATATTACACTAGACCCTGTCTCTGTTTATATTACACTAGACCCTGTCTCTGTTTATATTACACTAGACCCTGTCTCTGTTTATATTACACTAGACCCTGTCTCTGTTTATATTACACTAGACCCTGTCTCTGTTTATATTACACTAGACCCTGTCTCTGTTTATATTACACTAGACCCTGTCTCTGTTTATATTACACTAGACCCTGTCTCTGTTTATATTACACTAGACCCTGTCTCTGTTTATATTACACTAGACCCTGTCTCTGTTTATATTACACTAGACCCTGTCTCTGTTTATATTACACTAGACCCTGTCTCTGTTTATATTACACTAGACCCTGTCTCTGTTTATATTACACTAGACCCTGTCTCTGTTTATATTACACTAGACCCTGTCTCTGTTTATATTACACTAGACCCTGTCTCTGTTTATATTACACTAGACCCTGTCTCTGTTTATATTACACTAGACCCTGTCTCTGTTTATATTACACTAGACCCTGTCTCTGTTTATATTACACTAGACCCTGTCTCTGTTTATATTACACTAGACCCTGTCTCTGTTTATATTACACTAGACCCTGTCTCTGTTTATATTACACTAGACCCTGTCTCTGTTTATATTACACTAGACCCTGTCTCTGTTTATATTACACTAGACCCTGTCTCTGTTTATATTACACTAGACCCTGTCTCTGTTTATATTACACTAGACCCTGTCTCTGTTTATATTACACTAGACCCTGTCTCTGTTTATATTACACTAGACCCTGTCTCTGTTTATATTACACTAGACCCTGTCTCTGTTTATATTACACTAGACCCTGTCTCTGTTTATATTACACTAGACCCTGTCTCTGTTTATATTACACTAGACCCTGTCTCTGTTTATATTACACTAGACCCTGTCTCTGTTTATATTACACTAGACCCTGTCTCTGTTTATATTACACTAGACCCTGTCTCTGTTTATATTACACTAGACCCTGTCTCTGTTTATATTACACTAGACCCTGTCTCTGTTTATATTACACTAGACCCTGTCTCTGTTTATATTACACTAGACCCTGTCTCTGTTTATATTACACTAGACCCTGTCTCTGTTTATATTACACTAGACCCTGTCTCTGTTTATATTACACTAGACCCTGTCTCTGTTTATATTACACTAGACCCTGTCTCTGTTTATATTACACTAGACCCTGTCTCTGTTTATATTACACTAGACCCTGTCTCTGTTTATATTACACTAGACCCTGTCTCTGTTTATATTACACTAGACCCTGTCTCTGTTTATATTACACTAGACCCTGTCTCTGTTTATATTACACTAGACCCTGTCTCTGTTTATATTACACTAGACCCTGTCTCTGTTTATATTACACTAGACCCTGTCTCTGTTTATATTACACTAGACCCTGTCTCTGTTTATATTACACTAGACCCTGTCTCTGTTTATATTACACTAGACCCTGTCTCTGTTTATATTACACTAGACCCTGTCTCTGTTTATATTACACTAGACCCTGTCTCTGTTTATATTACACTAGACCCTGTCTCTGTTTATATTACACTAGACCCTGTCTCTGTTTATATTACACTAGACCCTGTCTCTGTTTATATTACACTAGACCCTGTCTCTGTTTATATTACACTAGACCCTGTCTCTGTTTATATTACACTAGACCCTGTCTCTGTTTATATTACACTAGACCCTGTCTCTGTTTATATTACACTAGACCCTGTCTCTGTTTATATTACACTAGACCCTGTCTCTGTTTATATTACACTAGACCCTGTCTCTGTTTATATTACACTAGACCCTGTCTCTGTTTATATTACACTAGACCCTGTCTCTGTTTATATTACACTAGACCCTGTCTCTGTTTATATTACACTAGACCCTGTCTCTGTTTATATTACACTAGACCCTGTCTCTGTTTATATTACACTAGACCCTGTCTCTGTTTATATTACACTAGACCCTGTCTCTGTTTATATTACACTAGACCCTGTCTCTGTTTATATTACACTAGACCCTGTCTCTGTTTATATTACACTAGACCCTGTCTCTGTTTATATTACACTAGACCCTGTCTCTGTTTATATTACACTAGACCCTGTCTCTGTTTATATTACACTAGACCCTGTCTCTGTTTATATTACACTAGACCCTGTCTCTGTTTATATTACACTAGACCCTGTCTCTGTTTATATTACACTAGACCCTGTCTCTGTTTATATTACACTAGACCCTGTCTCTGTTTATATTACACTAGACCCTGTCTCTGTTTATATTACACTAGACCCTGTCTCTGTTTATATTACACTAGACCCTGTCTCTGTTTATATTACACTAGACCCTGTCTCTGTTTATATTACACTAGACCCTGTCTCTGTTTATATTACACTAGACCCTGTCTCTGTTTATATTACACTAGACCCTGTCTCTGTTTATATTACACTAGACCCTGTCTCTGTTTATATTACACTAGACCCTGTCTCTGTTTATATTACACTAGACCCTGTCTCTGTTTATATTACACTAGACCCTGTCTCTGTTTATATTACACTAGACCCTGTCTCTGTTTATATTACACTAGACCCTGTCTCTGTTTATATTACACTAGACCCTGTCTCTGTTTATATTACACTAGACCCTGTCTCTGTTTATATTACACTAGACCCTGTCTCTGTTTATATTACACTAGACCCTGTCTCTGTTTATATTACACTAGACCCTGTCTCTGTTTATATTACACTAGACCCTGTCTCTGTTTATATTACACTAGACCCTGTCTCTGTTTATATTACACTAGACCCTGTCTCTGTTTATATTACACTAGACCCTGTCTCTGTTTATATTACACTAGACCCTGTCTCTGTTTATATTACACTAGACCCTGTCTCTGTTTATATTACACTAGACCCTGTCTCTGTTTATATTACACTAGACCCTGTCTCTGTTTATATTACACTAGACCCTGTCTCTGTTTATATTACACTAGACCCTGTCTCTGTTTATATTACACTAGACCCTGTCTCTGTTTATATTACACTAGACCCTGTCTCTGTTTATATTACACTAGACCCTGTCTCTGTTTATATTACACTAGACCCTGTCTCTGTTTATATTACACTAGACCCTGTCTCTGTTTATATTACACTAGACCCTGTCTCTGTTTATATTACACTAGACCCTGTCTCTGTTTATATTACACTAGACCCTGTCTCTGTTTATATTACACTAGACCCTGTCTCTGTTTATATTACACTAGACCCTGTCTCTGTTTATATTACACTAGACCCTGTCTCTGTTTATATTACACTAGACCCTGTCTCTGTTTATATTACACTAGACCCTGTCTCTGTTTATATTACACTAGACCCTGTCTCTGTTTATATTACACTAGACCCTGTCTCTGTTTATATTACACTAGACCCTGTCTCTGTTTATATTACACTAGACCCTGTCTCTGTTTATATTACACTAGACCCTGTCTCTGTTTATATTACACTAGACCCTGTCTCTGTTTATATTACACTAGACCCTGTCTCTGTTTATATTACACTAGACCCTGTCTCTGTTTATATTACACTAGACCCTGTCTCTGTTTATATTACACTAGACCCTGTCTCTGTTTATATTACACTAGACCCTGTCTCTGTTTATATTACACTAGACCCTGTCTCTGTTTATATTACACTAGACCCTGTCTCTGTTTATATTACACTAGACCCTGTCTCTGTTTATATTACACTAGACCCTGTCTCTGTTTATATTACACTAGACCCTGTCTCTGTTTATATTACACTAGACCCTGTCTCTGTTTATATTACACTAGACCCTGTCTCTGTTTATATTACACTAGACCCTGTCTCTGTTTATATTACACTAGACCCTGTCTCTGTTTATATTACACTAGACCCTGTCTCTGTTTATATTACACTAGACCCTGTCTCTGTTTATATTACACTAGACCCTGTCTCTGTTTATATTACACTAGACCCTGTCTCTGTTTATATTACACTAGACCCTGTCTCTGTTTATATTACACTAGACCCTGTCTCTGTTTATATTACACTAGACCCTGTCTCTGTTTATATTACACTAGACCCCTGTCTCTGTTTATATTACACTAGACCCTGTCTCTGTTTATATTACACTAGACCTGCTCTGGTTTATATTACACTAGACCCTGTCTCTGTTTATATTACACTAGACCCTGTCTCTGTTTATATTACACTAGACCCTGTCTCTGTTTATATTACACTAGACCCTGTCTCTGTTTATATTACACTAGACCCTGTCTCTGTTTATATTACACTAGACCCTGTCTCTGTTTATATTACACTAGACCCTGTCTCTGTTTATATTACACTAGACCCTGTCTCTGTTTATATTACACTAGACCCTGTCTCTGTTTATATTACACTAGACCCTGTCTCTGTTTATATTACACTAGACCCTGTCTCTGTTTATATTACACTAGACCCTGTCTCTGTTTATATTACACTAGACCCTGTCTCTGTTTATATTACACTAGACCCTGTCTCTGTTTATATTACACTAGACCCTGTCTCTGTTTATATTACACTAGACCCTGTCTCTGTTTATATTACACTAGACCCTGTCTCTGTTTATATTACACTAGACCCTGTCTCTGTTTATATTACACTAGACCCTGTCTCTGTTTATATTACACTAGACCCTGTCTCTGTTTATATTACACTAGACCCTGTCTCTGTTTATATTACACTAGACCCTGTCTCTGTTTATATTACACTAGACCCTGTCTCTGTTTATATTACACTAGACCCTGTCTCTGTTTATATTACACTAGACCCTGTCTCTGTTTATATTACACTAGACCCTGTCTCTGTTTATATTACACTAGACCCTGTCTCTGTTTATATTACACTAGACCCTGTCTCTGTTTATATTACACTAGACCCTGTCTCTGTTTATATTACACTAGACCCTGTCTCTGTTTATATTACACTAGACCCTGTCTCTGTTTATATTACACTAGACCCTGTCTCTGTTTATATTACACTAGACCCTGTCTCTGTTTATATTACACTAGACCCTGTCTCTGTTTATATTACACTAGACCCTGTCTCTGTTTATATTACACTAGACCCTGTCTCTGTTTATATTACACTAGACCCTGTCTCTGTTTATATTACACTAGACCCTGTCTCTGTTTATATTACACTAGACCCTGTCTCTGTTTATATTACACTAGACCCTGTCTCTGTTTATATTACACTAGACCCTGTCTCTGTTTATATTACACTAGACCCTGTCTCTGTTTATATTACACTAGACCCTGTCTCTGTTTATATTACACTAGACCCTGTCTCTGTTTATATTACACTAGACCCTGTCTCTGTTTATATTACACTAGACCCTGTCTCTGTTTATATTACACTAGACCCTGTCTCTGTTTATATTACACTAGACCCTGTCTCTGTTTATATTACACTAGACCCTGTCTCTGTTTATATTACACTAGACCCTGTCTCTGTTTATATTACACTAGACCCTGTCTCTGTTTATATTACACTAGACCCTGTCTCTGTTTATATTACACTAGACCCTGTCTCTGTTTATATTACACTAGACCCTGTCTCTGTTTATATTACACTAGACCCTGTCTCTGTTTATATTACACTAGACCCTGTCTCTGTTTATATTACACTAGACCCTGTCTCTGTTTATATTACACTAGACCCTGTCTCTGTTTATATTACACTAGACCCTGTCTCTGTTTATATTACACTAGACCCTGTCTCTGTTTATATTACACTAGACCCTGTCTCTGTTTATATTACACTAGACCCTGTCTCTGTTTATATTACACTAGACCCTGTCTCTGTTTATATTACACTAGACCCTGTCTCTGTTTATATTACACTAGACCCTGTCTCTGTTTATATTACACTAGACCCTGTCTCTGTTTATATTACACTAGACCCTGTCTCTGTTTATATTACACTAGACCCTGTCTCTGTTTATATTACACTAGACCCTGTCTCTGTTTATATTACACTAGACCCTGTCTCTGTTTATATTACACTAGACCCTGTCTCTGTTTATATTACACTAGACCCTGTCTCTGTTTATATTACACTAGACCCTGTCTCTGTTTATATTACACTAGACCCTGTCTCTGTTTATATTACACTAGACCCTGTCTCTGTTTATATTACACTAGACCCTGTCTCTGTTTATATTACACTAGACCCTGTCTCTGTTTATATTACACTAGACCCTGTCTCTGTTTATATTACACTAGACCCTGTCTCTGTTTATATTACACTAGACCCTGTCTCTGTTTATATTACACTAGACCCTGTCTCTGTTTATATTACACTAGACCCTGTCTCTGTTTATATTACACTAGACCCTGTCTCTGTTTATATTACACTAGACCCTGTCTCTGTTTATATTACACTAGACCCTGTCTCTGTTTATATTACACTAGACCCTGTCTCTGTTTATATTACACTAGACCCTGTCTCTGTTTATATTACACTAGACCCTGTCTCTGTTTATATTACACTAGACCCTGTCTCTGTTTATATTACACTAGACCCTGTCTCTGTTTATATTACACTAGACCCTGTCTCTGTTTATATTACACTAGACCCTGTCTCTGTTTATATTACACTAGACCCTGTCTCTGTTTATATTACACTAGACCCTGTCTCTGTTTATATTACACTAGACCCTGTCTCTGTTTATATTACACTAGACCCTGTCTCTGTTTATATTACACTAGACCCTGTCTCTGTTTATATTACACTAGACCCTGTCTCTGTTTATATTACACTAGACCCTGTCTCTGTTTATATTACACTAGACCCTGTCTCTGTTTATATTACACTAGACCCTGTCTCTGTTTATATTACACTAGACCCTGTCTCTGTTTATATTACACTAGACCCTGTCTCTGTTTATATTACACTAGACCCTGTCTCTGTTTATATTACACTAGACCCTGTCTCTGTTTATATTACACTAGACCCTGTCTCTGTTTATATTACACTAGACCCTGTCTCTGTTTATATTACACTAGACCCTGTCTCTGTTTATATTACACTAGACCCTGTCTCTGTTTATATTACACTAGACCCTGTCTCTGTTTATATTACACTAGACCCTGTCTCTGTTTATATTACACTAGACCCTGTCTCTGTTTATATTACACTAGACCCTGTCTCTGTTTATATTACACTAGACCCTGTCTCTGTTTATATTACACTAGACCCTGTCTCTGTTTATATTACACTAGACCCTGTCTCTGTTTATATTACACTAGACCCTGTCTCTGTTTATATTACACTAGACCCTGTCTCTGTTTATATTACACTAGACCCTGTCTCTGTTTATATTACACTAGACCCTGTCTCTGTTTATATTACACTAGACCCTGTCTCTGTTTATATTACACTAGACCCTGTCTCTGTTTATATTACACTAGACCCTGTCTCTGTTTATATTACACTAGACCCTGTCTCTGTTTATATTACACTAGACCCTGTCTCTGTTTATATTACACTAGACCCTGTCTCTGTTTATATTACACTAGACCCTGTCTCTGTTTATATTACACTAGACCCTGTCTCTGTTTATATTACACTAGACCCTGTCTCTGTTTATATTACACTAGACCCTGTCTCTGTTTATATTACACTAGACCCTGTCTCTGTTTATATTACACTAGACCCTGTCTCTGTTTATATTACACTAGACCCTGTCTCTGTTTATATTACACTAGACCCTGTCTCTGTTTATATTACACTAGACCCTGTCTCTGTTTATATTACACTAGACCCTGTCTCTGTTTATATTACACTAGACCCTGTCTCTGTTTATATTACACTAGACCCTGTCTCTGTTTATATTACACTAGACCCTGTCTCTGTTTATATTACACTAGACCCTGTCTCTGTTTATATTACACTAGACCCTGTCTCTGTTTATATTACACTAGACCCTGTCTCTGTTTATATTACACTAGACCCTGTCTCTGTTTATATTACACTAGACCCTGTCTCTGTTTATATTACACTAGACCCTGTCTCTGTTTATATTACACTAGACCCTGTCTCTGTTTATATTACACTAGACCCTGTCTCTGTTTATATTACACTAGACCCTGTCTCTGTTTATATTACACTAGACCCTGTCTCTGTTAATATTACACTAGACCCTGTCTCTGTTTATACTACACTAGACCCTGTCTCTATTTATAGTACTCTAGACCCTCTCTCTGTTTATGATAGCAAAATACTGCGGATGCTGGAAATCCAAAATAACAACAGAAAACGCTGGAAAAACTCAGCAGGCCAGGCAGCATCCGTGGAGAGAGAAACAGAGTTAACGTTTCAGGTCGAAGACCTTTCGTCAGAACTGGAAAAAAGCCGGAAATGAAATAGATTTAAATGAAGTATAAAGCTGGGAAAAGGGGGAGGGGATGAAAGAACAAAAGGGAAGGTCAGCAGTAGGATAGAAAGCAGGAGAGATTAAGAGACATTAAGAGACATTGAGAGACATTAAGAGATATTCAAGGCAAGAGGAGGTGGTGATGTGGCAGGTTGAGGCTAGATGAAGTGTGAAATGCGCTGGCGGAATGAAGGACAGCTGCCAGCTTCTGGGAGGGAAGAAAAAAAGGGGCCAAACAAAAGGGTGGATGAAAAAATAAAATAAAAAAATATATATGTGATAGAGGCCGGGGTTATGATCTGAAATTGTTGAACTCTATGTTGAGTCCAGAGGGCTGTAGCGTGCCTAAACGAAAGATGAGGTGCTGTTCCTCGAGCTTACGCTGAGCTTCCGTGGAACAGTGTAATAGGCCGAGGACGGTGAGGTCAGAGTGGGAGTGAAGCGGAGAATGAAAGTGACAGGCCACCGGGAGCTCGGGGTCCCCCTTACGGACTGAACGGAGGTGTTCCGCAAAGCGGTCACCCAATCTGCGTTTGGTCTCCCCAGTGTAGAGGAGACCACATCGTGAGCAGCGAATACAGTGTACTAAATTGCAGGAAGTACAAGTAAACCGCTGTTTCACCTGGAAGGGGTGTTCGGGGCCCTGGACAGTGGGAAGGGGGGAGGTATAAGGGCAGGTGTTGTATCTCCTGCGCTTGCACGGGAAGGTGTCGGGCGAAGGGGAATAGGGTGCTGGGGATGGTAGAGGAGTGGACTAGGGTGTCGCGGAGGGAGCGGTCCCTGCGGAATGCTGAAAGGGGAGGTGAGGGGAAGATGCGTTTGGTGGTGGGATCACGCTGGAGGTGGCGGAAATGGCGGAGGATGATCCGTTGAATGTGGAGGCTGGTGGGGTGAAAGGTGAGGACAAGGGGAACTCTATCGTGGTTCCGGGAGGGAGGGGCAGGGGTGAGGGCAGAAGTGCGGGAGATAGAATGGACACGGTCGAGGGCCGTGTCGACCACAGTAGTGGGGAATCCTCGGTTGAGGAAAAAGGAAGACATGTCGGAAGCACTGGTATGGAAGGTGGCATCGTCGGAGCATATGCGGCGGAGACGGAGAAACTGGGAGAAGGGAATAGAGTCCTTACAGGAGGCGGGGTGGGAGGAAGTGTAGTCCAGGTAGCTGTGGGAGTCAGTGGGCTTGTAGTGAATGTGTGTCAATAACCTATCCCAAGAGATGGAGACGGAGAAGTCGAGGAAGGGAAGGGAAGAGTCGGAAATGGAACATGTGAAGGTGAGGGAAGGGTGGAAATTGGAAGCAGAGTGAATGAAATTTTCTAGGCAGGGCGAGAGCAGGAGACGGCACCGATACAGTCATCAATGTACCGGAAAAAGAGGTGAGGAAGGGGACCTGAGTAGGACTGGAACAAAGAGTGTTCCACATATCCCACGAAAAGGCAGGCATAGCTAGGACCCATGCGGGTACCCATAGCAACACCTTTGATTTGGAGGAAATGGGTGGAGTCAAAAGAAAAGTTGTTCAATGTGAGAACAAGTTCAGCCAGGCGGAGGAGGGTGGTGG
Source organism: Squalus acanthias (assembly GCA_030390025.1). Classification (NCBI taxonomy): domain Eukaryota; kingdom Metazoa; phylum Chordata; class Chondrichthyes; order Squaliformes; family Squalidae; genus Squalus; species Squalus acanthias. The sequence goes on from JASTWF010000060.1 coordinate 724,005, forward strand.
TGGATGGGGACTGGTTGGGCCTCTGTTCAAGGAAGAAGCGGAGCGCCCTCAGGCCATCCTAGTGGGGGATGGAGGTGTAGAGGGATTGTACGTCCATAGTGAAAAGGAGACGGTTGGGGCCGGGAAACTGGAAACTGTTGAAGTGGCGGAAGGGTGTCGGGCGTCTCTTTGTTTATATTACACTAGGCCCTGTCTCTGTTTATATTACACTAGACCCTGTCTCTGTTTATATTACACTAGACCCTGTCTCTGTTTATATTACACTAGACCCTGTCTCTGTTTATATTACACTAGACCCTGTCTCTGTTTATATTACACTAGACCCTGTCTCTGTTTATATTACACTAGACCCTGTCTCTGTTTATATTACACTAGACCCTGTCTCTGTTTATATTACACTAGACCCTGTCTCTGTTTATATTACACTAGACCCTGTCTCTGTTTATATTACACTCGACCCTGTCTCTGTTTATATTACACTAGACCCTGTCTCTGTTTATATTACACTAGACCCTGTCTCTGTTTATATTACACTAGACCCTGTCTCTGTTTATATTACACTAGACCCTGTCTCTGTTTATATTACACTAGACCCTGTCTCTGTTTATATTACACTAGACCCTGTCTCTGTTTATATTACACTAGACCCTGTCTCTGTTTATATTACACTAGACCCTGTCTCTGTTTATATTACACTAGACCCTGTCTCTGTTTATATTACACTAGACCCTGTCTCTGTTTATATTACACTAGACCCTGTCTCTGTTTATATTACACTAGACCCTGTCTCTGTTTATATTACACTAGACCCTGTCTCTGTTTATATTACACTAGACCCTGTCTCTGATTATATTACACTAGACCCTGTCTCTGTTTATATTACACTAGACCCTGTCTCTGTTTATATTACACTAGACCCTGTCCCTGTTTATATTACACTAGACCCTGTCTCTGTTTATATTACACTAGACCCTGTCTCTGATTATATTACACTAGACCCTGTCTCTGTTTATATTACACTAGACCCTGTCTCTGTTTATATTACACTAGACCCTGTCTCTGTTTATATTACACTAGACCCTGTCTCTGTTTATATTACACTAGACCCTGTCTCTGTTTATATTACACTAGACCCTGTCTCTGTTTATATTACACTAGACCCTGTCTCTGTTTATATTACACTAGACCCTGTCTCCGTTCATATTACATTAGATCCTGGCTCTGGTTATATTACGCTAGACCCTGTCTCTGTTTATATTACACTAGACCCTGTCTCTGTTTATATTACACTAGACCATGTCTCTGTTCACATTACACTAGACGCTATCTCTGTTTATATTACACTAGACCATGTCTCTGTTCATATTACACTGGACGCTATCTCTGTTTATATTACACTAGACCATGTCTCTGTTTATAGTACACTAGACCCTGTCTCTGTTTATATTACACTAGGCCCTGTCTCTGTTTATATTACACTCGACCCTGTCTCTTTTTATATTACACTAGACCCTGTCTCTGTTTATATTACACTAGACACTGTCCCTGTTTATATTACACTAGAGCCTGTCTCTGTTTATATTACACTAGGCCCTGTCTCTGTTTATATTACACTCGACCATGTCTCTGTTTATATTACACTAGACCCTGTCTCTGATTATATTACACTAGACCCTGTCTCTGTTTATATTACACTAGACACTGTCTCTGTTTATATTACACTAGACCCTGTCTCTGTTTATATTACACTAGACCCTGTCTCTGTTTATATTACACTAGACCCTGTCTCTGATTATATTACACTAGACCCTGTCTCTGTTTATATTACAGTAGAGCCCTGTCTCTGTTTATATTACACTAGACCCTGTCTCTGTTTATATTACACTAGACCCTGTCTCTGATTATATTACACTAGACCCTGTCTCTGATTATATTACACTAGACACTGTCTCTGTTTATATTACACTGGACCCTGTCTCTGTTTATATTACACTAGACCCTGTCTCTGTTTATATTACACTAGACCCTGTCTCTGTTAATATTACACTAGACCCTGTCTCTGTTTATATTACACTAGACCCTGTCTCTGTTTGTATTACACTAGACCCTGTCTCTGTTTATATTACACTAGACCCTGTCTCTGTTTATATTACACTCGACCCTGTCTCTGTTTATATTACACTAGACCCTGTCTCTGTTTATATTACACTAGACCCTGTCTCTGTTTATATTACACTAGACCCTGTCTCTGTTTATATTACACTAGACCCTGTCTCTGTTTATATTACACTAGACCCTGTCTCTGTTTATATTACACTAGGCCCTGTCTCTGTTTATATTACACTAGACCCTGTCTCTGTTTATATTACACTAGACCCTGTCTCTGTTTATATTACACTAGACCCTGTCTCTGTTTATATTACACTAGACCCTGTCTCTGATTATATTACACTAGACCCTGTCTCTGTTTATATTACACTAGACCCTGTCTCTGTTTATATTACACTAGACCCTGTCTCTGATTATATTACACTAGACCCTGTCTCTGATTATATTACACTAGACCCTGTCTCTGTTTATATTACACTAGACCCTGTCTCTGTTTATATTACACTAGACCCTGTCTCTGTTTATATTACACTAGACCCTGTCTCTGATTATATTACACTAGACCCTGTCTCTGTTTATATTACACTAGACCCTGTCTCTGTTTATATTACACTAGACCCTGTCTCTGTTTATATTACACTAGACCCTGTCTCTGTTTATATTACACTAGACCCTGTCTCTGTTTATATTACACTAGACCCTGTCTCTGTTTATATTACACTAGACCCTGTCTCTGTTTATATTACACTAGACCCTGTCTCTGTTTATATTACACTAGACCCTGTCTCTGTTTATATTACACTAGACCCTGTCTCTGTTTATATTACACTAGACCCTGTCTCTGTTTATATTACACTAGACCCTGTCTCTGTTTATATTACACTAGACCCTGTCTCTGTTTATATTACACTAGACCCTGTCTCTGTTTATATTACACTAGACCCTGTCTCTGTTTATATTACACTAGACCCTGTCTCTGTTTATATTACACTAGACCCTGTCTCTGTTTATATTACACTAGACCCTGTCTCTGTTTATATTACACTAGACCCTGTCTCTGTTTATATTACACTAGACCCTGTCTCTGTTTATATTACACTAGACACTGTCCCTGTTTATATTACACTAGAGCCTGTCTCTGTTTATATTACACTAGGCCCTGTCTCTGTTTATATTACACTCGACCATGTCTCTGTTTATATTACACTAGACCCTGTCTCTGATTATATTACACTAGACCCTGTCTCTGTTTATATTACACTAGACACAGTCTCTCATTATATTACACTAGACCCTGTCTCTGTTTATATTACACTAGACCCTGTCCCTGTTTATATTACACTAGACCCTGTCTCTGATTATATTACACTAAACCCTGTCTCTGATTATATTACAGTAGAGCCTGTCTCTGTTTATATTACACTAGACCCTGTCCCTGTTTATATTACACTAGACCCTGTCTCTGATTATATTACACTAGACCCTGTCTCTGATTATATTACACTAGACACTGTCTCTGTTTATATTACACTGGACCCTGTCTCTGTTTATATTACACTAGACCCTGTCTCTGTTTATATTACACTAGACCCTGTCTCTGTTTATATTACACTAGACCCTGTCTCTGTTTATATTACACTAGACCCTGTCTCTGTTTATATTACACTAGACCCTGTCTCTGTTTATATTACACTAGACCCTGTCTCTGTTTATATTACACTAGACCCTGTCTCTGTTTATATTACACTAGACCCTGTCTCTGTTTATATTACACTAGACCCTGTCTCTGTTTATATTACACTAGACCCTGTCTCTGTTTATATTACACTAGACCCTGTCTCTGTTTATATTACACTAGACCCTGTCTCTGTTTATATTACACTAGACCCTGTCTCTGTTTATATTACACTAGACCCTGTCTCTGTTTATATTACACTAGACCCTGTCTCTGTTTATATTACACTAGACCCTGTCTCTGTTTATATTACACTAGACCCTGTCTCTGTTTATATTACACTAGACCCTGTCTCTGTTTATATTACACTAGACCCTGTCTCTGTTTATATTACACTAGACCCTGTCTCTGTTTATATTACACTAAACCCTGTCTCTGATTATATTACAGTAGAGCCTGTCTCTGTTTATATTACACTAGACCCTGTCTCTGTTTATATTACACTAGACCCTGTCCCTGTTTATATTACACTAGACCCTGTCTCTGATTATATTACACTAGACACTGTCTCTCATTATATTACACTAGACCCTGTCTCTGTTTATATTACACTAGACCCTGTCCCTGTTTATATTACACTAGACCCTGTCTCTGATTATATTACACTAAACCCTGTCTCTGATTATATTACAGTAGAGCCTGTCTCTGTTTATATTACACTAGACCCTGTCTCTGTTTATATTACACTAGACCCTGTCCCTGTTTATATTACACTAGACCCTGTCTCTGATTATATTACACTAGACCCTGTCTCTGATTATATTACACTAGACACTGTCTCTGTTTATATTACACTAGACCCTGTCTCTGTTTATATTACACTACACCCTGTCTCTGTTTATATTACACTAGGCCCTGTCTCTGTTTATATTACACTAGACCCTGTCTCTGTTTATATTACACTAGACCCTGTCTCTGTTTATATTACACTAGACCCTGTCTCTGTTTATATTACACTAGACCCTGTCTCTGTTTATATTACACTAGACCCTGTCTCTGTTTATATTACACTAGACCCTGTCTCTGTTTATATTACACTAGACCCTGTCTCTGTTTATATTACACTAGACCCTGTCTCTGTTTATATTACACTAGACCCTGTCTCTGTTTATATTACACTAGACCCTGTCTCTGTTATATTACACTAGACCCTGTCTCTGTTTATATTACACTAGACCCTGTCTCTGTTTATATTACACTAGACCCTGTCTCTGTTTATATTACACTAGACCCTGTCTCTGTTTATATTACACTAGACCCTGTCTCTGTTTATATTACACTAGACCCTGTCTCTGTTTATATTACACTAGACCCTGTCTCTGTTTATATTACACTAGACCCTGTCTCTGTTTATATTACACTAGACCCTGTCTCTGTTTATATTACACTAGACCCTGTCTCTGTTTATATTACACTAGACCCTGTCTCTGTTTATATTACACTAGACCCTGTCTCTGTTTATATTACACTAGACCCTGTCTCTGTTTATATTACACTAGACCCTGTCTCTGTTTATATTACACTAGACCCTGTCTCTGTTTATATTACACTAGACCCTGTCTCTGTTTATATTACACTAGACCCTGTCTCTGTTTATATTACACTAGACCCTGTCTCTGTTTATATTACACTAGACCCTGTCTCTGTTTATATTACACTAGACCCTGTCTCTGTTTATATTACACTAGACCCTGTCTCTGATTATATTACACTAGACCCTGTCTCTGATTATATTACACTAGACACTGTCTCTGTTTATATTACACTAGACCCTGTCTCTGTTTATATTACACTAGACCCTGTCTCTGTTTATATTACACTAGACCCTGTCTCTGTTTATATTACACTAGACCCTGTCTCTGTTTATATTACACTAGACCCTGTCTCTGATTATATTACACTAGACCCTGTCTCTGTTTACATTACATTCGACCCTGTCACTGTTTATATTACACTAGACCCTGTCTCTGTTAATATTACACTAGACCCTGTCTCTGTTTATACTACACTAGACCCTGTCTCTATTTATAGTACTCTAGACCCTCTCTCTGTTTATGATAGCAAAATACTGCGGATGCTGGAAATCCAAAATAACAACAGAAAACGCTGGAAAAACTCAGCAGGCCAGGCAGCATCCGTGGAAAGAGAAACAGAGTTAACGTTTCAGGTCGAAGACCTTTCGTCAGAACTGGAAAAAAGCCGGAAATGAAATAGATTTAAATGAAGTATAAAGCTGGGAAAAGGGGGAGGGGATGAAAGAACAAAAGGGAAGGTCAGCAGTAGGATAGAAAGCAGGAGAGATTAAGAGACATTAAGAGACATTGAGAGACATTAAGAGATATTCAAGGCAAGAGGAGGTGGTGATGTGGCAGGTTGAGGCTAGATGAAGTGTGAAATGCGCTGGCGGAATGAAGGACAGCTGCCAGCTTCTGGGAGGGAAGAAAAAAAGGGGCCAAACAAAAGGGTGGATGAAAAAATAAAATAAAAAAATATATATGTGATAGAGGCCGGGGTTATGATCTGAAATTGTTGAACTCTATGTTGAGTCCAGAGGGCTGTAGCGTGCCTAAACGAAAGATGAGGTGCTGTTCCTCGAGCTTACGCTGAGCTTCCGTGGAACAGTGTAATAGGCCGAGGACGGTGAGGTCAGAGTGGGAGTGAAGCGGAGAATGAAAGTGACAGGCCACCGGGAGCTCGGGGTCCCCCTTACGGACTGAACGGAGGTGTTCCGCAAAGCGGTCACCCAATCTGCGTTTGGTCTCCCCAATGTAGAGGAGACCACATCGTGAGCAGCGAATACAGTATACTAAATTGCAGGAAGTACAAGTAAATCGCTGTTTCACCTGGAAGGGGTGTTCGGGGCCCTGGACAGTGGGAAGGGGGGAGGTATAAGGGCAGGTGTTGTATCTCCTGCGCTTGCACGGGAAGGTGTCGGGCGAAGGGGAATAGGGTGCTGGGGATGGTAGAGGAGTGGACTAGGGTGTCGCGGAGGGAGCGGTCCCTGCGGAATGCTGAAAGGGGAGGTGAGGGGAAGATGCGTTTGGTGGTGGGATCACGCTGGAGGTGGCGGAAATGGCGGAGGATGATCCGTTGAATGTGGAGGCTGGTGGGGTGAAAGGTGAGGACAAGGGGAACTCTATCGTGGTTCCGGGAGGGAGGGGCAGGGGTGAGGGCAGAAGTGCGGGAGATAGAATGGACACGGTCGAGGGCCGTGTCGACCACAGTAGTGGGGAATCCTCGGTTGAGGAAAAAGGAAGACATGTCGGAAGCACTGGTATGGAAGGTGGCATCGTCGGAGCATATGCGGCGGAGACGGAGAAACTGGGAGAAGGGAATAGAGTCCTTACAGGAGGCGGGGTGGGAGGAAGTGTAGTCCAGGTAGCTGTGGGAGTCAGTGGGCTTGTAGTGAATGTGTGTCAATAACCTATCCCTAGAGATGGAGACGGAGAAGTCGAGGAAGGGAAGGGAAGAGTCGGAAATGGAACATGTGAAGGTGAGGGAAGGGTGGAAATTGGAAGCAGAGTGAATGAAATTTTCTAGGCAGGGCGAGAGCAGGAGACGGCACCGATACAGTCATCAATGTACCGGAAAAAGAGGTGAGGAAGGGGACCTGAGTAGGACTGGAACAAAGAGTGTTCCACATATCCCACGAAAAGGCAGGCATAGCTAGGACCCATGCGGGTACCCATAGCAACACCTTTGATTTGGAGGAAATGGGTGGAGTCAAAAGAAAAGTTGTTCAATGTGAGAACAAGTTCAGCCAGGCGGAGGAGGGTGGTGGTGGATGGGGACTGGTTGGGCCTCTGTTCAAGGAAGAAGCGGAGCGCCCTCAGGCCATCCTAGTGGGGGATGGAGGTGTAGAGGGATTGTACGTCCATAGTGAAAAGGAGACGGTTGGGGCCGGGAAACTGGAAACTGTTGAAGTGGCGGAAGGGTGTCGGGCGTCTCTTTGTTTATATTACACTAGGCCCTGTCTCTGTTTATATTACACTAGACCCTGTTTCTGTTTATATTACACGAGACCCTGTCTCTGTTTATATTACACTAGACCCTGTCTCTGTTTATATTACACTAGACCCTGTCTCTGTTTATATTACACTAGACCCTGTCTCTGTTTATATTACACTAGACCCTGTCTCTGTTTATATTACACTAGACCCTGTCTCTGTTTGTATTACACTATACCCTGTCTCTGTTTATATTACACTAGACCCTGTCTCTGTTTATATTACACTCGACCCTGTCTCTGTTTATATTACACTAGACCCTGTCTCTGTTTATATTACACTAGACCCTGTCTCTGTTTATATTACACTAGACCCTGTCTCTGTTTATATTACACTAGACCCTGTCTCTGTTTATATTACACTAGACCCTGTCTCTGTTTATATTACACTAGGCCCTGTCTCTGTTTATATTACACTAGACCATGTCTCTGTTTATATTACACTAGACCCTGTCTCTGTTTATATTACACTAGACCCTGTCTCTGTTTATATTACACTAGACACTGTCTCTGTTTATATTACACTAGACCCTGTCTCTGTTTATATTACACTAGACCCTGTCTCTGTTTATATTACACTAGACCCTGTCTCTGTTTATATTACACTAGACCCTGTCTCTGTTTATATTACAGTAGAGCCTGTCTCTGTTTATATTACACTAGACCCTGTCTCTGTTTATATTACACTAGACCCTGTCTCTGTTTATATTACACTAGACCCTGTCTCTGTTTATATTACACTAGACCCTGTCTCTGATTATATTACACTAGACACTGTCTCTGTTTATATTACACTAGACCCTGTCTCTGTTTATATTACACTAGACCCTGTCTCTGTTTATATTACACTAGACCCTGTCTCTGTTTATATTACACTAGGCCCTGTCTCTGTTTATATTACACAAGAACCTGTCTCTGTTTATATTACACTAGTTCTTGTCTCTGTTTATATTACACTAGACCCTGTCTCCGTTCATATTACATTAGATCCTGGCTCTGGTTATATTACGCTAGACCCTGTCTCTGTTTATATTACACTAGACCCTGTCTCTGTTTATATTACACTAGACCATGTCTCTGTTCACATTACACTAGACGCTATCTCTGTTTATATTACACTAGACCATGTCTCTGTTCATATTACACTGGACGCTATCTCTGTTTATATTACACTAGACCATGTCTCTGTTTATAGTACACTAGACCCTGTCTCTGTTTATATTACACTAGGCCCTGTCTCTGTTTATATTACACTCGACCCTGTCTCTTTTTATATTACACTAGACCCTGTCTCTGTTTATATTACACTAGACACTGTCCCTGTTTATATTACACTAGAGCCTGTCTCTGTTTATATTACACTAGACCCTCTCTCTGTTTATATTACACTAGACCCTGTCTCTGTTTATATTACACTAGACCCTGTCTCTGTTTATATTACACTAGACCCTGTCTCTGTTTATATTACACTAGACCCTGTCTCTGTTTATATTACACTAGACCCTGTCTCTGTTTATATTACACTAGACCCTGTCTCTGTTTATATTACACTAGACCCTGTCTCTGTTTATATTACACTAGACCCTGTCTCTGTTTATATTACACTAGACCCTGTCTCTGTTTATATTACACTAGACCCTGTCTCTGTTTATATTACACTAGACCCTGTCTCTGTTTATATTACACTAGACCCTGTCTCTGTTTATATTACACTAGACCCTGTCTCTGTTTATATTACACTAGACCCTGTCTCTGTTTATATTACACTAGACCCTGTCTCTGTTTATATTACACTAGACCCTGTCTCTGTTTATATTACACTAGACCCTGTCTCTGTTTATATTACACTAGACCCTGTCTCTGTTTGTATTACACTAGACCCTGTCTCTGTTTATATTACACTAGACCCTGTCTCTGTTTATATTACACTCGACCCTGTCTCTGTTTATATTACACTAGACCCTGTCTCTGTTTATATTACACTAGACCCTGTCTCTGTTTATATTACACTAGACCCTGTCTCTGTTTATATTACACTAGACCCTGTCTCTGTTTATATTACACTAGACCCTGTCTCTGTTTATATTACACTAGACCCTGTCTCTGTTTATATTACACTCGACCATGTCTCTGTTTATATTACACTAGACCCTGTCTCTGATTATATTACACTAGACCCTGTCTCTGTTTATATTACACTAGACACTGTCTCTCATTATATTACACTAGACCCTGTCTCTGTTTATATTACACTAGACCCTGTCCCTGTTTATATTACACTAGACCCTGTCTCTGATTATATTACACTAGACCCTGTCTCTGTTTATATTACACTAGAGCCTGTCTCTGTTTATATTACACTAGACCCTGTCTCTGTTTATATTACACTAGACCCTGTCTCTGTTTATATTACACTAGACCCTGTCTCTGTTTATATTACACTAGACACTGTCTCTGTTTATATTACACTAGACCCTGTCTCTGTTTATATTACACTAGACCCTGTCTCTGTTTATATTACACTAGACCCTGTCTCTGATTATATTACACTAGACCCTGTCTCTGATTATATTACACTAGACCCTGTCTCTGTTTATATTACACTAGACCCTGTCTCTGTTTATATTACACTAGACCCTGTCTCTGTTTATATTACACTAGACCCTGTCTCTGTTTATATTACACTAGACCCTGTCTCTGTTTATATTACACTAGACCCTGTCTCTGTTTATATTACACTAGACCCTGTCTCTGTTTATATTACACTAGACCCTGTCTCTGTTTATATTACACTAGACCCTGTCTCTGTTTATATTACACTAGACCCTGTCTCTGTTTATATTACACTAGACCCTGTCTCTGTTTATATTACACTAGACCTGTCTCTGTTTATATTACACTAGACCCTGTCTCTGTTTATATTACACTAGACCCTGTCTCTGTTTATATTACACTAGACCCTGTCTCTGTTTATATTACACTAGACCCTGTCTCTGTTTATATTACACTAGACCCTGTCTCTGTTTATATTACACTAGACCCTGTCTCTGTTTATATTACACTAGACCCTGTCTCTGTTTATATTACACTAGACCCTGTCTCTGTTTATATTACACTAGACCCTGTCTCTGTTTATATTACACTAGACCCTGTCTCTGTTTATATTACACTAGACCCTGTCTCTGTTTATATTACACTAGAGCCTGTCTCTGTTTATATTACACTAGACCCTGTCTCTGTTTATATTACACTAGACCCTGTCTCTGTTTATATTACACTAGACCCTGTCTCTGTTTATATTACACTAGACCCTGTCTCTGTTTATATTACACTAGACCCTGTCTCTGTTTATATTACACTAGACCCTGTCTCTGTTTATATTACACTAGACCCTGTCTCTGTTTATATTACACTAGACCCTGTCTCTGTTTATATTACACTAGACCCTGTCTCTGTTTATATTACACTAGACCCTGTCTCTGTTTATATTACACTAGACCCTGTCTCTGTTTATATTACACTAGACCCTGTCTCTGTTTATATTACACTAGACCCTGTCTCTGTTTATATTACACTAGACCCTGTCTCTGTTTATATTACACTAGACCCTGTCTCTGTTTATATTACACTAGACCCTGTCTCTGTTTATATTACACTAGACCCTGTCTCTGTTTATATTACACTAGACCCTGTCTCTGTTTATATTACACTAGACCCTGTCTCTGTTTATATTACACTAGACCCTGTCTCTGTTTATATTACACTAGACCCTGTCTCTGTTTATATTACACTAGACCCTGTCTCTGTTTATATTACACTAGACCCTGTCTCTGTTTATATTACACTAGACCCTGTCTCTGTTTATATTACACTAGACCCTGTCTCTATTTATAGTACGCTAGACCCTCTCTCTGTTTATGATAGCAAAATACTGCGGATGCTGGAAATCCAAAATAACAACAGAAAACGCTGGAAAAACTCAGCAGGCCAGGCAGCATCCGTGGAAAGAGAAACAGAGTTAACGTTTCAGGTCGAAGACCTTTCGTCAGAACTGGAAAAAAGCCGGAAATGAAATAGATTTAAATGAAGTATAAAGCTGGGAAAAGGGGGAGGGGATGAAAGAACAAAAGGGAAGGTCAGCAGTAGGATAGAAAGCAGGAGAGATTAAGAGACATTGAGAGACATTAAGAGATAATCAAGGCAAGAGGAGGTGGTGATGTGGCAGGTTGAGGCTAGATGAAGTGTGAAATGCGCTGGCAGAATGAAGGACAGCTGCCAGCTTCTGGGAGGGAAGAAAAAAAGGGGCCAAACAAAAGGGTGGATGAAAAAATAAAATAAAAAAATATATATGTGATAGAGGCCGGGGTTATGATCTGAAATTGTTGAACTCTATGTTGAGTCCAGAGGGCTGTAGCGTGCCTAAACGAAAGATGAGGTGCTGTTCCTCGAGCTTACGCTGAGCTTCCGTGGAACAGTGTAATAGGCCGAGGACGGTGAGGTCAGAGTGGGAGTGGAGCGGAGAATTAAAGTGACAGGCCACCGGGAGCTCGGGGTCCCCCTTACGGACTGAACGGAGGTGTTCCGCAAAGCGGTCACCCAATCTGCGTTTGGTCTCCCCAGTGTAGAGGAGACCACATCGTGAGCAGCGAATACAGTATACTAAATTGCAGGAAGTACAAGTAAATCGCTGTTTCACCTGGAAGGGGTGTTCGGGGCCCTGGACAGTGGGAAGGGGGGAGGTATAAGGGCAGGTGTTGTATCTCCTGCGCTTGCACAGGATGGTGTCGGGCGAAGGGGAATAGGGTGCTGGGGATGGTAGAGGAGTGGACTAGGGTGTCGCGGAGGGAGCGGTCCCTGCGGAATGCTGAAAGGGGAGGTGAGGGGAAGATGCGTTTGGTGGTGGGATCACGCTGGAGGTGGCGGAAATGGCGGAGGATGATCCGTTGAATGTGGAGGCTGGTGGGGTGAAAGGTGAGGACATGGGGAACTCTATCGTGGTTCCGGGAGGGAGGGGCAGGGGTGAGGGCAGAAGTGCGGGAGATAGAACGGACACGGTCGAGGGCCGTGTCGACCACAGTAGTGGGGAATCCTCGGTTGAGGAAAAAGGAAGACATGTCGGAAGCACTGGTATGGAAGGTGGCATCGTCGGAGCATATGCGGCGGAGACGGAGAAACTGGGAGAAGGGAATAGAGTCTTTACAGGAGGCGGGGTGGGAGGAAGTGTAGTCCAGGTAGCTGTGGGAGTCAGTGGGCTTGTAGTGAATGTGTGTCAATAACCTATCCCTAGAGATGGAGACGGAGAAGTCGAGGAAGGGAAGGGAAGAGTCGGAAATGGAACATGTGAAGGTGAGGGAAGGGTGGAAATTGGAAGCAGAGTGAATGAAATTTTCTAGGCAGGGCGAGAGCAGGAGACGGCACCGATACAGTCATCAATGTACCGGAAAAAGAGGTGAGGAAGGGGACCTCAGTAGGACTGGAACAAAGAGTGTTCCACATATCCCACGAAAAGGCAGGCATAGCTAGGACCCATGCGGGTACCCATAGCAACACCTTTGATTTGGAGGAAATGGGTGGAGTCAAAAGAAAAGTTGTTCAATGTGAGAACAAGTTCAGCCAGGCGGAGGAGGGTGGTGGTGGATGGGGACTGGTTGGGCCTCTGTTCAAGGAAGAAGCGGAGCGCCCTCAGGCCATCCTGGTGGGGGATGGAGGTGTAGAGGGATTGTACGCCCATAGTGAAAAGGAGACGGTTGGGGCCGGGAAACTGGAAACTGTTGAAGTGGCGGAAGGGTGTCGGGCGTCTCTTTGTTTATATTACACTAGGCCCTGTCTCTGTTTATATTACACTAGACCCTGTCTCTGTTTATATTACACGAGACCCTGTCTCTGTTTATATTACACTAGACCCTGTCTCTGTTTATATTACACTAGACCCTGTCTCTGTTTATATTACACTAGACCCTGTCTCTGTTTATATTACACTAGACCCTGTCTCTGTTTATATTACACTAGACCCTGTCTCTGTTTGTATTACACTAGACCCTGTCTCTGTTTATATTACACTAGACCCTGTCTCTGTTTATATTACACTAGACCCTGTCTCTGTTTATATTACACTAGACCCTGTCTCTGTTTATATTACACTAGACCCTGTCTCTGTTTATATTACACTAGACCCTGTCTCTGTTTATATTACACTAGACCCTGTCTCTGTTTATATTACACTAGACCCTGTCTCTGTTTATATTACACTAGACCCTGTCTCTGTTTATATTACACTAGACCCTGTCTCTGTTTATATTACACTAGACCCTGTCTCTGTTTATATTACACTAGACCCTGTCTCTGTTTATATTACACTAGACCCTGTCTCTGTTTATATTACACTAGACCCTGTCTCTGTTTATATTACACTAGACCCTGTCTCTGTTTATATTACACTAGACCCTGTCTCTGTTTATATTACACTAGACCCTGTCTCTGTTTATATTACACTAGACCCTGTCTCTGTTTATATTACACTAGACCCTGTCTCTGTTTATATTACACTAGACCCTGTCTCTGTTTATATTACACTAGACCCTGTCTCTGTTTATATTACACTAGACCCTGTCTCTGTTTATATTACACTAGACCCTGTCTCTGTTTATATTACACTAGACCCTGTCTCTGTTTATATTACACTAGACCCTGCTCTCTGTTTATATTACACTAGACCCTGTCTCTGTTTATATTACACTAGACCCTGTCTCTGTTTATATTACAGTAGACCCTGTCTCTGTTTATATTACACTAGGCCCTGTCTCTGTTTATATTACACTAGACCCTGTCTCTGTTTATATTACACTAGACCCTGTCTCTGTTTATATTACACTAGACCCTGTCTCTGTTTATATTACACTAGACCCTGTCTCTGTTTATATTACATGAGACCCTGTCTCTGTTTATATTACACTAGGCCCTGTCTCTGTTTAAATTACACTGGACCCTGTCTCTGTTTATATTACACTAGACCCTGTCTCTGTTTATATTACACTAGATCCTGTCTCTGTTTATATTACACTAGACCCTGTCTCTGATTATATTACACTAGACCTTGTCTCTGTTTATATTACACTAGACCCTGTCTCTGTTTATATTACACTAGACCCTGTCTCTGTTTATATTACACTAGACCCTGTCTCTGTTTATATTACACTAGACCCTGTCTCTGTTTATATTACACTAGACCCTGTCTCTGTTTATATTACACTAGACCTGTCTCTGTTTATATTACACTAGACCCTGTCTCTGTTTATATTACACTAGACCCTGTCTCTGTTTATATTACACTAGACCCTGTCTCTGTTTATATTACACTAGACCCTGTCTCTCTTTATATTACACTAGACCCTGTCTCTGTTTATATTACACTAGGCCCTGTCTCTGTTTATATTACACTAGACCCTGTCTCTGTTTATATTACACTAGACCCTGTCTCTCTTTATATTGCACTAGACTCTGTCTCTGTTTATATTACACTGGACACTGTCTCTGTTTATATTACACTTGGCCCTGTCTGTTTATATTACACTAGACCATTTCTATGTTTATATTACACTGGGCCCTGTCTCTGTTAATATTACAGTAGACCCTGTCTCTGTTTAAATTACACTAGACCCTGTCTGTTTATTTTACACTAGACCCTGTCTCTATTTATATTACACTAGTCCCTGTCTCTGTTTATATTACACTAGACCCTGTCTCTGTTTATTTTTCACTGGACCCTGTCTCTGTTTATTTTACACTTGACTCTGTCTCTGTTTATATTACACTAGACCCTGTCTCTATTTATATTACTCTAGACCCTGTCTCTGTTTATATTACACTAGACCTTGTCTCTGTTTAAATTACACTAGACCCTGTCTCTGTTTATATTACACTAGACCTTGTCTCTGATTATATTACACTAGACCCTGTCTCTGTTTAAATTACACTCGACCCTGTCTCTGTTTATATTACACTAAACCCTGTCTCTGTTTATATTACACGAGACGCTGTCTCTGTTTATATTACACTAGACCCTATCTCTGATTATATTACACTAGACCTTGTCTCTGTTTATATTACACTAGGCCCTGTCTCTGTTTATATTACACTAGACCTTGTCTCTGATTATATTACACTAGACCCTGTCTCTGTTTATATTACACTAGACCCTGTCTCTGTTTATATTACACTAGACCCTGTCTCTGTTTATATTACACTAGACCCTGTCTCTGTTTATATTACACTAGACCCTGTCTCTCTTTATATTACACTAGACCCTGTCTCTCTTTATATTGCACTAGACTCTGTCTCTGTTTATATTACACTAGGCCCTGTCTCTCTTTATATTACACTGGACACTGTCTCTGTTTATATTACACTAGACCCTGTCTCTGTTTATATTACACTAGACCCTGTCTCTGTTTATATTACACTAGACCCTGTCTCTGTTTATATTACACTAGACCCTGTCTCTGTTTATATTACACTAGACCCTGTCTGTTTATATTACACTAGACCCTGTCTCTGTTTATATTACACTAGACCCTGTCTCTGTTTATATTACACTAGACCCTGTCTCTGTTTATATTACACTAGACCCTGTCTCTGTTTATATTACACTAGACCCTGTCTCTGTTTATATTACACTAGACCCTGTCTCTGTTTATATTACACTAGACCCTGTCTCTGTTTATATTACACTAGACCCTGTCTCTGTTTATATTACACTAGACCCTGTCTCTGTTTATATTACACTAGACCCTGTCTCTGTTTATATTACACTAGACCCTGTCTCTGTTTATATTACACTAGACCCTGTCTCTGTTTATATTACACTAGACCCTGTCTCTGTTTATATTTCACTGGACCCTGTCTCTGTTTATTTTACACTTGACTCTGTCTCTGTTTATATTACACTAGACCCTGTCTCTATTTATATTACACTAGACCCTGTCTCTGTTTATATTACACTAGACCCTGTCTCTGTTTATTTTACACTGGACCCTGTCTCTGTTTATATTACACTAGACCCTGTCTCTGTTTATATTACACTAGACCTGTCTCTGTTTATATTACACTAGACCCTGTCTCTGTTTATATTACACTAGACCCTGTCTCTGTTTATATTACACTAGACCCTGTCTCTGTTTATATTACACGAGTCCCTGTCTCTGTTTCTAATCCACTCGGCCCTGCCTTAGTTATTACTGCACTAGACGATGCCCACAAATATTGGAAGTGGTTGGGGAGGAAACAGTGAAAGTAACAGTCAGAAAAAAAGATTGTGGAAACAGGAATAGTGCAAATTTCACTGGAGAGTAACCAGTGTTTAATTCCTTACCAAACGAAGGACATAAGTCAGAGAAATACAGGTTTATTAACCTCACGTCAGGTACAGGTACAGTTTCATTTTTACCATCACTTGCACCAATCATCACCCACTGGAGGTTTATATCAGGAGCTTCTGTGTGATGGTGAGGTGATCACTGGACAATAAAGTGCAGAGACTGGTGGGTGGCTGCCCATTATCCTCGGTGTGATTTAATCCCCTTTCCCACTGAATACTGCGGACAGACAGGATCACCTTGGGAACGGAATGGTCAGTGTGACATCACTTTCTAAACAAGAGCCCACAAGACAATGGGTTCTCAATAAATGTTAAAGGGATTCAACGCTCTGAAGTTACACTGTGAATAAAGGAAATAAAATGCTGATCAGTAATGGCTGAAGATAATGATTTCTCTCTGTGGAATGTGCTTGTGCACATTAAGAATGATGTGTTTTGTTTACACACTCACACCTATAACAAACAGATTGTGTGAGCTCTTTTCAGTTGTTCTACTTAACCCGATGTCATGATCCTGCTGTGGACTTTAGGACCCTGCGATGTTACCGAGGCCTTCCCTGGTTCCCAAGGCTAGGAGAGGCACTCTGGAAGGGATGGGGAGCTGAGACTTGTCCATCAGAGTAACCGACGGTACGAGAACTGAAACAATCTCGAGGTAGAAAGGAGAAAAGGCCCAAAAATGGAGCAGTCGGCAACAGGACATCAATTAGTCTCCTCTTATCAAAGAACATAAGAAATAGGAGCAGGAGTCGGCCACATGGTCCTTCGAGCCTGGTCCGCCAATCAGTAAGATCATCACAGAATCCCACAGTGCAGATAGAGGCCATTTCGGCCCATCGAGCCTGCACCAACACATATCCCACCCTATCCCCGTAACCCCACGTATTTAATCCCCCCTAACACTAAGGGTCAATTTATCATAGCCAAATCAACCTAACCCGCACATCTTTGGACTGTGGGAGGAAACCGGAGCACCCGGAGGAAACCCACGCAGACACGGGGAGAATGTGCAAACTCCACACAGACAGTCACCCGAGGCCGGATTCGAACCCGGGTCCCTGGTGCTGTGAGGCAACAGTGCTAACCACTATGCCACCGTGTTGCCCATTGGCTGACCATGGCTGATCTTCTACCTCATCTCCACTTTCCTGCACCAACCCCATATACTTTGATTCCCTTAATATTCAAAAATCTATCGATCTCTATCTTGAATATACTCAAAGACTGAGCCTCCACAGCCCTCTGGGGTAGAGAATTCCAAAGATTCACCACCCTCTGAGTGAAGAAATTTCTCCTCATCTCAGACCTAAATGGCCGACCCCTTATTCTGAGACTGTGACCCCTGGTTCTAGCTTCCCCAGCCAGGGGAAACATCCTCCCTGCATCTACCGTGTCAAGCCCTGTAAGAATTTTGTAAGTTTTAATGAGATCACCTCTTATTCTTCTAAACTCTAATCTCGGAGACATCAAATATCGACACACTGTGTTATTTGAAATATCAAAATATTAAACTACAGCCCAGTTATAGGGGTTATTAACACCACCAGAAACAACCCCCAACTGTCACAATGAACATGGTTCAGTCCGGGATGTGATTAACAGCAGCAATAACGGCAGAATCCAACCCCTGCAGTCACTTGTGAACTCGCTGGTGTCTCAGCAGGCTGGATGACCGAGTGAATCCCTTCCCACACTCAGAACAGGTGAACGGCCTCTCCCCAGTGTGAACTCGCTGGTGTGTCAGCAGGTGGGATGACTGAGTGAATCCCTTCCCACACCCAGAGCAGGTGAACGGCGTCTCCCCGGTGTGAACTCGCTGGTGTTTCAGCAGGCTGGATGCTTCAGTGAATCTTTTCCCACACTCGGAGCAGGTGAACGGCCTCTCCTTGGTGTGAGTACTTTGGTGTGTCAGCAGGTGGGATGACTGAATGAATCCTTTCCCACACTCAGAGCAGGTGAACGGCCTCTCCCCGGTGTGAACTCGCTGGTGTCTCAGCAGGGTGGATGCTTCAGTGAATCTTTTCCCACACTCGGAGCAGGTGAACGGCCTCTCCCCGGTGTGAGTACGTTGGTGTGCTGTGAGGCCGGATGACTGAGCGAATCCCTGTCCACATTCAGAGCAGGTGAACGGCCTCTCCCCAGTGTGAACTCGCTGGTGAGTTAGAAGATTGGATGAACAAGTGAATCCCTTCCCACACTCAGAGCAGGTGAACGGCCTCTCCCCAGTATGAACTCGCTGGTGAGTTAGAAGGTTGGATGAACAAGTGAATCCCTTCCCACACACGGGGCAGTTGAACGGCCTCTCCCCGGTGTGAACTCGCTGGTGTGTCAGCAGGTGGGATGAACACTTGAACCTCATCCCGCAGTGAGAGCAGCTGAACGGCCTCTCCCCAGTGTGAACTCGCTGGTGTCTCAGCAGGTCAGATGACTGAGTGAATCCTTTCCCACACTCAGAGCAGGTGAACGGCCTCTCCCCAGTGTGACTGCGATGATGAACTTCCAGCTGGGACGGGGAACTGAATCCCTTCCCGCAGTCCCCACATTTCCACGGTTTCTCCGTGGTGCGGGTGTCCTTGTGTCTCTCCAGGTTGGACGATCAGTTGAAGCCTCGTCCACACACAGAACTCGTGTACTGTTTCTCCCCGCTGTGAATGATGCGATGTTTTTTCAGGCTGTGTAACTGGTTAAGGCTCTTTCCACAGTCAGTGCACTGGAACACTCTCACTCGGGTGTGTGTGTCTCGGTGCTTTTCCAGTCACACTGATGTTTGAAATCTTTTCCCACAGACAGAACAGACAAACATTTCTCCTTCCACATTCAAAGGCCGATGATATTCAGGTCCTGAGGAATGGAGTGACTCCGTCAGATCTCGACGTGATGTTTGGTTTAAGTTTCCCGTCTGCAAATCCTCCCCTTCCAATAGCTTGTAAAAAGAGGTTACAAAAGTCATCACTGTACGTACAGGACAGCAATTCAGAACAGACAATTCTAGTTTCTATGGAACATTCTTTCCTCTCTTGTTCCCCCAAAGCTGTAAATCTCCGTCCCACACACTCTCCCTCCTCCCTGTGCTAAAATCCAAACCAATCGCACTTACTTCAAACTTTTTTCCTCTATTCCCAGTTTTCTGAGTGCCACAACTCTGCGTTCAGTTCGACACTAACTGGTTCCACTCTCTCCCTCTCCTGCCCTGAAGGTGATTCCTCTGACTGGTTTCATTTCTGCACTAACTTGTTCTGTGTCTCCGCTGAAGGCGTTGACTCTGGCTGGGTTCAGTTGTGCAATAACTGATTCCTTCTCTCCCTCTCCTGCCCTGAAGGTGCTGACTCTTGGCTGGGTTTATTTCTGCACGAACTGCTTCATCTTCCTCCTTTGAAGGTGTAGAGTTTCGCAATTATCGCGATTCAAAATAACATGAGAGAAGCAGATTCAATTGATCAGTTTTATTAAACGAAATGCTGTCCTAATAATAAAGGACACAGAAGCCTGTAAAATGGCCACCGCACATCGTGGCAGAAGCTTCCAGAAACACAGTGGGCAGACAAGATGGCGTCGAATATACATTCAGTATGAGATTGGATCATACTCGGTAAACATTGATAAAGACAGGATGCAACCCGTTTGCATTGTGAACAATAGCAATGATATAAGTGCTGGAATCGTTTTCCTATGCACAGTAAGGATCATTGAACTGGGCAATCAAAGGCCCATCCAGACACATCAATACACAAATACCCCCCCGGCTCAACAATGAGAGAGACATTGGCGAGTGATTAAGCAAGTATTCGGGGGGCCCCAAAACCAGTCAAGGAGACGATTCATACACATCCTGGCTGGCTCTACAATGGGGAAAACATTAACGGATAGTTGGCCAGTTTCAGGTGCTACCGAAACCCGTTAAGAAGATAATCGCCCCATGCTGGGAGTTTTGAGCGCCAACATTACACAAAGGAAAAACATTAAGATTTGAGCGGGAGATAAAGCGGACACATCACTATAACTATAGAGAACAAATGTCCATCGGTCTCTTATTCCTCTTATCCTCTGGTATCGCTCTCCTGGACGGGCAGCCTTTGTTTTTCTCTCTGGACTTGGTTGACTCTTGACTCTTAGCCGTACTGGTCGGTTATTCGAGTGTTGGGTGGAGCTCAATCGGAACGAGCCGCCTCGACAAGGGCAAGTAACAGGGCACACCATCCCGAGTGTCGGTAAACGGTGTCTGGACCCGGAGGCCCGAGAAGAGAAGAAGACGAGAAGAAATTCCACGTGCCGCCACGGTCAGTAAACCCCGACCGCGCCCGAAAATATAACTAAAAGAACTTTCCTTTGAGTTCTACCGACTTCTACATGTGCCGCAACACAGGAAGACCCTTCTTTGAATTTTAAGACGGTTTGAGTCCATCGGCTGCTTCATGACAACAGAGAGTCTGGCCTGCTTGTCGCAGCAGCAAAAGTAAACAAGTGGGGTGCAGAAACCCTTCCAAACACGTGACAGTCAGGCGCTGCAGCGAAACGAGCTGAGTGCCTCACTTTAAAATCTCCGAAGTAAAACGAGTGGTGAGCATGATTTCCGATCCTACAAATCCAGACGTAGTTTAGGTATTGTTAAGGGAGGGTGGTTTTTAATACGGTTAAGGTATAATGTGTTCCCCTTTTTACGATGTGCCATGTGTTCTCCATTTCCATAGACCAAGCTTTATGAACGTGTGTATACTTGTACTCTCTTTGATTTGCGCCTATGACATGTATTTCAGGATTTTAGACGCCATGCAATGAAGATTTTTCATTTCGTGCTATTCAACCGGGTCTATTTGAGTTTTTCTCTGCATTACTGCTCCTTGCATCTAAGTCCAGGTGTCAGAACCGTAAGGGCGAGTGGGTCGAACCACTCACAGGTGCTTATTGCAAAAAGGCTGGCCGGAGACCAGAGCAAGCAATAGTATAGGCAACGAAGGCCTAACCTCGCACCAGCACCGTTTGAAACCCCTTACAAAGGTGCTGACTCTGGCTGCGTTCAGTTCTACAATCGCTGGGTTCTCCTGTAGAAGAGGTAAGGTCAGTGACGGTCTGAGAATTGATGGTGTGGTGTTCAGTAGTGGGGTCATGGTCCAGGGGAGGCAGGAGGAGTTGTGTCTCTTCAAGGAAAGGGTTAATCATAGTAGCAACCGTGTTTTTCCAAACCGACTTGAGGTGATCAGCTGAAGAAACTAATATAACAATGCATTGTCTTTACATTGTCGTTATGTTGACCTTTAGCCTGTGTGTTAAATAGGTAAGTATGATTCTTTACAGACGCTCCCTAACCCATCTCCATTTCTCCTCATTTACAGACACTCCCTGAGCAGTCTCCATTTCTCCTCACTTACAGACACTCCCTGACCAGTCTCCATTTCTCCTCATTTACACTCTCTGACCAGTCTCCATTTCTCCTCATTTACAGACGCTCCCTGACCAGTCTCCATTTCTCCATTTACAGACGCTCCCTGACCAGTCTCCATTTCTCCTGCATTTAGAGACGCTCCCTGACCAGTCTCCATTTCTCCTCATTTACAGACGCTCCCTGACCAGTCTCCATTTCTTCTCCATTTCTCCTCATTTACAGACGCTCCCTGACCAGTCTCCATTTCTCCTCATTTACAGACGCTCCCTGACCAGTCTCCATTTCTTCTCCATTTCTCCTGCATTTAGAGATGCTCCCTGACCAGTCTCCAGTTCTCCTCCATTTACAGACGCTCCCTGACCAGTCACCATTCTCCTCCATTTACAGACGCTCCCTGACCAGTCACTATTTCTCCTCCATTTACAAACGCTCCCTGACCAGTCTCCATTTACAGACGCTCCCTGACCAGTCTCCATTTCTCCTCCATTTACAGACGCTCCCTGACCAGTCTCCATTTCTCCTGCATTTAAAGACGCTCCCTGACCAGTCTCCATTTACAGACGCTCCCTGACCAGTCTCCATTTCTCCTCCATTTACAGATGCTCCCTGACCAGTCTCCATTTCTCCTGCATTTCGAGACGCTCCCTGACCAGTCTCCATTTACAGACGCTCCCTGACCAGTCTCCATTTCTCCTCCATTTACAGAAGCTCCCTGACCAGTCTCCATTTCTCCTGCATTTCGAGACGCTCCCTGACCAGTCTCCATTTACAGACGCTCCCTGACCAGTCTCCATTTCTCCTCCATTTACAGACACTCCCTGACCAGTCTCCATTTCTCCTCCATTTACAGACACTCCCTGACCAGTCTCCATTTCTCCTCCATTTACAGACACTCCCTGACCAGTCTCCATTTCTCCTCCATTTACAGACACTCCCTGACCAGTCTCCATTTCTCCTCCATTCACAGACGCTCCTTGACTTGCTGAATCGGGGGGGGTGGGGCAGTGGCTAATGTTCATTTGCCTAGAAATTCCAGAGTGCCAAAAACCTGCCGGTGCCACCGTAACCGCAGTTAACGGCCGCCCGAATTAATAGCGCAGGCAGCCCGGTGCGGAGGGGGTTGGGGGTGGGTAATTCGGAGAATCTTCTGCTGGACCTGTTCTTGGGCCTGGCGAAAGCAGCAATTAGTAGGTCCACGATGGGCAGAGCCCATGGGGTGGGGTGGTCACTGGCCGCCTGCCTCTCTTCTTCAAAAAAACAAACCTTGATCCCTCCGTCCTTGCAAACTGGCGCCCCATCTCCAGCATCCCTTTCCTCTCCAAAGTCCTTGAACGTGTTATCGCTTCCCAAATCCGTGCCCATCTTTCCTGGAACTCCATGTTTGAATCCCTCCGATCAGGTTTCCGCCCTTGCCACAGTACCGAGACGGATCTTGCAAAGTTACAGATGACATCCTCTGTGACGGTGACAAAGGTAAACTATCCCTCCTCGTCCTTCTTGACCTGTCTGCAGCCTTTGACACGGTTGACCACTCCATCCTCCTCCCAACGCCTCTCCACCGTCGTCCAGCTGGGCGGGACTGCACTCGCCTGGTTCCATTCTTATCTATCTAATCGTAGCCAGAGAATCACCTGCAACGGCTTCTCTTCCTACTCCTGCATCGTTACCTCTGGTGTCCCCCAGGGACCTCTCCTTCGCCCCCTCCTATTTCTCATCTACCTCAGCGACATCATCCGAAAACACAGCGTCAGCTTTTACATGTACGCTGTTGGCACCCAGCTCTACCTCACCCACCGCCTCTCTCGACCCCTCCACTGTCTCTGATTTGTCACGCTGCTTGTCTGACATCCAGTACTGGATGAGCAGAAATTTCCTCTCTAAGTATTGGGAAGACTGAAGCCATTGGGCTGGATTTTCATTGACCCGTGGAGGCGGGTTTGGAGGCGTGTGGGGGGGTTAAAGTTGCAGATTCGGGGGTCCCGAACCCATCCCGCCCCCAACCCGCCTCCATGCCAGTTTCGCTGGAGGCGGGTACCCGACCTGTGTTGGGACCCGCCTTCCCGAGGCGGGAAGGGGATTAGTGACAATTAACTGCCTGTTAACAGGTAGCTAACAGGCAGTTTTTTGCCGAATCCCTATTTTAAAAGCTGAAATGTGGGCTTCCCGACAGGTCCCAACCACGCCAAGTTAGCGGGGCGGGCCGTGGGTCTGCAGGGGTTGGAGGGGTCGATATGTCCGGTGGGCAGGTGAGTGATGGGTGCATGTGTGCAGAGGTAAGTGTGTAAGGTAAGTGCAAAGTGTTGGAAAAAGTTTTACTTACCTTAACTTCCTCCTGCAGGTGTCAGCCCTTCAGTTCTCGGGAGTCAGAAATCTCACCGGCACAGAAAGCAGAATGGCCGTGGTGCTGTTAAAAACTGCAGCCTTCTGTTTTCTGTGCTGGAATGATTTCTAACTCAGCCTGAGAGGAAGGACTCAAGTTAGAAGACAGATTGTCAGTGTTTGACAGCTTCACAGAGCTGTCAAACGCTGATATTTCATCTGTCAAAAGCTCTTGACAGATGAAATGTCAATCTGTGACGTCACCTGTTGCCGGGTGGCCCTTGATTGGCCTGCTGAGCCCACTGGGCGGGCTCAACAAGGTCAATCAAGGGAAAATGCAGTGGGTTGGCCACAAGTCGATGGAGGCGGGTCAACAACCCAAAAAGTGGGAGTCCCGCCTCCATCACGTCCCCAGTATCAAAATCCAGCCCATTGTCTTTGGTCTCCGCCACAAACTCCGTTCCCTAGCCAGCCAGCAACTCCATCCCTCTCCCTGGCATCTGTCTGAGGCTGAACCGCGCTGTTCGCAGCCTTGGTGTCACATTTGATTCCGAGATCAGCTTCCGACCACATATCCGTACCATCACTAAGACCGCCTATTCCCACCTCTGTAACATCGCCTGTCTCCGCCCTTCCTCGTGTGTTGCTGAAACCCTCACCCAGGCCTTTGTTGCCTCTAGACTCGACTATTCCAACGCACTCCTGGCCGGCCTCCCATCTTCCACCCTCCGTAAACTTCAGCTCATCCAAAACTCTGCTGCCCCGTGTCCTAACTCGCACCAAGTCCCGTTCGCCCATCACCCCCCTGTGCTCGCTGACCTACATTGGCTCCCGGTTAAGCAACGCCTCGATTTTAAAATTCTCATCCTTGTTTTCAAATCCCCCCCCCCCATGGCCTCGCCCCCCCTCCCTATCTCTGTGATCTCCTCCAGCCCCACATACCCCCCGAGATCACCGCGCTCCTCTAAATCTGGCCTCTAAGTATGTCCGATTTTAATCGCTCCACCATTGGCGGCCGTGGCCTTCAGCTGCCGAGGCCCTAAGCTCCGAATTCCCCTCCCTAAACCTCTCCGCAACTATTCCTCTCTTTCTTCCTTTAAAATGTCAATGTCTGCCCTAATATCTCCTTCGGTGGGTCGGTGCCAGATTGTGTTTGCTAACGCTCCTGTGAAGCGCCTCGGGACATTTTACTATGTTAAAGGCGCTATATAAATACAAATTGTTGTTGGTTCGCGGTCTTGTCCGAGCCCAGGTGGCCCTGGAGAAGGAGCATGCAGTGTCCACCGGTACGCTTGATACCTTCCGTGACCGGTGGGCACCTCAGGGTACAGAGTGTCTCATAGCCACTGGGAACAAGATTCTGGTTCAGTTGGGAAGGTTCCCTCTGCTATTGTTGAGACTTGTTGCTTATTTCGGCTTCTTTTAGTTTGATTGGACCACAAATTTGCAGGGGGGGGGGGGGGAAGAGAGGAAAGAATGATCCATAGAAACTGGAATTGTCTGTTCTGAATTTCTATCCTGTACTTACAGTGATGACTTTTGTAAACACCTTTTACAGGGCATTAGAAGGGGAGGATTTGCAGACGGGAAACTCGAGGTCTGAGCCACTCGATTCATCAGGACCTGAATATCTTCGGCCTTTGAATGTGGAAGGAGAAATGTTTGTCTGTTCTGTCTGTGGGAAAAGATTTCAACGGTCAGTGTGACTGGGAAAAGCACCGAGACACCCACACACCCGAGTGAAACTGTTCCAGTGAAAAAAACATCGCACCGTTCACAGCGGGGAGAAACCGTACACGTGTTCTGTGTGTGGACGAGGCTTCAACTGATCGTCCAACCTGGAGAGACCCAGGGACACCCGCACCACGGAGAAACCGTGGAAATGTGGGGACTGTGGGAAGGGATTCAATTACCCGTCTGAGCTGGAAATTCATCATCGCACTCACACTGGGGAGGGACCGTTCACCTGCTCAGAGTGTGAGAAGGGATTCACTCAGTCATCCGACCTTGTGACACACCAGCGAGTTTACACTGGGGAGAGATCGTTCACCTGCTCCATGTGTGGGAGATCTACTCAATCTCTCCCCATAGGACAAGCCTCTCCTCCCAGGGATCAATCGAGTGAACCTTCGTTGCACCGCCTCTAAGGCAAGTATGTCCTTTCTCAGATAAGGAGACAAAAGCTCCAGGTGTGGTCTCACCAAGGCCCTGTACAATTGTAGCAAGACTTCCTTACTCTTATACTCCAACCCTCTTGCAATGAAGGCCAACATGCCATTTGCCTTCCTAATTGCTTGCTGTACCTGCATGCTAACTTTATGTGTTTCCTGTACAAGGACACCTAAATCTCTCTGAACCCCAACATTTAATAGTTTTTTACCATATCAAAAATATTCTGTTTTGAATAATCTCACATTTCCTCACATTATACTGCATCTGCCACGTTATTGCCCACTCTATCTATATCCTTTGCAGGCTCTTTGTGTTCTCCTCACAGCTTACTGTCCCACCTAGCTTTGTATCATCAGCAAACTTGGATTCATTGCACTCGGTCCCTTCATCAAAGTCATTAAAATAGATTGTAAATAGCTGAGGCCCAAGAACTGATCCTTGTGGCGTCCCACTAGTTACAGCCTGCCAACCGAATAATGACCCGTTTATCACCACTCCCTGTTTTCTGCCTGTTAACCAATCCTCTATCCATGTTAATATATTACCCCCAACACCTTGAGCTCTTACTTGTTTTTTTTATTTGTTCATGGGATGTGGGCGTCGCTGGCAAGGCCAGCATTTATTGCCCATCCCTATTTGTCCTTGAGAAGGTGGTGGTGAGCTGCCTTCTTGAACCGCTGCAGTCCGTGTGGTGAAGGTACTCCCACAGTGCTGTTAGGGAGGGAGTTCCAGGATTGTGACCCAGCGACAATGAAGTATCGGCGATATATTTCCAAGTCAGGATGGTGTGTGACTTGGAGGTGGTGGTGTTCCCATGCGCCTGCTGCCCCTGTCCTTCTAGGTGGAAGAGGTCGCGGGTTTAGGAGGTGCTGCCGAAGAAGTTGGCAAGTTGCTGCAGTGCATCTTGTAGATGGTACACACTGCAGCCACGGTACGCCGGTGGTGGAGGGAGTGAATGTTTAAGGTGGTGGATGGGGTGCCAATCAAGCGGGCTGCTTTGTCCTGGATGGTGTCGAGCTTCTTGAGTGTTGTTGGAGCTGCACTCATCCAGGCAAGTGGAGAGCATTCCATCACACTCCTTACTTGTGCCTTGTAGATGGTGGAAAGGCTTTGGGGAGTCAGGAGGTGAGATACTCGCCACAGAATACCCAGCCTCTGACCTGCTCTTGTTGCCACAGTATTTATGTGGCTGGTCCAGTTAAGTTTCTGGTCAATGGTGACCCCCAGGATGTTGATGGTGGGGGATTCGGCGATGGTAATGTCGTTGAATGTCAAGGGGTGGTGATTAGACTTTCGCTTGTTGGAGCTAGTCATTGCCTGGCACTTGTGTGGCGCGAATGTTACCTGCCACTTATCAGCCCAAGCCTGAACGTCGTCCAGGTCTTGTTGCATACGGGCATGGACTGCTTCATTATCTGAGGAGTTGTGAATGGCACTGAACACTGCGCAGTCATCAGCAAACATCCCCATTTCTGACCTTATGTTGGAGGGAAGGTCATTGATGAAGCAGCTGAAGATGGTTGGGCCTAGGACACTGCCCTGAGGAACTCCTGCAGCGATGTCCTGGGGCTGTGATGATTGACCTCCAACCACCACAACCATCTTCCTTTGTGCTAGGTATGACTCCAGCCAGTGGAGCGTTTTCCCCCCGATTCCCATTGACTTCAGTTTTACTAGGGCTCCTTGATGTCACACTCGGTCAAATGCTGCCTTGATGTCAAGGGCAGTCACTCTCACCTCACCTCTGGAATTCAGCTCCTTTGTCCATGTTTGGACCAAGGCTGTATTGAAGTCTGGAGCCGAGTGGTCTTGGCGGAACCTAAACAGGGCATCAGTGAGCAGGTTATTGGTGAGTAAGTGCCGCTTGATTGCACTGTTGATGACACCTTCCATTACTTTGCTGATGATTGAGAGTAGACTGATGGGGCGGTAATTGGCCGGATTGGATTTGTCCTGCTTTTTGTGGACAAGACACAGCTGGGCAGTTTTCCACATTGTCGGATAGATGCCAGTGTTGTAACTGTACTGGAACAGCTTGGCTAGAGGCACGGCTAGTTCTGGAGCACAAGTCTTCAGCACGATAGCCGGGATATTGTCAGGGCCCACAGCCTTTGCTGTATCCAGTGCGCTGAGCCGTTTCTTGATATCATGTGGAGTGAATCGAATTGGCTGAAGACTGGCTTCTGTGATGGTGGGGACCTCAGGAGTAGGCCGATATGGATCATCCTGGCTGAAGATGGTTGCTAACGCTTCAGCCTTGTCTTTTGCACTCATGTGCTGGGCTCCACCATCATTGAGGATGGGGATATTCATGGAGCCTCCTCCTCCCGTTAGTTGTTTAATGGTCCACCACCATTCATGACTGGATGTGGCAGGACTGCAGAGCTTTGATCTGATCCGTTCATTGTGGGATCGCTTATCTCAGTCTATAGCATGCTGCTTCCGCTTTTTAGCATGCATGTAGTCCTGTGTTGCTCCTGGCATGCTCTTCTGTACTCCTCATTGAACCAGGATTGGTCCCCTGGCTTGATGGTAATGGTAGGGTGAGGGATATGCCGGGCCATGAGGTTACAGATTGTGGAGGAATACAATTCTGCTGCTGCTGATGGCCCACAGCGCCTCATGGATGCCCAGTTTTGAGCTGCTAGATCTATTCTGAATCTATCCCATTTAGCACGGTGGTAGTGCCACACAACACGATGGAGGGTGTCCTCAGTGTGAAGACGGGACTTTGTCTCCACAATGACTGTGCGGTGGTCACTGCTACCAATGCTGTCATGGACAGATGCATCTGCGGCTGGTAGATTGGTGAGGACGAGGTCAAGTAGGTTTTTCCCTCGTGTTGGTTCTCTCACCACCTGTCGCAGGCCCAGACTGGCAGCTATGTCCTTCAGGACTCGACCAGCTCGGTCAGTAGTGGTGCTACCGAGCCACTCTTGGTGATGGACATTGAAGTCCCCCACCCAGAGTACATTCTGTGCCCTTGCTGCTCTCAGTGCTTCTTCCAAGTGGTGTTCAACCTGGAGGAGTACTGATTCATCAGCTGAGGGAGGGCGGTAGGTGGTAATCAGCAGGAGGTTTCCTTGCCCATGCTTGACCTGAAGCCATGAGACTTCATGGGATCCGGAGTTAATGTTGCGGACTCCCAGGGCCACTCCTTCCGACTGTATACCACTGTGCCGCCACCCCTGGTGGGTCTGTCCTGCCGGTGGGACAGGACATACCCAGGGATGGTGATGGAGGAGTTTGGGACATTGGCTGAAAGGTATGATTCTGTGAGTATGACTATGTCAGGCTGTTGCTTGACTAGTCTGTGGGACAGCTCTCCCAATTTTGGCACAAGTCCCCAGATGTTGGTGAGGAGGACTTTGCAGGGTCGACTGGGCTGGGTGTGCCGTTGCCGTGTCCGTAGCCGGTGCCGAGGTCGATGCCAGGTGGTCCTTCCGGTTTCATTCTTATTATTGTGTTTCGTAGTTGTTTGTTACAATTGAGTGACTTGCTCGGCCATTTCAGAGGGCAGTTAAGAGTCAACCACATTGCTGTGGGTCTGGAGTCACATATCGGCCAGACCGGGTAAGGACGGCAGATTTCCTTCCCTAAAGGACATTAGTGAACCAGATGGGTTTTTACGACAATCCGATAGTTTCATGGTCACCATTACTAATTCTCGCTTTTTATTCCAGATTTATTTAATTAACTGAATTTAATTTCCCCAGCTGCCGTGGTGGGATTTGAACTCACGTCTCTGAATCATCAGTCCAGGCCGCTGGATTACTAGCCCAGTGACATTACCACTACGCTTCCGTTCCTGTATAATAACCTTTTATGTGGCACCTTATCGAATGCCTTTTGGAAACAAAAATATACCACATCCACTTGTTCCCCTGCTAGTTAAATTCTCAAAAAACGCTAATAAATTTGTTAAACACGATTTCCCTTTCAGAAAACCATGCTGACTCTGCCGAATGGAGGTTTGTTAGTGCTGTTGGGGAGGGTTTAAACTAACTTGGCAGGAGGATGGGCACCAGCATATAGGAGTAGAAAAGAGGAACAAGGTGCATAAAAGAGTGAGTGTGTTGGATAGTACTAGAGAAGAAAGTAGTACTAGAGGCGGTAGTAGTACCATATTAGGTAGGGGCAGACAAAGAAAGATTACGAAAAATTCAAAAATGGGTTTAGAATGCATGTACGTAAACGCACAAAGTGTGGTGAATAAGGTTGGTGAGCTACAAGCACAATTAGTCGTGTGGCAATATGATGTTGTGGCAATAACGGAAACGTGGCTTAAAAACGGTGAGGACTGGGCACTTAATATTCAAGGGTACAAGGTGTTCAGAAAAGATAGGGAAGGAAAAAAGGGAGATGGGGTGGCAGTGCTGATTAAGGAAGACATTGTAGTGTTGGAAAGGGAGGATGTTCTTGAGGGGACAAGGACAGAATCCATTTTGTTAGAGTTGAGGAGCAAAAAGGGTATGATCACGCTATTGGGGGTATTCTATAGGCCTCCAAATAGTGAGAGGGAGGTAGAGGAGCAAATCTGCAGGGAAATCGCAGAGATATGCAAGAGCTATAGAGTGGTGATATTGGGGGACTTTAATTACCCAAATATCGATTGGTATAATGCTGGGGTAAAGGGAAAGGAGGGGGAGGAATTTCTGAAATGTGTTCAGGAGAATTTCCTTCACCAATATGTTCTTGGCCCAACTAGGAAGGAGGCATTGCTGGATCTGGTGCTGGGGAATGAGGTGGGCCAGGTCGACCAAGTGTCTGTGGGAGAACACTTGGGTACGAGTGATCAACGTATCATAAGATTTAGATTAGCAATGGAGAGGAGCAAGGAACAATCTAGAGTGGAACTTCTAAACTGGAATAGGGCTAACTTCAATGGGATGCGATAGGATCTAGCCAGGGTAAAATGGAATCAAAGACTGACAGGAAAAACTGTAACGGAACAATGGGTGATCTTTAAGGAGGAGATGTTCCGAGTATAGGCTAAGTACATTCCAACAAGAGGGAAGGGTAAGGGAACCAAAGCAAGGGCTCCTTGGATGACGAGGGAGATAGAGAAGATGATGAAACAAAAAAAGAGGGTGTATGATGCATGTCAGGTGAATTCTTCAAGGGAAAACCAGACCAAATACAATAAGTTGAGAGGGGATGTGAAGATGAAAATAAGATTGGCAAAGAGAGAATATGAGAGTAGAATGGCGGTTAACATAAAAGGGAACCCAAAAATCTTCTACCGGCATGTAAACAGTAAGAGGCGGGGTGGGGCCTACTAGCGACAAAGGAGGTGATATATGCTTAGAGGCGCAGGGCAAGGCTAGAATACTCAATGAATACTTTGTATCGGTGTTCACTAAGGAGGTGGATGCTGACAAAATATCGGTAGAAGTGGAAAAGGTAGAAGCAATGGAAGGGGTGAAAATTGATAGACAGGATGTACTAGAAAGGCTGGGTATGCTTAGAGTGGACACGTCGCCTGGTCCAGATGGCTTGCATCCCAGGTTGCTAAGGGAATTGGGGAGGAGATAGCGGAAGGGCTTGCCATAATTTTCCAATCTTCCCCAGATGCGGGGGAGGTGCCCGAGGATTGGAAAGTGGCAAATGTGACACCATTGTTCAAGAAAGGGTGTAAGGACAATCCTAGTAACTACAGGCCGGTCAATTTAACATCAGTGGTGGGTAAAGTTTTAGAAACAATAATCAAGGAAAACATTTACGGGCATTTGGAGAGGTTTAAGCTAATTAAGGAAAGCCAACACGGATTTGTAAAAGGAAGATCGTGTTTGACTAATCTAATTGAATTTTTTGATGAAGTAACAGAGAGGATTGATGAAGGGAATGCAATGGATGTTGTCTACATGGATTTTTGGAAGGCATTTGACAAAGTACCACATAGAAGGCTGGTTAACAAAATTGAGGCTCATGGAATAGGTGGGTCAGTGGTAGCTTGGATAAGGAATTGGCTTAAGGACAGAAAACAGCGAGTTGTGGTAAATGGCTGTTTTTCAGACTGGAGGATGGTAGACAGTGGTGTTCCCCAAGGGTCAGTGCTGGGGCCACTGCTTTTTTTGATATATATATAAATGACCTGGATATTGGAATACAGAGTAGAATTTCTAAATTTGCCGATGACACCAAACTTGGGGGTGTGGCAAACAGTGATGATGATATCAATCGACTGCAACAGGACATAGTAAGGCTAGCAGAATGGGCAGACAAGTGGCAGATGGAATTTAATACAGAGAAGTGTGAGGTGATGCATTTTGGCAGAAGGAACAGGGAGAGGCAATATACACTTAATGGCATAGTTTTAAAGAGTGTGCAGGGACAGAGGGACCTGGGAGTTAATGTGCATAGGTCCCTGAAGGTGGCAGGACATATTGAGAGAGTGGTTAACAAAGCATATGGGATCTTGGGCTTCATAAATAGAGGTATTGAGTACAAAAGTAGAGAAGTTATGCTGAACCTTTATAAAGCGCTGGTTAGGCCACAACTGGAGTATTGCGTCCAGTTCTGGTCACCACACTTTCGGAAGGATGTGAAGGCCCTTGAGAGGGTGCAGAGGAAATTTACCAGAATGGTTCCGGGGATGGGGGATCTTAGCTACAAGGACAGGTTGGAGAAGCTGGATTTGTTTTCATTTGAGCAAAGGAGGTTGAGGGCTGATTTGATAGAGGTGTACAAGATTATGACGGGTTTGGATAGGCTAGACGGGGAAAGGCTGTTCCCACTCGTTGATGGTACAAGGACTAGGGGACACAGATTTAAGGTTTTGGGCAAGAGATACAGGGGGGGACGTGAGGAAAAACTTTTTTACACAGCAAGTGGTGATGACCTGGAACTCGCTGCCGACAGAAGTGGTGGAAGCGGAGACACTCAATGTTTCCAAGGGGAGACTGGATAGGCACTTGAGGGAAATAAACTTGCAGGGCTACAGGGATAGAGCGGGGGAATGGGACTGACTGGATTGCTGTACAGAGAGCCGGCACGGACTCGATGGGCCGAATGGCCTCCTTCTGTGCCGTTATGACTCTATGGCTTTTCTTATCCCAACATCATGTTTCTGATCGAAACATTCTATGATGAAAATATCCAAGGCCAGTTGGTTGCAAACACCAGCTGTTGCTCAGTGAAATCTCTCTCTCTCTAATGATACCAACCACATTTCCCCCGATATCGAATGAACTAAACATGAACACCTTTCAGAAGCTGAATTAACCGAGGTCCATATGCCAACACCCCTCTCATCTTCCATTCACTTCAATTGAAAGGAAACCGACAGATTGGACCAGTCAGGATATGAAAGATATTTACAACAGATTCCAGATGTTCTTAGAGTTGGGATCTTTCTCTATTCTGTCCACTCGAGGAGTTAGATAACAGACTTTCTCCTGTGAATATAGAGCTGGGGTATTGGGCCGTGATGTGTTCACTTGTTCATCTTGTTGACTCAAAATCTTTGCCAATTATTTGATGTGATCTGTTTACTTGTACGTATATTTTTAAATACATTTGCTGAGTGGATTCAAATTTAAATTGAAAGCAGGTTTGCAGGCGTGATGCTCTATTCACACATCGAAGGTGAGAGAGATGCTGTGGGACACACGCTAAGTCCAGTAGCTGAAAGTGATTAACAGACTGGGTTTTGTGTTTAGTGATCCCGGGCGTGTTACCGAGACCTTCCCTGGATACCAAGGCTAGGAGAGGCACTCTGGAAGGTATGGGGAGCTGGGACTTGTCCATGAGAGTAACCGAAGGTACGAGAACTGAAATAATCTCGAGTTAGAAAGGAGAAAAGGCCCAAAAATGGAGCAGTCAGTAACAGGACATCAATTAGTCTCCTCTTATCTTGGAGACATCAAATATTGACACACTGTGTTATTAGAAATATCAAAATATTAAACTCCAGCCCAGTTATAGGGGTTATTAACATCAGCAGAAACAAACTCCAACTGTCAGAATGAACACGATTCAGTCCGGGATGCGATTAACAGCAGCAATAACAGCAGAATCCAACCCCTGCAGTCACTTGTGAACTCGCTGGTGTTTCAGCAGGTTGGATGACTGAATGAATCCCTTCCCACACACGGAGCAGGTGAACGGTCTCTCCCCAGTGTGAACTCGCTGGTGTTTCAGCAGATCGGATGACTGAGTGAATCCCTTCCCACAAACGGAGCAGGTGAACGGTCTCTCCCCAGTGTGTACTCGCTGGTGTTTCGGCAGATCGGATGACCGAGTGAATCCCTTCCCACATTCAGAGCAGGTGAACGGTCTCTCCCCAGTGTGTACTCGCTGGTGTATCAGCAGATCGGATGACCGAGTGAATCCCTTCTCACACACGGAGCAGGTGAACAGTCTCTCCCCGGTGTGAACTCGCTGGTGTTTCAGCAGATCGGATGACCGAGTGAATCCCTTCCCACATTCAGAGCAGGTGAACGGTCTCTCCCCAGTGTGTACTCGCTGGTGTTTCAGCAGATTGGATGACTGAGTGAATCCCTTCCCACAAACGGAGCAGGTGAACGGCCTCTCCCCAGTGTGAACTCGCTGGTGTTTCGGCAGGTTGGATGACTGAGTGAATCCCTTCCCACACTCAGAGCAGGTGAACGGCCTCTCCCCAGTGTGACTGTGCCAATGACTTTCCAGCTCAGACGGGTAATTGAATCCCTGCCCACAGTCCCCACATTTCCACGGTTTCTCCGTGGTGCGGGTGTCCTTGTGTCTCTCCAGGTTGGACGATCAGTTGAAGCTTCGTCCACACACAGAACACGTGTACGGTTTCTCCCGCTGTGAATGATGTGATGTTTTTTCAGGCTGTGTAACTGGTTAAAGCTCTTTCCACAGTCAGTGCACTGGAACACTCTCACTCGGGTGTGTGTGTCTCGGGGCCTTTCCAGTCACACTGATGTTTGAAATCTTTTCCAACAGGCAAACAGTTCTCCTTCCACATTCAAAGGCCGATGATATTCAGGTCCTGATGAATCGAGTGACTCTGTCAGATCTTGACGTGATGGTTGGTTTGTGATTCCCGTCTGCAAATCCTCCCCTTCCAATACCCTGTAAAAGGAGTCATAGAGTCATAGATTTATACAGCACAGAAAGAGGCCCATCGTGTCCGTGCCGGCCATCAAGCCCTGTCTATTCTAATCCCAGTTTCCAGCACTTGGTCCGTAGCCTTGTTTACAAAACTCATCACTCTAAGTACAGGCCAAAAATTCAGAACAGACAATTCTAGTTTCTACGGAACATTCTTTCCTCTCTTGTTCCTCCAAAGCTATAAATCCCCGTCCCACACATTGTCCCTCCTCCCTGTGCTAAAATCCAAACACATCGCACGTCTCAAAACAGTTTGTCCTCCGCTCCCCGTTTTCTCCACCAACTCTGACTGGGTTCAGTTCTACACTCACTGGTTCCCCTCCCTCTCCTCCCCTGAAGGTGCTGACTCTGGCTGGGTTCAGTTCTACACTCACTGGTTCCCCTCCCTCTCCTCCCCTGAAGGTGCTGACTCTGGCTGGGTTCAGTTCTACACTCGCTGGTTCCTCTCCCTCTCCTCCCCTGAAGGTGCTGACTCTGGCTGGGTTCAGTTCCACACTCACTGGTTCTCCTCCCTCTCCTCCCCTGAAGGTGCTGACTCTGGCTGGGTTAAGTTCTACACTCAGTGGTTCCCCTCCCTCTCCTCCCCTGAAGGTGCTGACTCTGGCTGGGTTCAGTTCTACACTCACTGGTTCCCCTCCCTCTCCTCCCCTGAAGGTGCTGACTCTGGCTGGGTTCAGTTCTACACTCACTGGTTCCCCTCCCTCTCCTCCGCTGAAGGTGCTGACTCTGGCTGGGTTCAGGACATAAAAAACCTACAAGGGGATATAGGCAGGCTGGGTGAGTGGGCGGAGATTTGGCAGATGCAATACAATATTGGAAAATGTGAGGTTATGCACTTTGGCAGGAAAAATCAGAGAGCAAGTTATTATCTTAATGGCGAGAAACTAGAAAGTACTGCAGTACAAAGGGATCTGGGGGTCCTAGTGCAAGAAAATCAAAAAGTTAGTATGCAGGTGCAGCAGGTGATCAAGAAGGCCAACGGAATGTTGGCTTTTATTGCTAGGGGGATAGATTACAAAAACAGGGAGGTATTGCTGCAGTTATATAAGGTATTGGTGAGACCGCACCTGGAATACTGCATACAGTTTTGGTGTCCATACTTAAGAAAAGATATACTTGCTCTCGAGGCAGTACAAAGAAGGTTCACTCGGTTAATCCCGGGGATGAGGGGGTGGACATATGAGGAGAGGTTGAGTAGATTGGGACTCTACTCATTGGAGTTCAGAAGAATGAGAGGTGATCTTATTGAAACATATAAGATTGTGAAGGGGCTTGATCGGGTGGATGCGGTAAGGATGTTCCCAAGGATGGGTGAAACTAGAACTAGGGGGCATAATCTTAGAATAAGGGGCTGCTCTTTCAAAACTGAGATGAGGAGAAACTTCTTCATTCAGAGGGTAGTAGGTCTGTGGAATTTGCTGCCCCAGGAAGCTGTGGAAGCTACATCATTAAATAAATTTAAAACAGAAATAGACAGTTTCCTAGAGGTAAAGGGAATTAGGGGTTACGGTGAGCGGGCAGGAAATTGGACATGAGGCTGAGTTCGGATCGGTCAGGGCCCTGTGGGTGGCGGAGCGGGCCCAGGGGCTGAGTGGCCGGGTCCTGCTCCTACTTCTTGTGTTCTTTAGATTTGAGGTGAGGATCAGATCAGCCATGATCTTATTGAATGGCGGAGCAGGCTCGAGGGGCCGATTGGCCTACTCCTGCTCCTATTTCTTATGTTCTTATGTTCTTACACTCACTGGTTCCCCACCTTTCGTGAAATGCCTTTGTTAAGCACACACACAGCAGAAGCACATTAATCTGATGGTAGATCACTTACACACGAGCAGCCCGTGGTGTGGAGCCTCCTGAGAGTCCGGCCCCTTTACAGCCAGGATTTACAGGAGCTGGGACACGGAAAAGAGTCTCATTATAATCAGTCATATGTTCTTTAACTAAAAATAGTAATTTCTCCTTCATTGAGGAGAGATTGGGTCGATTGGGCTTATACTCGCTGGAGTTTAGAAGAATGAGAGGGGATCTCATTGAAACATATAAAATTCTAACAGGACTAGACAGACTGGATGCAGGAAGAATGTTCCCGATGGTCGGAGAGTCCAGAACCAGGGGTCACAATCTAAGGATAAGGGGTAAGCCATTTAGGACAGAAATCAGGAGGAATTTCTTCACCCAGAGAGTGGTGAACCTGTGGAATTCTCGACCACAGAAGGCAGTTGAGGCCAAGTCATTAAATATATTCAAGAATGAGTTAGATATATTTCTTAAGGCTAAAGGTATCAAGGGATATGGGGAGAAGGCAGGGACAGGGTACTGAGTTTGGATGATCAGCCATGATCTCATCGAATGGCGGAGCAGGCTAGAGGGGCCGAATGGCCTACTCCTGCTCCTATCTTCTATGTTTCTATGTTTACAGACGCTCCCTGTCCAGACACTGTTCTCTGCAGCCAAGAGCGTGAGTCCCGAAGGCTGTGTCGCCTGCCAGGGTAAAGGACATCTCCTCTGGGCTGGAGAGGAACTTAGAGCGGGAGGGGGAAGATCCAGTTGTCGTGGTCCATCTAGGTACCAACGACATAGGTAGGACAAAGAAAGAGGTTCTGCTGAGGAAGTATGAGCAGCTAGGGGCTAAATAAAAAATCTGGACCGCAAAGGTAATAATCTCTGGATTACTACCTGAGCCACGAGCGAATTGGCATAGGGTCAATAAGATCAGAGAGAGGAACGAGTGGCTCAAAGATTGGTGTGGGAGAAATGGGTTTCGATTCCTGGGGCACTTGCACCAGTACTGGGATAAGAAGGAGCTGTTCCGTCGGGACGGGCCTCATTCGAACCAGGCTGGGACCAGTGTCCTGGCGAATTGAATAACTAGGGCTGTAGATAGGGCTTTAAACTAAATAGTTGTGGGGAGGGCTATGCTGAGCGGAAATTTAAAAAGTCAAAGAAAAATGAGAAGGCAAAAGTGCAGGGTAGCGATAGGGGTAATGAGAACCAGAGTGTGACAGGAAGGGACAGAGCGTATACACATAAGAGTGCATCAGAAAGAGGGGTCAGAGTAGGGAAAAATGGTAAAAAGACAACATTAAAAGCTCTATATCTGAACGCACGCAGCATTCAGGTGCAGCAGGCGGTTAAGAAGGCAAATGGTATGTTGGCCTTCGTAACGAGAGGGTTTGAGTACAGGAGCAAGGATGTCTTGCTCCAGTTGTACAGGGCCTTGGTGAGACCACACCTTGAGTATTGTGTGCAGTTTTGGTCGCCTTATCTCAGGAAGGATGTTCTTGCCATGGAAGGAGTTCAGCGAAGATTCACCAGACTGATACCTGGGATGGCAGGAATGAAGTATGAGGAGAGATTGGGTCGATTGGGCTTATACTCGCTGGAGTTTAGAAGAATGAGAGGTGATCTCATTGAAACTTATAAAATTCTGAAAGGACTGGACAGACTAGATGCAGGAAGGATGTTCCTGATGGTCGGGGAGTCCAGAACCAGGGGTCACAGTCTAAGGATAAGGGGTAAGCCATTTAGGACAGAAATTAGGAGGAATTTCTTCACCCAGAGAGTGGTGAACCTGTGGAATTTTCTACCACAGAAGGTAGTTGAGGCCAATTCATTAAATATATTCAAGAAGGAGTTGGATATATTTCTTAAGGCTAAAGGGATCAAGGGATATGGGGAGAAAGCAGGGACAGGGTAGTGAATTTGGATGATCAGCCATGATCGCATTGAATGGCGGAGCAGGCTAGAGGGGCCGAATGGCCTACTCCTGCTCCTATCTTCTATGTTTCTATGTTTCTATTCGTAACAAGATGAGTTGACAGAAACAAATAGAAATAAATGGGTATGATCTGATCGCCATTACAGAGACGTGGTTGCAAGGTGACCAAGGCTGGGAGCTGAATATTCAGGGCTATTTGCCATTGCATAAGGATAGGCAGAAAGGAAAAGGAGGTGGGGTAGCTCTGTTAATAAGGGATGAGATCAGTGCAGTAACGAGAAATGATATTGGCCCAGAAGATCAAGACGCAGAATCAGTTTGGGTGGAGATAAGAAATAATAAGGGTAAGAAGTCACTGCTGGGAGTGGTCTACAGGCCCCCAAACAGTAGCCACACTGTAGGACAGAGTATAAATCAAGAAATAATAGAGGCTTGTAAGAAAGGTACGACTATAGTCATGGGAGATTTTAATCTTCATATTGATTGGACAGAGCAAATTGGCAAAGGTAGACTTGAGGAAGAGTTCTTGGAGTGTATACGGGATGGTTTCTTGGAACTGCAGTGGGGAAAGAGTTAAACTGACATCGCTGGCAGTGTCACTGAATGGTGTAAGAAAGACAGGGGCTAACATGAAAGACCACATCCATAAAGATACGGTCAAAGATAGCTGACCTTTGAAGACTAAAACAATTAAGTGGAGACAGGACGTCCAGCATTTCAACTGCCCTTAAGAACTTTATTATCTGGGTCACATTCCAAGTTATCTTTTGATCAGCGTTCAGCAGTTTGAGTGATTGATTGAGGAGGCAGCTTACACATGTTTACATTAAGATTTGTAACCAATCCGTGAAGGTGCATGCGGGCCAAGATCCAATCAGGTGGCAGGAATGAATTGTGCATGAGCCTGGACATGCTTATAGTAATGTATAAAAATGTAGTGTTTGCTGTAACAATTTGGAGAAGTCTGGCTGAAGACAGAGCAGACTGTCTCCCCACCGGTGTAATAAAGACAACTCGATTATTGATCCGAAAACCTTGTGTCGAGTGTTGGTTTAAAATACTCCACAACAGAACAAGATGTTGTGGAACCAACCAGGGAGAAGACTATTTTAGATCTGGTAATGTGTAACGAGGCTGGATTAATTATTGTTCTCGAAGTGAAGGATCCTCGTGGGAAGAGTGATCATAGCGTGGTAGAATTTCAAATTCAGTTTGAGGGTGAGAAAGCTAGGTCTCAAACTAGTGTCCTGAACTTAAACAAAGGTAATTACAAAGGTATGAAGGCAGACTTGGTTAAAGTGGACTGGGAAAATATATTACAGGGTAAGACTGCAGAAAAGCAGTGGCAAACATTTAAGGAAATATTTCATAACTCTCAGCAAAGATATATTCCAGTGAGAAAAAAAGACTCTAAGAGAAGGATGAAACATCCGTGGCTAACGAAGGAAGTAAAGGATGGTATCAAATTGAAAACAAAAGCATACAATGTTGCGAAGAATAGTGAAAGGCCAGAGGATTGGGAAATTTTAAAAACCAGCAAAGGACGACTAAAAAAATGATAAAGAGAGAGAAGATAGCTTATGAGAGTAAGCTAGCAAGAAATATAAAAACAGACAGTAAGAGCTTCTACAGGTATATAAAAAGGAAGAGAGTAGCTAAAGTAAACGTTGGTCCCCTAGAGGATGAGTCTGGGGAATTAATAATGGGAAACAGGGAATTGGCGGAGACTTTGAACAAATTTTTTGTATTGGTCTTCACGGTAGAAGACACTAAAAGCATCCCAATAATAGATAATCAAGGGGCTATTGGGGTGGGGGGGAACTTAAAACAATCACTATCACTAGAGAAATGTGAGAAGTCGCACAACACCAGGTTATAGTCCAACAGCTTTATTTGAAATCACTTTGAAATTTGAAATTTGTGATTTCAAATAAAGCTGTTGGACTATAACCTGGTGTTGTGCGACTTCTCACATTTGTCCACCCCAGTCCAACACCGGCATCTCCACATCATATCACTAGAGAGAAAGTACTCGACAAACTAATGGGACTAAAGGTGGACAAGTCCCGTGGACCCGATGGCCTGCATCCTAGAGTCTTAAAAGAGGTGGCTGCAGAGATAGTGGATGCATTGGTTGTAATCTACCAAAATTCCCAGGTTCTGGAGAGGTCCCAGCGGACTGGAAAACCGCAAATGTAACGCCCCTATTTAAGAAAGGAGGGAGACAGAAAGCAGGCAACTATCGACCAGTTAGCCTAACATCTGTCATTGGGAAAATGCTGGAGTCCATCATTAAGGAAGTGATAGGACATTTAGAAAATCATAATATAGTCAAGCAGAGTCAGCATGGTTTTATGAAAGGGAAATCATGTTTGACAAGTTTGCTGGAGTTCTTTGAGGATGTAACGAGCATGATTTGTCTACCTTTAGTCCCATTCGTCCAATCTGAAACTAAGGTCTTCAATCTAAACAGAGGAAACTACAAGGGTATGAGGGACAAGTTGGCCATGGTAGATTGGGAGACTACACCAAGAGGTATGAAGGTGGACATACAATGGCTAACATTCAAGGAAATAATGCATAATTTGCAACAAACATATATTCCTCTGGGCATAAAAACCCAAAAGGAAAAGTGATCCAACCATGGCTAACAAAAGAAATTAAGCTAGTATTAAGTCAAAGGAGGAAGCTTATAAAGTTGCCAGAAAAAGCGGTCAGCCTGAGGATTGGGATCTTTTTAGAAATCAGCAAAGGGGGACCTAGAAATTGATAAAGAAAGGGAAAATGGAATATGAGCACAAACTAGCGAAAAATATAAAAACGGATTGTAAAAGCTTCTATAGGTATGTGAAAAGGAAAAGACTGGCGAAGGTAAATGTAGGTCCTTTACAGTCAGAGACGGGAGAATTTATAATGGGGAATGAGGAAATGGCAGAGAAATTAAATAAATACTTTGTTTCTGTCTTCACGGAGGAAGACACAAAAACCTCCCAGAAATACGAGAAAACCGAGGGTGTGACGAGAATGAGGAACTTAAAGAAATTATTAGTAAAAAAACAGTACTAGCAAAATTAATGGGACTAAAAGTCGATAAATCCCAAGGACCGGATGACCTACATCCCAGGGTTTTGAAAGAGGTGGCCATTGGGATAGTGGACGCATTGGTTGTCATCTTCCAAAATTCTATAGATTCTGGAACGGTTCCTGCAGATTGGAGGATAGCAAATGTAACCCCGCTATTTAAAAAAGGAGGGAGAGAGAAAACGGGGAACTACAGACCTGTTAGCCTCACATCAGTAGTTGGGAAAATGCTGGAATCTATTATAAAGGATGCAATAACTGGGCACTTAGAAACTAATAGTAAGATTGGGCAGCGTCAACATGGATTTATGAAAGGGAAATCCTGTTTGACAAACCTATTGGAGTTCTTAGAGGATGTAACTAGTGGAGTAGACATAGGGGAACCGGTAGATGTGGTGTACCTGGATTTTCAGAAGGCCTTCGATAAGGTCCCACACAAGAGGTTGGTGAACAAAATTAGGGCACATGGAATTGGGGGTAATATACTAACATGGATTGAGAATTGGTTAACAGACAGAAAACAAAGAGTAGGCATAAACGGGTCTTTTTCAGGATGGCAGGCTGTGACTAGAGGGGTACCGCAAGGATCGGTGTTTGGGCCCCAGCTATTCACAATCTATATCAATGATTTGGATGAGGGGCCTAAATGTAACATTTCCAAATTTGCTGATGATACAAAGCTAGGTGGCAGTGTCAGTTGCGAAGAGGATGTGAAGAGGCTTCAAGGGGATCTCGACAGGCTCAGTGAGTGGGCGAGAACATGGCAGATGGAAAATAATGCGGATAAATGTGAAGTTATCCACTTTGGTAGAAAAAACAGAAAGGCAGAGTATTTCCTAAATGCTGAAAGATTGGGGAATGCAGATGCTCAAAGGGACCTGGGTGTCCTTGTACATGAGTCACTGAAAGTGAATGTGCAGGTGCAGCAAGCCATTAGGAAGGCAAATGGTATGCTGGCCTTCATTACAAGAGGATTTGAGTACAGGAGTAAAGAAGTCTTACTCCAATTATATAGGGCTTTGGTGAGACCACACCTGGAGTACTGTGTACAATTTTGGTCTCCTTACCTAAGGAAGGATATACTTGCCATAGAAGGAGTGCAACGAAGGTTCACGAGATTGATTCCTGGGATGGCGGGACTGTCGTATGAGAAGAGATTGAGTAAACTAGGCCTGTATTCTCTTAAATTCAGAAGAATGAGAGCGGATCTCATTGAAGCATACAAAATTATTACAGGGCTTGATAGGGTGGATGCTGGGAGAATGTTTCCCTTGGATGGGGAGTCTAGAACCAGGGGCCACAGCCTCAAGATAAAGGGTAGGCCATTCAGGACTGAGATGAGAAGAAATTTCTTCACACAGAGGGTGGTGAATCTTTGGAATTCTCTACCCCAGAAGGCTGTGGAGGCTCAGTCATTGGGTATATTCAAAACAGAAGTCGATAGATTTCTGACTGGTAAGGGCATCAAGGGATATGGCGATAGGGCCGGTGAATGGA
The DNA here is from genome assembly GCA_030390025.1 of Squalus acanthias. NCBI lineage: Eukaryota > Metazoa > Chordata > Chondrichthyes > Squaliformes > Squalidae > Squalus > Squalus acanthias. The sequence continues at coordinate 768,491 of JASTWF010000060.1, forward strand.
GTTGGGGCAGAAGATCAGCCATGATCTCATTGAATGGCGGAGCAGGCTCGAAGGGCCGAATGGCCTACTCCTGCTCCTATTTCTTATGTTCTTATAAAGGGGAACCAGTCGATGTCATGTATTTGGATTTCTAGAAGGCATTCGATAAGGTGCCACACAAAAGGTTACTACACAAGATAAGAGCTCACGGGGTTGGGGGTAATATATTCGCACGGATAGAGGATTGGCTAACTAACAGAAAACAGAGAGTCGGGATAAATGGGTCATTTTCAGGTTGGCAAACTGTAACTAGTGGGGTGCCGCAGGGATCAGTGCTGGGGCCTCAACTATTTACAATCTATATTAATGACTTGGATGAAGGAACTGAGTGTAATGTAGCCAAATTTGCCGATGATACAAAGATAGGTGGGAAAGCAAATTGTGTGGAGGACGCAAAGAATCTCCAAAGGGATAGAGATAGGCTAAATGAGTGGGCAAAAATCTGGCAGGTGCAGTTTAATGTGGGAAAATGCGAGGTTATCCACTTTGGTAGAAAAATAAAAAAGCAAATTATTATTTAAATGGGGAGAGATTACAAAATGCTGAGGTACCGAGGGATTTGGGGGTCCTTGTACATGAATCACAAAAAGTTAGCATGCAGATACAGCAAGTAATTAGGAAGGCAAATGGAGTGTTCGCCTTTATTGCAAAGGGGTTGGAGTATAAAAGCAGGGAAGTCCTGGTACAACTGTACAGGGTATTGGTGAGACCACACCTGGAGTACTGCGTACAGTTTTGGTCTCCTTATTTAGGGAAGGATATACTTGCATTGGAGGCAGTTCAGAGAAGGTTCATGAGGTTGATTCCGGAGATGAAGGGGTTGTCTTATGAAGAAAGGTTGAGCAGGTTGGGCCTATACTCATTGGAGTTTAGAAGAATGAGAGGGGATCTTATTGAAACATCTAAGATTCTGAAGGGGCTTGACAGGGTAGCTGCAGGGAGGATGTTTCCCCTCGTGGGGGAATCTAGAACTAGGGGACATAATTTCAGAATAATGGGTCGCCCTTTTAAATGGGAAATGAGGAGGAATTTCTTCTCTCAGAGGGTGGTGAATCTTTGGAATTCTCTTCCCCAGAGAGCTGCGGAGGCTGGGTCATTGAATATATTCAAGATGCGGAGATGCCGGTGTTGGACTGGGGTGGACAAAAGTGAGAAGTCGCACAACACCAGGTTATAGTCCAACAGTTTTATTTGAAATCACGAGCTTTCGGAGCGACCGCTCCTTCAAGGTGGAGATAGTCACATTTTTGAACGATAAGGGAGTCAAGGGTTAGGGGGAGCGGGGCGGGGAAGTGGAGTTGAGGCCAAGATCAGATCAGCCATGCTCTCATTGAATGGTGCAGCAGGCTCGAGAGGCCAAATGACCTTTGCCCTGGGTCTTGAGCTCTGCTCCAACCTGCCTGAGCCCCCAAAATTCAGAAGAGCGCCCTCTGCCGCATTTCACCAGTCTCCGCAGCGGGTGGCGGAAGTCCCGCCCCTCGGGCATCCCGATTGGTTGGAGGACCCGCCGCCGCCTCAGTCCTCCAGGCTCCGCCGACTCTCTCCCGATTGGTCGGAGCTCACGTCAGTCATGGCCGCGCGCGGTGGGGGGGGGGGGGGCGGTTGGTCACGTGCCCAGTCCGGCTGCGGCCGCTCGAATCGGCCCGCTCGGTGCGGGTGCGAGGGGTGGTCGCTTTCGGACGCTCCGGTTTGTATTTTCTTTTGATTTATCTCGCCGCCCGCGCTTCTCTCCGCGGTATAATTTTTAAAAAAAACTCATGAAACTCACGGTGATCCGGGATCCCGAACGGGGGGGGGGGGGGTCCTGAGCATGCGCGGGTCCGGGAGTGGGCGTGGCCACGGCGGCGCATGCGCGGCGCGGACCGAGCGGGCGGGGCCCTGTGGCGCATGCGCGGCGCGGGGCCGAGCGTGAGTGGGCGGGGCCCTGTGGCGCATGCGCGGTCTCGGCTGCGGCCGGAGCGCGGGGGCTTGTGGGTATTTCAGCCAACCTGGGCAGCAGCTGGGGCCTGAAAATCAGCTTCACTGCCCCTGGGCTGGGAAAGGGGGGGACATGAGACAGCTTTCTCCCTCTTACCCCTTTCTACACTCTCTCTTTGCAGGGTGTTAGTCCTGGAGCGTTTACAGACAGGAAGCTCAAACCAAACATCAGGTCAAGATCTGACAGTCGCTCCATTCCTCAGGACCTGAATATCATCGGCCTTTGCCCATTGGAAGGAGAGAGCAGCGATCGCAGCGCGGACGCACCGCACACGTGTTCCGGGAGAGGACGCGGATTCTGCTGATCGCCTGCCCTGGCGAGGCACGTGTACCGTCAAACCGAGGGGGAAACCGGGTAAAGGTGGGGGACGGCGGGCAGGGATCCACTTCCCCGTCTAGGTGGGACGTTCATCGGCGCAGTCACACAGCGGACAGTCCGTTCCACCTGCTCCGTGTGGTGGATTCAGTCAGACATCCAACCTGCTTGACGCACCCGCTTGTTCGCATTGGTGAGAGACCGTTTAAATGTTCTGACTGCGGGAAGTGCTTTAAAACCTCCTGGGAATCTGACGAATCACCAGCCTGCTGACACGGCTCCGTCTGTGGGAAGGGTTTCGCTCCACTCGGTCCAGCAAGTTCACACCGGGGAGAGGCCGTTCACACTGCTCCGTCTGTGGGAAGGGATTCGCTCACCCTACCCACCTGCTGAGACACCAGCGAGTTCACACTGGGGAGAGACCGTTTAAATGTTCTGACTGTGGGAAGAAAGCTCCTGGGAGCTGAAGGCACACCAGCGAGTTCACACCGGGAGAGGCCATTCACCTGCTGAGTGTGGAAAGCGATTCACTCGCTCATCTCACTTACTGACACACCAGCAAGTTCGTAATGGGGAGAATCCGTTCACTGCTCTGTATGTGGAAAGGGATTCAATCGATCATCCCATTTACTGACACACCAGCACAGTCACACCGGAGAGACAACGTTTAGATACTTCACGTGTGGGAAGAGATTCACTCCAGTGTCCCAACTGTTGACACTCTAGAGTGTCCACATTTAGAATAGTTAAAAACATAAGAAATAGGAGCAGGAGTCGGCCATTCGGCCCCTAGGCCCATTCTACACAATCTCTCATCCCAGGAATCAATCTAGTGAACCTTCGTTGTACCGCCTCCAAGGCAAGTATATCCTTCCTTAGATAAGGAGACCAAAAAGCTGACTGTAAGAGAAGCTTTTAAAGTTCAAAGCAGCTGATGCACGATCAGCGCATTGATGCTGGAGAGAGGCTGTTTCAATATCCTGTGCCCCACCATTGAAAGCCCCAATTAGTGAATGGAGAATGAGTTTCTGTGATCCCATTGAGAGAAAATTCATCAATAATTCACACAGAAACCACAGTGCACGGGCACTCTGCCATGGTTCAGTCCTGGATGTGAGTAAGAACAGAATCCAAACCCCTGCAGTCACATGTGAACTCACTGGAGTCTCAGCAGGTGGGGTGAATTTCTTCCCACACACAGGATATTGAAACAGCCTCTCTCCAGTATCAATGCGCTGATCGGTGCATCATAAAAGCTCATGGTGTAGGGGGTAACATATTGGCATGGATAGAAGATTGGCTAGCTAACAGCAAACAGAGAGTAGGCATAAATGGGTCATTTTCTGATTGGCAAGATGTAACGAGTGGTGTGCCACAGGGATCAGTGCTGGGGCCTCAACTTTTTACAATTTATATAAATGACTTGGATGAAGGGACCAAAGGTATGGTTGCTAAATTTGCTGATGACACAAAGATAGGTAGGAAAGTAAATTGTGAAGAGGACATAAGGAGGCTACAAAGGGATATAGATAGGTTAAGTGAGTGGGCTAAGATCTGGCAGATGGCGTATAATGTGGGAAAATGTGAAGTTGTCCATTTTGGCAGGAAGAATAAAAAAGAAGCATATTATCTAAATGGTGAGAGATTGCAGAGCTGAGATGCAGAGGGATCTGGGTGTCCTAGTGCATGAATCACAAAAGGTTACTATGCAGGTACAGCAAGTAATTAGGAAAGCTAATAGAATGTTATCGTTTATTGCGAGGGGAATTGAATACAAAAGTAGGGAGGTTATGCTTCAGTTGTACAGGGCATTGGTGAGACCACATCTGGAGTACTGTGTACAGTATTGGTCTCCTTATTTAAGGAAGGATGTAAGTGCGTTGGAAGCAGTTCAGAGAAGGTTTTACTAGACTAATACCTGGAATGGGCGGGTTGTCGTATGAGGAAAGGTTGGACAGGCTAGGCTTGTATCTGCTGGAGTTTAGAAGAATAAGAGGTGACTTGATTGAAACATATAAGATCCTGAGGGGTCTTGACAGGGTGGATGTGGAGAGGATGTTTCCTCTTGTGGGAGAATCTAGAACTAGGGGTCACTAGGTTTAAAAATAAGGGGTCGCCCATTTAAGACAGAGATGAGGAGAAATTCTTTCTCACAGAGGGTCGTGAGTCTTTGGAACTCTCTTCCTCAGAGGGCGGTGGAAGCAGAGTCTTTGAATATTTTTAAGGCAGAGGTAGATAGATTCTTGATAAGCAAGGGGGTGAAAAGTTATCGGGGGTAGGCGGGAATGTGGAGTAATCAGATCAGCCATGATCTTACTGAATGGCGGAGCAGGCTCGAAGGGCCGAGTGGCCGACTCCTGCTCCTAATTCGTATGTTCGTATGAAAGGGAAATCGTGTTTGACAAATTTGCTCGAGTTCTTTGAGGATGTAACAAACAGGGTGGATAAAGGGGAACCAGTAGATGTAGTGTATTTGGATTTCCAGAAGGCATTTGATCAGGTGCCACATAAAAGGTTACTGCACAAGATAAGAGCACACGGGGTTGGGGGTAATATATTGGCATGGATAGAGGATTGGCTAACTCACAGAAAACAGAGAGTCGGGATAAATGGGTCATTTTCCAGTTGGCAACCAGTAACTAGTGGGGTGCCACAGGGATCAGTGCTGGGGCCTCAACTATTTACAATCTATATTAATGACTTGGATGAAGGGACCGAGTGTACTGTAGCCAAATTTGCTGCTGATACAAAGATAGGTGGGTTAGCAAGTTGTGAGGAGGACACAAAGAGTCTGCAAAGGGATATAGACAGGCTAAGTGAGTGGGCAAAAATTTGGCAGATGGAGTATAATGTGGGAAAATGTGAGGTTCTCCACTTTGGAAGGAAGAATGAAAAAGCAAATTATTATTTAAATGGAGTGAGACTACAAAATGCTGCAGTACAAGGGGATCTGGAGGTCCTACTACATGAAACACAAAAAGTTAGCATGCAGGTACAGCAAGTAATTAGGAAGGCTAATGGAATGTTGGCCTTTATTGCAAAGGGAATGGAGTATAAAAGTAGGGAAGTCTTGCTCCAACTGTACAGGGCGTTGGTGAGACCACACCTGGAGTACTGCGTGCAGTTTTGGTCTCCATGTTTAAGGAAGGTTATACTTGCATTGGAGGCAGTTCAGAGAAGGTTCACTAGGTTGATTCCAGAGATGAAGGGGTTGACGTATGACGAAAGGTTGAGCAGGTTGGGCCTATACTCATTGGAGTTTAGAAGAATGAGAGGGGATCTTATTGAAACATATAAGATTCTGAGGGGGATTGACAGGGTAGATGCTGAGAGGATGTTTCTTTGGAACTCTCTACCCCAGAGAGCTGTGGAGGCGGAGTCATTGAATATATTCAAGGCGGAGATTGACAGACATTTGAACTACAAGGGAGTCGAGGGGTTTGGGGAGAGAGCGGAAAGTGGTGTTGAGGCCAAGATTGGATCAGCCATGATCTTATTGAATGGCGGAGCAGGCTTGAGGGGCCGATTGGCCTACTCCTGCTCCTGTTTCTTATGTTCTTATAAGCACCTGGTGTAGGCCGCAAGCCCCGAATGAGAACCTACGGTTCCATGTTTGCCGCTCCGGGGCTTTTTCCCGGTAGAAACATAGAAACATAGAATCCAGGAGCAGGAGTAGGCCTGCCCACGTATTTAATTCCCCCTAACATATCCCATCCTATCCCCATAACCCCACATATTTAATCCCCCCCTAACACTAAGGGTCAATTTATCATAGCCAAATCAACCTAACCCGCACATTTTTGGACTGTGGGAGGAAACCGGAGCACCCGGAGGAAACCCACGCAGGCCCAGGTTAACGACGACCAACTTTGAAAAGGACAGCTGAAGCTTTGTGCGCCACTATTTTGCTTCATGCGCATGCGCAGTCATCTTTGTAAAGTAATCACTAGTGGGCTGGACTTCAAGGTCCGTGTGGAACTGAACCCAGCCAGAGTCAGCACCTTCAGGGGAGGAGACGGAGAGGGAGGGGAACCAGTGAGTGTAGAATTGAACCCAGCCAGTGTCAGCACCTTCAGGGGAGGAGAGGGAGGGGAACCAGTGAGTGTGGAACTGAACCCAGCCAGAGTCAGCACCTTCAGGGGAGGAGAGGGAGGGGAACCAGTGAGTGTAGAACTGAACCCAGCCAGAGTCAGCACCTTCAGGGGAGGAGAGGGAGGGGAACCAGTGAGTGTAGATCTGAACCCAGCCAGAGTTGGTGGAGAAAACTGGGAGCAGGGACAAACTGTCTTGAGACGTGCAATGTGTTTGGATTTTAACACAGGGAGGAGAGACAATGTGTGGGACGGGGATTTACAGCTTTGGAGGAACGAGAGGGGAAATAATGTCCTTTTGAAACTAGAATTGTCTGTTCTGAATTTCTATCCTGTACTTACAATGATGAGTTTTGTAAACTACTTTTACAGGGTATTAGAAGGGGAGGATTTGCAGACGGGAAACTCAAACCAAACCTCATGTTAAAATCTGACAGAGTCACTCGATTACTCAGGACCTGAATATCATCAGCCTTTGAATGTGGAAGGAGAAATGTTTGTCTGTTCTGTCTGTGGGAAAAGATTTCAAATATCAGTGTGACTGGAAAAGCACCGAGACACACACACCCGAGTGAGAGTGTTCCAGTGCACTGCCTGTGGAAAGAGCTTTAACCAGTTACACAGCCTGAAAAAACATCGCACCATTCACAGCGGGGAGAAACCTGTACACGTGTTCTGTGTGTGGACGAGGCTTCAACTAATCGTCCAACCTGGAGAGACACAAGAACACCCGCAGCACGGAGAAACCGTGGAAATGTGGGGACTGTGGGCTGGGATTCAATTACCCATCTGAGCTGGAAATTCATCATCGCAGTCACACCGGGGAGAGACCGTTCACTTGCTCTGAATGTGGGAAGGGATTCACTCGGTCATCCGATCTGCTGATACACCAGCGAGTACACACTGGGGAGAGACCGTTCACCTGCTCTGAATGTGGGAAGGGATTCACTCGGTCATCCGACCTGCTGAAACACCAGCGAGTTCACACTGGGGAGAGGCCGTTCACCTGCTCCATGTGTGGGAAGGGATTCACTCGGTCATCCGACCTGCTGATACACCAGCGAGTTCACACTGGGGAGAGACCGTTCACCTGCTCAGAGTGTGGGAAGGGATTCCCTTCATCATCCCACTTGCTGAAACACCAGCGAGTTCACACTGGGGAGAGGCCGTTCACCTGCTCTGAATGTGGGAAAGGATTGCCTTCATCATCCCACTTGCTGATACACCAGCGAGTTCACACTGGGGAGAGGCCGTTCACCTGCTCGGAGTGTGGGAAGGGATTCACTCAGTCATCCGACCTGCTGATACACCAGCGAGTTCACACCGGGGAGAGGCCGTTCACCTGCTCCGTGTGTGGGAAGGGATTCGCTCGGTCATCCGACCTGCTGAGACACCAGAGAGTTCACACTGGGGAGAGACCGTTCACCTGCTCTGAGTGTGGGAAGAGATTCACTCGGTCATCCGACCTGCTGACACACCAGCGAGTTCACAAGTGACTGCAGGGGTTGGATTCTGCTGTTATTGTTGCTGTTAATCACATCCCGGACTGAATCTTGTTCATTCTGACAGTTGTGGTTTGTTTCTGCTGGTGTTAATAACCCCCCGTAACTAGGCTGGAGTTCAATATTTTGATATTTCAAATAACACAGTGTGTCAATATTTGACGTCTCCAAGATAAGAGGAGAGTAATTGATGACCTGTTACCGACTGCTCCATTTTTGGGCCTTTTCTCCTTTCTAACTCGAGATTATTTCAGTTCTTGTACCTTCGGTTACTCACATGGACAAGTCCCAGCTCCCCAGAGGGTTATGCTGATAGATTTAGATGAGGAAAGACGGGAGGAGGCTCGAGTGGAGCATAAACACCGGCATGGACTGGTTGGGCCGAATGGTGTGTTTCTGTGCCGTATATCCAGTGTAATCCTATTTTCCAAGACACATTGCTCGAAGGGGAAGATAAATGACTCGCATGCAAACGCAGTTGTTACTTTTGTCTTCTTTGTAAAATCAAAGAGTCTGGGCATAATTTCTTTGTGAAATTAAAATTGATTATATGGACTAGAAGTAATTGAATCAGGAAATGTATTATAGAACGATGTGCGTTTTGAAATGGAAAGTGTTAAACATGAGCTTGAATCTGTCAACTAGATTATGTGAAGGGAGAGATTCACAATGAATAGACAAAATGGTAGGAGAATTAGTAAAGGATGTGTTAGTAAAGAATAGAAAACAGGAACCAAGGGATGAGGAAGATGGGGAACACAAGGAGAATCCGTTTAAATCGCAAAGAAAGCGAGAGCTGACAGGATAGCTGGGAATAGGAGCCACGGCAAGGTTAGCAGGAGTAAACAGAATAGATAGAGAAAGTATGTGGGAAGACAATGAGGTAATGAAGAGGCAATTAAACAGATTATTGTCAAACAATGAGGCTAACCAGAATCAAGGCCTTACTCGAGGCATCGTGTGCAGCCTCTGTGTGACATTTGTGATGAATGTGGTCCAGAAGGGACTGGACAACATCGAGGGTCATCAAATCCCTTTGTTTATTCATGAAGAACAACAGAGAAAATGGTTTAAAGGAACCAAGACAGAGACTATGATGTGAGGCAGCAAATGGGAATGGTGTTATTGGCCCCGAGGGAAGGGGATTGAAATGAAGATATTAGACCAGTGGGATTGGTCTTGTCTTTGTGAAGGAGAAGTGGAAATGAAACGAAACCTTGGAAGGTGTATCGGGTAGAATGGGTTGGAATGGTGGAAGACTCTGAGTTTGGTCCGATCCAGAAACAGAATGAGGAATAGCCAAGATATCTGATTAAGAAGGGGGGAACTTGGATAGCACCAGATCTGCAGTGTTGAACTCTGAAAGGGACAACATGGGTTTGTAGATGTGACGTAGTCCATCAACAGACTGTTCCAGCTTGTGGGTTCACCCTCGACAAAGAATCACCAAAATGCCAGATTGGAATAAGTAAATGGGGCGAAGACCAAACTAATAGCGTGTATAAAGGAAAAGGACAGGATTGTGTGACTACTACTGCCACTGATATGACTGTGGGTTCACCCCGATGCCCCACACTAGAACATCACTTTTGTTTGATTCCAGCGAGAAACAGGCGTATCGGTGCTAAAACGCTGGTACTGGTACATCATCATAACGCCACCTTTCTGCTGATGAGACTGCCTCTGGAGGATGAAGCCATTCGAGCCATTCCACATATGGGACACTATATACCTCCCCTGTCTCTGGCTTTAAAGGGCAGAATTGAGTGAATTAGGACATCCCAGAAACACACAGTGCAAATGATACAGACAAATAGAGAGAAGAACAGGCAATCCCCAGACTTGGGAATCATGAATGGTGGGAAGTAGTATCTAGTGTGGAACGACATCCTTGGGCTAGATTGTTCCAGATGGGATTGGTGAGAGCACAGATAATAGCTTTAGGGATTCTGGTCATTGCGTTCTGCTGGTGTAAGGAAGTCGATAAGGGACATAGAAAATATCAGGAAAGGTAAGGAGATAGCAAGGGCACTAAGAGGAAGCCAGGATTATTAAACATGATGCGGAGATGCCGGTGTTGGACTGGGGTGGACAAAAGTGAGAAGTCGCACAACACCAGGTTATAGTCCAACAGCTTTATTTGAAATCACAAGCTTTCGGAGCGGCTGCTCCTTCGTCAGGTGAAGTGAAGAGATGCATATAGGCACAGCATATATAGTCAGAGAACACTGCCAGGTGACTACAGTTAATCTTTCTAACTGCCCTTTATCACACCTCGGCAGAGAGTCAATCACGGCAATCAAAGGTGTGGATGGTGTCCAAACAGGTCAGTCGGGAAAACATTACATCAAAGACAATGAGGTGGGGTCACAAGGGGTCAAATGTGGCAGCTGCTGGAGTCTGTATGGAAAACACAATTTTTTTTTTAACTTTTTTTTGCTGGAACTTACAGCAGGCCGCTTCGGGTAAGCGTTCTCCAAGGCGGCCTTCGAGACACACGACAACGCAAAATCGTCGAGCAGAAACTGATAGCCAAGTTCCGCACCCATGAGGACGGCCTCAACCGGGATCTTGGGTTCATGTCACGCTACATGTAACCCCACCTGACGTAGAGTCATCCAGACTCGAGTCGTCGTTGGCTTGTTCTCTCTACACAGATGCGGCCGGACCTGCTGTGATTTCCAGCAAAAACAGTTTTAAAAAAATTTGTTTTCCAGCATCTGCCACATTTGACCCCTTGTGGCCCCCACCTCATTGTCTTTGATGTAATGTTTTCCTGACTGACCTGTTTGGACACCATCCACACCTTTGATTGCTGTGATTATCTCTCTGCCGAGGTGTGATAAAGGGCAGTTAGAAAGATTAACTGTAGTCACCTGGCAGTGTTCTCTGACTATATATGCTGTGCCTATATGCATCTCTTCACTTCACCTGACGAAGGAGCAGCCGCTCCGAAAGCTTGTGATTTCAAATAAAGCTGTTGGACTATAACCTGGTGTTGTGCGACTTCTCAGGATTATTAAAGACAAAGAAGGATATCAAACACTTTGCCAAGAGGTAACGTAACCCATAAAAAAACAAAAAAAGTGGGACATGTTGGCATATGGACCCCGGTTAATTCAGCTTCTGAAAGAGGTTCATGTTTAATTAATTCGATAGAGGGAAAAAATGTGGTTCATATCAACAGAGAGAGAGATTTCACTGAGCAACAGCTGGTGTTTTGCGACCAACCAGCCTTTGATATTCATAATAGAATGTTTGGATTAGAAATATGATGTTTGGATAAGGAAAGTCCAGAACTAGTGGTTTATGCTCACCATACCAAGGCCACGATGTTTATATTTTTTTTTTATTCGTTTATGGGACGTGGGTGTCGCTGGCAAGGCCAGCATTTATTGCCCATCCCTAATTGCCCTTGAGAAGGTGGTGGTGAGCCGCCTTCTTGAGCCGCTGTGGTGAAGGTACTCCCACAGTGCTGTTAGGTAGGGAGTTCCAGGATTTTGACCCAGCGACGATGAAGGATCGGCGATATACTTCCAAGTCATGATGGTGTGTGACTTGGAGGGGTACTTGAGGTGGTGGTGTTCCCCTGCGCCTGCTGCCCTTGTCCTTCTAGGTGGAAGAGGTTGCGGGTTTGGGAGGTGCTGCCGAAGAAGCCTTGGCGAGTTGCTGCAGTGCATCTTGTAGATGGTACACACTGCAGCCACGGTACGCCGGTGGTGGAGGGAGTGAATGTTTAAGGTGGTGGATGGGGTGCCAATCAAGCGGGCTGCTTTGTCCTGGATGGTGTCGAGCTTCTTGAGTGTTGTTGGAGCTGCACTCATCCAGGCAAGTGGCAAGTATTCCATCACACTCTTGACTTGTGCCTTGTAGATGGTGGAAAGGCTTTGGGGAGTCAGAATACCCAGCCTCTGACCTGCTCTTGTTGCCACAGTATTTATGTGGCTGGTCCAGTTAAGTTTCTGGTCAATGGTGACCCCCAGGATGTTGATGGTGGGGGATTCGGCGATGGTAATGCCGTTGAATGTCAAGGGGCGGTGGTTAGACTCTCGCTTGGTGGAGATGGTCATTGCCTGGTACTTCTGTGGCGCGAATGCTACCTGCCACTTATCAGCCCAAGCCTGAACGTCGTCCAGGACTTGTTGCAAGCGGGCATGGACTGCTTCATTATCTGAGGAGTTGTGAATGGCGCTAAACACTGTGCAGTCATCAGCGAACATCCCCATTTCTGACCTTATGTTGGAGGGAAGGTCATTGATGAAGCAGCTGAAGATGGTTGGGCCTTGGACACTGCCCTGAGGAACTCCTGCAATGATGTCCTGGGCTGTGATGATTGACCTTCAACCATCACAACCATCTTCCTTTGTGCTAGGTATGACTCCAGCCAGTGGAGAATTTTCCCCTAGATTCCCATTGACTTCAGTTTTACTAGGGCTCCTTGATGCCACACTCGGTCAAATGCTGCCTTGATGTCAAGGGCAGTCACTCTCACCTCACCTCTGGAATTCAGCTCCTTTTGTCTATGTTTGGATCAAGGCTGTAATGAGGTCGGGAGCCAAGTTGTCTTGGCGGAACCTAAACTGGGCATCAGTGAGAAGGTTATTGGTGAGTAACTGCCGCTTGATAGCACTGTTGATGACACCTTCCATCACTTTGCTGATGATTGAGAGTAGACTGATTGGGCGGTAATTGGCCGGATTGGATTTGTCTTGCTTTTTGTGGACAGGACATACCTGGGCAGTTTTCCACATTGTCGGATAGATGCCAGTGTTGTAGTTGTACTGGAACAGCTTGGCTAGAGGCGCGGCTAGTTCTGGAGCACAAGTCTTCAGCACGATAGCCGGGATGTTGTCAGGATGTTGCTGTATCCAGTGCGCTCAACCGTTTCTTGATTATCACATGGAGTGAATCGAATTGGCTGAAGATTGGCTTCTGTGATGGTGGGGACCTCAGGAGGAGGCCGATATGGATCATCCACTTAGCACTTCTGGCTGAAGATGGTTGCAAACACTTCAGCCTTGTCTTTTGCACTCACGTGTTGGGCTCTGCCATCAGGATGAGATGTTCATGGAGCCTCCTCCTCCCGTTAGTTGTTTAATGGTCCACCACCATTCACGACTGGATGTGGCAGGACTGCAGAGCTTTGATCTGATCCGTTGATTATGGGATCGCTTAGCCCTGTCTCTAGCTTGCTGCTTCAGCATTTTAGCATGCATGTAGTCCTGTGTTGCAGCTTCCCCAGGTTGGCACCTTATTTTTAGGTACGCCTGGTGCTGCTCCTGGCATGCTCTTCTACACTCCTTATTGAACCAGGGTTGGTCCCCTGGCTTGATGGTAATGGTAGAGTGAGGGATATGCCAGGCCATGAGGTTACAGATTGTGGAGGAATACAATTCTGCTGCTGCTGATGGCCCACAGTGCCTCATGGATGCCCAGTTTTGAGCTGCTAGATCTGTTCTGAATCTATCCCATTTAGCATGGTGGTAGTGCCACACAACACGATGGAGGGTGTCCTCAGTTTGAAGACAGGTCTTTGTCTCCACAATGACTGAGCGGTGGTCACTGCTACCAATACTGTCATGGACAGATGCATCTGTGACAGGTAGATGGGTGAGGACGAGGTCAAGTAGGTTTTTCCCTCGTGTTGGTTCTCTCACCACCTGTCGCAGGCCCAGACTGGCAGCTATGTCCTTCAGGACTCGGCCAGCTCGGTCAGTAGTGTTGCTACCGAGCCGCTCTTGGTATTGGACATTGAAGTCCCCCACCCAGAGTACATTCTGTGCTCTTACTACTCTCAGTGCTTCTTCCAAGTGGTATTCAACATGGAGGAGTACTGATTCATCAGCTGAGGGAGGGCGGTAGGTGGTAATCAGCAGGGGGTTTCCTTGCCCATGCTTGACCTGAAGCCACGAGACTTCATGGGTTCCGGAGTCAATGTTGAGGACTCCCAGGATCACTCCTTCCCGACTGTGCCACCTCCTCTGGTGGGACAGGACATACCCAGGGATGGTGATGGAGGAGTTTGGGACATTGGCTGAAAGGTATGATTCTGTGAGTATGACTATGTCAGGCTGTTGCTTGACTAGTCTGTGGGACAGCTCTCCCAATTTTGGCACAAGTCCCCAGATGTTGGTGAGTAGGACTTTGCAGGGTCGACTGGGCTGGGTGTGCCGATGCCGTGTCCGCCGATGCCGTGTCCGTAGCCGGTGCCGAGGTCGATGCCAGGTGGTCCGTCCGGTTTCATTCTTATTATTGTTTCTTGTAGCGGTTTGTCACAACTGAGTGACTTGCTCGGCCATTTCAGAGGGCAGTTAAGAGTCAACCACATTGCTGTGGGTCTGGAGTCACATATAGGCCCAGACCAAGTATTTAATTTCCCCAGCTGCTGTGGTGGGATTTGAACTCACGTCTCTGGATCATTAGTCCAGGCCTCTGGATTACTAACCCAATGACATTACCATTATGGTACTATGTACTGGTGAGGCCACACCTGGAGTACTGCGTACAGTTTTGGTTTCCATATTTAAGAAAAGATATACTTGCTCTAGAGGCAGTTCAGAGAAGGTTCACTCGGTTGATTCCGGAGATGAGGGGGTTGACTTATGAGGAAAGGTTGAGTAGGTTGGGCCTCTACTCATTGGAATTCAGAAGAATGAGAGGCGATCTTATCGAAACATATAAGATTGTGAGGGGGCTTGATCGGGTGGATGCGGGGAGGATGTTTCCACTGATGGGGGAGACTAGAACTAGGGGGCATAATCTTAGAATAAGGGGCTGCCGTTTCAAAACTGAGATGAGGAGAAACTTCTTCACTGAGGGTAATAAATCTATGGAATTTGCTACCTCAGAGAGCTGTGGAAGCTGCGACATTAAATACATTTAAAACGGAGATAGACAGTTTCCTAGCTGATAAGGGAATGAAGGGTTATGGGGAGCGGGCAGGGAAGTGGACGTGAGTCTAGGTTCGGATCAGCCATGATCCTATTGAATGGCGGAGCAGGCCTGAGGGGCCGTATGGCCTACTCCTGCTCCTACTACTTATGTTCTTATATGTTATGTGTGTTGTTGATGTGGACGTGTGTCTCTGGACTAGGCAGGAGCCAGAGACGACCACATTAGGCAACGCCTGCTCCAGTTTGATCAGAAAACAGTCTCTAAATGTCAGCTTTGTCCTTTGTTCGGGAGCACGGAGATCCCCAGGCCCAGGTACACGTGCTCCACCTGGGACTAGACTCCGCTTGTAAATTGCTTTTTATGCTGAAGTTAAAGAATAAAATGATTAGAAACAGAAGACTGAATTCATTACTACTCAAGTGAACAAACAGAAGTTTGTTTTGAGTCAACACTTGGTTCTTTGTTTGAAGTCTTTGTAACTTCAAAACTTCCTTAGGAATTAAAAACCCGTCAAAACAGCAGAAATCATTAGTAAAGCTTCATTATTAACTGTGAATAAAACAGAGCTCAGTTAACTTCAATAATTCCAGTTTAATTGGGACCAATATTTTATTAACTAAACACAGTACAGAACAGATCAAATAAAACAAAATAGCCCACGCTGACAAACAGTGAATGACCTCATCGTTACCTCCAGGCACTTTCCCAAATGACTCAAAATACTGAATATAACTGGAGACAAATTGGCTTTTCACATTGAAACAAATTAAATCCAAGTGCTTTGGAAATTTCAAACCCAGCGTCAGGCACATGGCGACCGTAACTCCAAGGCTGAAGCTTATCTTTTGTAAAACAAACTCTTGCCGGGCTTTCAGAGCGGCCCAACTTGCCCCAGTCACAATATATCCACAGCAGCCTCTTTAACTTCTAATGTAAATCACAAAGCCTCCCCCTGCTTCTAGTCCCACAATCTGAAACTGGAATGAACAAACTCAACATATTCACACTTTCTTAAAACTCCCAACATCCCAGACAAGACGACAAAGGGTTAAACGGCTTTTAGCTCAGGGCACAGGAAAGTGGGCGGAGCTAAAACAAACACAACAGACACTTTTCTTTAAAGACAGACTTTCAGACAAAAGGAATACTGTAACTTCTTAAAACATTCATGGTCAGGAAAACTTCCTCACTTTAACACACACCTTCACACAAACTGAAATTCCAGCAACCTTTAAGGTTCCTTTCACTCGGTCAGCTTTATTTTTCTCGGCACAGAAGCGGACAGCTTCAGTGTCGGTTTCAACTTTAAGGTTTTTTTTTTCCCGCCTTTTAAATTGTCGTCTCAGCAACTTATTTCCTAATTCCCTGTTTTTTCCCTTCCTTTGCTGAGTTCTTAGCTGGGTTAGCTTACACCTGACATATTTTTCCCTCTCTCGCTCCCACTGTCTCTCCTGCCCTTTTATGCTTCTCCTCTCTCACCTGTTTGTTTCTCAAGTCTGCGTGCCGAGGTGGGTTGCGTGAGCCAATATACGATTCCCTTTGTCCAATTTGAACTTGCCCTTGTCAATTTCACTCTGGACCCAATCGACCGCTTTTCGGCACAAGTCACCTTCTGGACTCGCGAGGAATGATACCAAGGCAGGGAGCAGCTTCCCATGTTCCTTGTCCCCGGCACGCTCTATCAGGTTAGCTATGCTTAGCAAACTGATCGCTCAACTACTGGTAGGAGATTAGTCCTACACCCCCCCCCCGCCCAGAGATTCTCCTTCCTGGATCGATAGCCTGGCCGAGAAAAATTAGTGGGCCACAGATCTCAGGAGCCCAGTTCCACTGAACAAAATGTTTATTAATGACTATCTGTCAAGTCGTCCTGCCGCGGTCGCCAATTTATTGAGTTTCTGGGTCTGTGCCAATTAACCCTTTCACTCCTAAGTTCTCAAAGATTCGACTTGACCTGTACTGGTGACAGTAATTATATTTTATTTATTGAAAGTGAGACTCTATACAATACAGCATCAGAGCAGTAGTTAAGCAAGGTGCAATCAAGGTTTATATTACCCGTTGGGCCCTGGGTAGAAGACGCGATCTCCACAGGTCAAACCCCATCGGACTTGGTCTCTAGGCTTGCTCATCCACCCGGTGTGACGGGTGTGGGTCCTCTGCCAACCCGAAACCCTCCTCGGTGCGTCTGGTGGATGTTCCCAAGCTTCAGGCCGAATGCCTCTACAATGTCAGTGTTTGAGGGAGCCCTTCTTATACTACTTCTTCCCAGCAAAGCCTGTGGGGACCAGTTAACCCAATCATTGACTCAGACCTGAAACCCCCCCCCAGTCCAATTACAGGGATGCCCCGTCCCTAATGATCCCGCCTAACCCTGTCAGCTCATCTCACGACACCCTGACATCAGCTGTTTCTGACCATCAAGACTCATATCTGGGGTAGTTGGTGCACCAACGTCAGTGTTCTCGCTCAGGCCAACATCGAAGCTTTGACCACGCTCGATCAGCTCCGACGGACGGGCCTCATCGTCCACACGCCCGATACGAGATTCCCAAAACAAGCGCTCGACTCGGCAGCTCCGGCACTGCAAGAGAGTCCCTAGGTGGGCAGAGGAAACGCTTCAAGGACACCCTCAAAGCCTCCTTGAAAAAGTGCAACATCCCCACCGACACCTGGGAATCCCTGGCCCGAGACCGCACAAAGTGGAGGAGAAGCATCCGGGAAGGCGCCGAACACCTCGAGTCTCTTCGCCGGGAGCAAGCGGAAGCCAAGCGCAAGGAGCGCACGTCAACCCAAGCACCCCACCCACCCGCCCCTTCAACCACCGTCTGCCCCACCTGTGACAGAGACTGTAGGTCCCGCATTGGACTCATCAGTCACCTGAGAACTCATTTTTAGTGTGGAAGCAAGTCATCCTCGGTTCCGAGGGACTGCCTAAGAGTTACGGCAACACAAACGGAACATGACTCCATCGGTAGAGATATGGGGGGAAAAATTCAGTTGCTTTGTGCCTCCCATTAATGGGGCGCAAAGCAACTAGCGCCCGGGCGCGGCGATGTTTGCACCACTCGCGAAATTGACTAGACATTTTACAGCGGCGCTAAACACTACCGCCACGATCTCCTGCACCAGCAGATCGTGACGTCAGTCAAGCGTGCAACGCCCCGGACCGGATACTGAGTGGCACCGCCTGCCGTTAGCAATGACAGGTTGAGGGGAGTGTTTTGCAGTCAGGAAGGGACTGGGGGAGCGCTATTTAAAGGCGACCGCTTCCTGCCTTTTTTTGTCGGCGACATTTTTGCACCACGCATTCTGAGAGAGAGACACTTCTGGAGAGATTCAACGCTGTGTTGAGGAGTTTTGGGTACTGAGCAGCACTTTGCAGGTTCATTTTGATTTGACCTTCCTTGCATCGATTTAGAAGAGACTGTGGGGGCTCCACTCTGAGCTCTTTCCCTGGGCCTCTCCATTGTTCTTTCCAGCAGATTTGATGTACAGGTCTCTCCAGGCCGAGATTCAAGGCTGCAATGAGCAGGATGTGGATGGAGAGCAAGATCAACCCTCCCCTTTAAGAACTGGCCGGGGCCAGTGTGTCTGTGTTCCATTGCTGACTGACATCACATGAGCTTCGCCAGCGCTCTGAGGTAGCGCCTCGCTCCTCAGCATTAGCGCCTTAAGAGAGGTGTGTAGCACCTGATTTAGCGCTCCAATCACCCCGTGGGGCGATAGAAGCCAAGTTTGCAGTCGGAGGCGATAATTAACGCCAGGCGCTAAACTTTGTGCCCGGCCGATAATTGCGCCCCAAACGGGGCGAGACCGAATTTCTCCCCCCCATGGCGTCCTTGCCGTTTGCCGATGTTTTTAATTCTGGGCAGATTTAACATTCCGCACAGTGGCACCACATCTGACCTTGATAGTTGTGTCCACAGACAAGCTGTCTGTTTCTCACTTTCAAATCTGAGTCAAGGGAGGCCCAAGGCCGACATTTAAAATCAAACCGCTTCTACCCAGGGCAGATTACACTGGTTTTAAAAGCAGGATTATAAGGACAGCAATAACACAATTAAATCTTTAAACTACAACTAATAATAGAATCAACTGATTTAGTTCATGTTAGTTAGTAGGGAGACTCAGAAAGTAAGATTTCCTCCTTTCTTACATCTCCAACCCCCCTCACCCCAACTCCTCTTTTACCCCTACTCTCCAACCCCCCTCACCCCAACTCCTCTTTCACCCCTACTCTCCAACCCCCCTCACCCCAACTCCTCTTTCACTCCTACTCTCCAACCCCCCTCACCCCAACTCCTCTTTCACCCCTACTCTCCAACCCCCCTCACCCCAACTCCTCTTTCACCCCTACTCTCCAACCCCCCTCACCCCAACTCCTCTTTCACCCCTACTCTCCAACCCCCTCACCCCAACTCCTCTTTCACCCCTACTCTCCAACCCCCCTCACCCCAACTCCTCTTTCACCCCTACTCTCCAACCCCCCTCACCCCAACTCCTCTTTCACCCCTACTCTCCAACCCCCTCACCCCAACTCCTCTTTCACCCCTACTCTCCAACCCCCCTCACCCCAACTCCTCTTTCACCCCTACTCTCCAACCCCCCTCACCCCAACTCCTCTTTCACCCCTACTCTCCAACCCCCCTCACCCCAACTCCTCTTTCACCCCTACTCTCCAACCTCCTCACCCCAACTCCTCTTTCACCCCTACTCTCCAACCCCCCTCACCCCAACTCCTCTTTCACCCCTACTCTCCAACCCCTCTCACCCCAACTCCTCTTTCACCCCTACTCTCCAACCCCCCTCACCCCAACTCCACTTTCACCCCTACTCTCCAACCCCCCTCACCCCAACTCCACTTTCACCCCTACTCTCCAAAACCCTCTCATCTTCTATTCACTTCAATTGAAAGGAAACCGACAGATTGGACCAGTCAGGATTTGAAAGATATTTACAACAGATTCTTAGAGTTGGGATCTTTCTCTATTCTGTCCACTTGAGGAGTTAGATAACAGACTTTCTCCTGTGAATATAGAGCTGGGGTATTGGGCCGTGATGTGTTCACTTGTTCATCTTGTTGACTCTAAACCTTTGCCAATTATTTGATGTGATCTGTTTACTTGTACGTATATTTTTAAATACACTTGCTGAGTGGATTCAAATTGAAATTGAAAGCAGGTTTGCAGGCGTGATGCTCCATTCACACATCGAAGGTGAGAGAGATGCTGTGGGACACACGCTAAGTCCAGTAGCTGAAAGTGATTAACAGACTGGGTTTTGTGTTTAGTGATCCCGGGCGTGTTACCGAGACCTTCCCTGGATACCAAGGCTAGGAGAGGCACTCTGGAAGGTATGGGGAGCTGGGACTTGTCCATGAGAGTAACCGAAGGTACGAGAACTGAAATAATCTCCAGTTAGAAAGGAGAAAAGGCCCAAAAATGGAGCAGTCGGTAACAGGACATCAATTAGTCTCCTCTTGGAGACATCAAATATCGACACACTGTGTTATTTGAAATATCAAAATATTAAACTCCAGCCCAGTTACAGGGGTTATCATCATCAGCAGAAATAAACCCCAATGTCAGAATGAACACGATTCAGTCCAGGATGCGATTAACAGCAGCAATAACAGCAGAATCCAACCCCTGCAGTCACTTGTGAACTCGCTGGTGTCTCAGCAGGTGGGATGACCGAGTGAATCCCTTCCCACACATGGAGCAGGTGAACGGCCTCTCCCCAGTGTGAACTCTCTGATGTAATAGCAGGTCAGATGACCGAGTGAATCCCTTCCCGCACTCAGAGCAGATGAATGGCCTCTCCCCAGTGTGAACTTGCTGGTGTGTCAGCAGGCTCGATGAATGAGTGAATCCCTTCCCACACTCACAGCAGGTAAACGGCCTCTCCCCAGTGTGAACTCGCTGGTGAGACAGCAGGTTGGATGACCGAGTGAATCCCTTCCCACACTCAGAGCAGGTGAACGGCCTCTCTCCAGTGTGAACTCGCTGGTGAGTTAGAAGGTGGGATGAACAATTGAATCCCTTCCCACACACGGAGCAGGTGAACGGCCTCTCCCCAGTGTGAACACGCTGGTGTGTCAGCAGGCTGGATGACGAAGGGAATCCCTTCTCACACACGGAGCAGGTGAACGGTCTCTCCCCGGTGTGAACTCGCTGGTGTCTCAGCAGGGTGGATGACTGAGTGAATCCATTCCCACACACGGAGCAGGTGAATGGCCTCTCCCCAGTGTGAACTCGCTGGTGTTTCAGCAGGTTGGATGACGAAGG
Source organism: Squalus acanthias (assembly GCA_030390025.1). NCBI lineage: Eukaryota > Metazoa > Chordata > Chondrichthyes > Squaliformes > Squalidae > Squalus > Squalus acanthias. Next base: position 789,600 of record JASTWF010000060.1, read on the forward strand.
GAATCCCTTCTCACACACGGAGCAGGTGAACGGCCTCTCCCCAGTGTGAACTCGCTGGTGTGTCAGCAGGTCGGATGACCGAGTGAATCCCTTCCCACACTCAGTGCAGGTGAATGGTCTCTCCCCAGTGTGAACTCGCTGGTGTGTCAGCAGGGTGGATGACTGAGTGAATTCCTTCCCACACACGGAGCAGGTGAATGGCCTCTCCCCAGTGTGAGTGCGATGATGAACTTCCAGCTCAGACGGGTAATTGAATCCCTTCCCACAGTCCCGACATTTCCACGCTTTCTCCGTGGTGCGGGTGTCCTTGCGTCTCTCCAGATTGGACGATCAGTTGAAGCCTTGTCCACACACAGAACACGTGTACGGTTTCTCCCCGCTGTGAACGGTGCGATGTTTTTTCAGGCTGTGTAACTAGTTAAAGCTCTTTCCACTGTCAGTGCACTGGAACACTCTCACTAGGGTGTGTGTGTCTCGGTGCTTTTCCAGTCACACTGATGTTTGAAATCTTTTCCCACAGACAAACATTTCTCCTTCCACATTCAAAGGCCGATGATATTCAGGTCCTGATGAATCGAGTGACTCCGTCTAATCTTGAACTGATGTTTCGTTTGAGTTTCCCTTCTGCAAATCCTCCGCTTCTAATACCCTGTAAAAGTAGTTTACAAAACTCATCACTGTGTACAGGACAGAAATTCAGAACAGACAATTCTAGTTTCTATGGAACATGCTTTCCTCTCTTGTTCCTCCTAAGCTATAAATCCCCTTTCCACACAATGTCCCTCCTCCCTGTGCTAAAATCCAAACACATTGCACGTCTCAAGATAGTTTGTCCTCCGCTCCCAGTTTTCACCACCAACTCTGGCTGGGTTCAGTTCTACATTCACTGGTTCCCCTCCCTCTCCTCCCCTGAAGGTGCTGACTCTGGCTGGGTTCAGTTCCACACTCACTGGTTCTCCTCCCCTGAAGGTGCTGACTCTGGCTGGGTTCAGTTCACTCACTGGTTCCCCTCCCTCTCCTCCCCTGAAGGTGCTGACTCTGGCTGGGTCCAGTTCTACACTCACTGGTTCCCCTCCCTCTCCTCCCCTGAAGGTGCTGACTCTGGCTGGGTTCAGTTCGACACTCACTGGTTCCCCTCCCTCTCCTCCCCTGAAGGTGCTGACTCTGGCTGGGTTCAGGTCTACACTCAGGTGCGGGTGCAGCAAGCAGTTAGGAAGGCAAATGGTATGTTGACTTTCTTTGCAAGAGGATTTGAGTACAGAAGCAAGGATGTCTTACTACAGTTGTACAGGGCCTTGGTGAGACCACACCTGGAGTACTGTGTGCAGTTTTGGTCTCGTTACCTAAGAAAGGATATACTTGCCAGAGAGAGAGTGCAGCGAAGGTTCACCACACTGATTCCTGGGATGGCAGGACTGTCGTATGAGGAGAGATTGGGTCAACTAGGCCTGTATTCACTAGAGTTTAGAAGAATGAGAGGGCATCTCACTGAAACGTATAAAATTCCGACAGGGCTAGACAGACTGGATGCAGGGAGGATGTTTCCCCTGGCTGGGGGGTCTAGAACGAGGGGGTCACAGTCTCAGGACACGGGGTAGGACATTTAGGACTGAGATGAGGAGAAATTTCTTCACTCGGAGGGTGGTGAACCTGTGGAATTCTCTACCACAGAAGGCTGTGGAGGCCAAGTCACTGAATATATTTAAGAAGGAGATAGATAGATTTCTAGACACAAAAGGCATCAAGGGGTATGGGGAGAAAGCGGGAATATGGTATTGAGATAGAGGATCTGCCATGATCATATTGAATGGCGGAGCAGGCTTGAAGGGCCGAATGACTTACTCCTGGCTCCTATTTTTCTATGTTTCTATGTTACACTCACTGGTTCCCCTCCCTCTCCTCCCCTGAAGGTGCTGACTCTGGCTGGGTTCAGTTCACTCACTGGTTCCGGTTCCTCTCCCTCTCCTCCCCTGAAGATGCTGACTCTGGCTGGGTTCAGATCTGCACTCACTGGTTCCCCTCCCTCTCCTCCCCTGAAGGTGCTGACTCTGACTGGGTTCAGTTCTACACTCACTGGTTCCCCTCCCTCTCCTCCCCTGAAGATGCTGACTCTGGCTGGGTTCAGTTCTACACTCACTGGTTCCCCTCCCTCTCCTCCCCTGAAGGTGCTGACTCTGGCTGGGTTCAGTTCACTCACTGGTTCCCCTCCCTCTCCTCCGCTGAAGGTGCTGACTCTGGCTGGGTTCAGTTCTGCATTCACTGGTTCTCCTCTCCTCCCCTGAAGGTGCTGACTCTGGCTGGGATCAGTTCTACACTCACTGGTTCCCCTCCCTCTCCTCCCCTGAAGGTGCTGACTCTGGCTGGGATCAGTTCTACACTCACTGGTTCCCCTCCCTCTCCTCCCCTGAAGGTGCTGACTCTGGCTGGGTTCAGTTCACTCACTGGTTCCCCTCCCTCTCCTCCGCTGAAGGTGCTGACTCTGGCTGGGTTCAGTTCTGCATTCACTGGTTCTCCTCTCCTCCCCTGAAGGTGCTGACTCTGGCTGGGATCAGTTCTACACTCACTGGTTCCCCTCTCTCTCCTCCCCTGAAGGTGCTGACTCTGGCTGGGTTCAGTTCTACACTCACTGGTTCCCCTCCCTCTCCTCCCCTTAAGGTGCTGACTCTGGCTGGGTTCAGATCTGCACTCACTGGTTCCCCTCTCTCTCCTCCCCTGAAGATGCTGACTCTGGCTGGGTTCAGTTCTACACTCACTGGTTCCCCTCCCTCTCCTCCCCTGAAGGTGCTGACTCTGGCTGGGTTCAGTTCACTCACTGGTTCCCCTCCCTCTCCTCCGCTGAAGGTGCTGACTCTGGCTGGGTTCAGTTCTGCATTCACTGGTTCTCCTCTCCTCCCCTGAAGGTGCTGACTCTGGCTGGGATCAGTTCTACACTCACTGGTTCCCCTCCCTCTCCTCCCCTGAAGGTGCTGACTCTGGCTGGGTTCAGTTCACTCACTGGTTCCCCTCCCTCTCCTCCGCTGAAGGTGCTGACTCTGGCTGGGTTCAGTTCTGCATTCACTGGTTCTCCTCTCCTCCCCTGAAGGTGCTGACTCTGGCTGGGATCAGTTCTACACTCACTGGTTCCCCTCTCTCTCCTCCCCTGAAGGTGCTGACTCTGGCTGGGTTCAGTTCTACACTCACTGGTTCCCCTCCCTCTCCTCCCCTTAAGGTGCTGACTCTGGCTGGGTTCAGATCTGCACTCACTGGTTCCCCTCTCTCTCCTCCCCTGAAGATGCTGACTCTGGCTGGGTTCAGTTCTACACTCACTGGTTCCCCTCCCTCTCCTCCCCTGAAGGTGCTGACTCTGGCTGGGTTCAGTTCACTCACTGGTTCCCCTCCCTCTCCTCCGCTGAAGGTGCTGACTCTGGCTGGGTTCAGTTCTGCATTCACTGGTTCTCCTCTCCTCCCCTGAAGGTGCTGACTCTGGCTGGGATCAGTTCTACACTCACTGGTTCCCCTCCCTCTCCTCCCCTGAAGGTGCTGACTCTGGCTGGGTTCAGTTCACTCACTGGTTCCCCTCCCTCTCCTCCGCTGAAGGTGCTGACTCTGGCTGGGTTCAGTTCTGCATTCACTGGTTCTCCTCTCCTCCCCTGAAGGTGCTGACTCTGGCTGGGATCAGTTCTACACTCACTGGTTCCCCTCCCTCTCCTCCCCTGAAGGTGCTGACTCTGGCTGGGATCAGTTCTACACTCACTGGTTCCCCTCCCTCTCCTCCCCTGAAGGTGCTGACTCTGGCTGGGTTCAGTTCACTCACTGGTTCCCCTCCCTCTCCTCCGCTGAAGGTGCTGACTCTGGCTGGGTTCAGTTCTGCATTCACTGGTTCTCCTCTCCTCCCCTGAAGGTGCTGACTCTGGCTGGGATCAGTTCTACACTCACTGGTTCCCCTCTCTCTCCTCCCCTGAAGGTGCTGACTCTGGCTGGGTTCAGTTCTACACTCACTGGTTCCCCTCCCTCTCCTCCCCTTAAGGTGCTGACTCTGGCTGGGTTCAGATCTGCACTCACTGGTTCCCCTCTCTCTCCTCCCCTGAAGATGCTGACTCTGGCTGGGTTCAGTTCTACACTCACTGGTTCCCCTCCCTCTCCTCCCCTGAAGGTGCTGACTCTGGCTGGGTTCAGTTCACTCACTGGTTCCCCTCCCTCTCCTCCCCTGAAGATGCTGACTCTGGCTGGGTTCAGATCTGCACTCACTGGTTCCCCTCTCTCTCCTCCCCTGAAGGTGCTGACTCTGGCTGGGTTCAGTTCTACAATCACTGGTTCCCCTCTCTCTCCTCCCCTGAAGGTGCTGACTCTGGCTGGGTTCAGTTCTACACTCACTGGTTCCCCTCCCTCTCCTCCCCTGAAGGTGCTGACTCTGGCTGGGTTCAGTTCGACACTCACTGGTTCCCCTCCCTCTCCTCCCCTGAAGGTGCTGACTCTGGCTGGGTTCAGTTCCACACTCACTGGTTCCCCTCCCTCTCCTCCCCTGAAGGTGCTGACTCTGGCTGGGTTCAGTTCACTCACTGGTTCCGGTTCCTCTCCCTCTCCTCCCCTGAAGGTGCTGACTCTGACTGGGTTCAGTTCTACACTCACTGGTTCCCCTCCCTCTCCTCCCCTGAAGGTGCTGACTCTGGCTGGGTTCAGTTCTACACTCCCTGGTTCCCCTCCCTCTCCTCCCCTGAAGATGCTGACTCTGGCTGGGTTCAGTTCCACACTCACTGGTTCCCCTCCCTCTCCTCCCCTGAAGGTGCTGACTCTGGCTGGGTCCAGTTCTACACTCACTGGTTCCCCTCCCTCTCCTCCCCTGAAGGTGCTGACTCTGGCTGGGTCCAGTTCTACACTCACTGGTTCCCCTCCCTCTCCTCCCCTGAAGGTGCTGACTCTGGCTGGGTTCAGTTCTACACTCACTGGTTCCCCTCCCTCTCCTCCCCTGAAGGTGCTGACTCTGGCTGGGTTCAGTTCTACACTCCCTGGTTCCCCTCCCTCTCCTCCCCTGAAGATGCTGACTCTGGCTGGGTTCATTCACTCACTGGGACCCTGAAGCTCCGCCCACTACTGGTGCCTTTGCAAAGATGGCCGCGCATGCGCTCTACTGCAAGTTGAATCAAGATGGCGGCGCACAAACTCACCGCTTTCATTTACAAAGATGGCCGCCGTCAACCCGGGCCTGTTCCCGGGAAAAAAGCCCCGGAGCTGCAAACGCGGAACCTGTAGGTTCTCATTCGGGGCTTGCTGCCGATACAAGGTACTTATGAAGCCCACCCGCCGGGTGCGTTACCTTTCTTTGCGCCCCGCTGATTCGTAATCGGCGCAAAACTGCGGCTCCAACCTTGTCCGCTCCCAGCACTCGCAGGGCTCTGATCACACTGACACTGCGCATGCTCCAAATACAGGGCGGGCACTGCGCCTGCGCGCTGGGCTCCGCCTGGGGCACTGCGCCTGCGCGCTGGGCTCCGCCTGGGGCACTGCGCCTGCGCGCTGGGCTCCGCCTGGGGCACATTCACCCCTTCATTCTGGGGAACAGCCCTTGCCATTGAAAGTCCCAATTAGTGAATGGAGAATGATTTTCTGTGATCCCATTGAGAGAAAATTCATCAATAATTCACACAGAAACCCCAGTGCACGGGCACTCTGCCATGGTTCAGTCCTGGATGTGATTAATAACAGAATCCAAACCCCTGCAGTCACCTGTGAACTCACTGGAGTCTCAGCAGGTGGGGTGAATTTCTTCCCCCACACACAGGATATTGAAACAGCCTCTCTCCAGTATCAATGCGCTGATCGTGCACCAGCTGCTTTGAACTTTGAAAAGCTTTTCTCGCAGTCAGAGTATTTAAAACAACAGTTCTCAATGTGGACACTCTGGAGTGTCCACAGGCTCCATGAATATCCCCATCCTCAATGATGGTGGAGCCCAGCAAGTGAGTGCAAAAGAAAAAAACTGAAGCCTTTGCAACCATCTTCAGACAGAAGTGCCGAGTGGATGATCCATTATCAGCCTCCTCCTGAGGTCCCCACCACCACAGAAGCCAATCTTCAGCCAATTCGATTCACTCCATGTGATATCAAGAAACGGATGGGAAGCAAATTGTGTGGAGGACGCAAAGAATCTCCAAAGGGATACAGACAGGCTAAGTGAGTGGGCAGGAATCTGGCAGATGGAGTATGATGTGGGAAAATGCGAGGTTATCCACTTTGGTAGGAATAATACAAAAGCAAATTATTATTTAAATGGTGAGAGATTACAAAATGCTGAGGTACAGAGGGTTCTGGGGGTCCTTGTACATGAATCACAAAAAAGTTAGCATGCAGGTACAGCAAGTAATTAGGAAGGCAAATGGAGTGTTGGCCTTTATTGCAAAGGGAATGGAGTAGAAAAGTAGGGAAGTCCTGTTACAACTGTACAGGGCGTTGGTGAGACCACACCTGGAGTACTGCGTACAGTTTTGGTCTCCTTATTTGAGGAAGGATATACTTGCATTGGAGGCAGTTCAGAGAAGATTCATGAGGTTGATTCCGGAGATGAAGGGGTTGTCTTATGAAGAAAGGTTGAGCAGGTTGGGCCTATATTCATTGGAGTTTAGAAGAATGAGAGGTGATCATATTGAGACATAAGATTCTGAGGGGGCTTGACAGGGTAGATGCAGAGAGGATGTTTCCCCTCGTGGGGGAATCTAGAACTAGGGGGCATAATTTCAGAATAAGGGGGCACCCTTTTAAATCGGAAATGAGGAGGACTTTCTTCTTTGGAATTCTCTTCCCCAGAGAGCTGTGGAGGCTGGGTCATTGAACATATTTAAGGTGGAGATAGACAGATTTTTGAATGGTAAGGGAGTCAAGGGTTATGGGGAGCGGGCAGGGAAGTGGAGTTGAGGCCAAGATCAGATCAGCCATGATCTTATTGAATGGTGGAGCAGGCTCGAGGGGCCAAATGACCTATTCCTGCTCCTACGTCTTATGTTCTTATGAGCGCACTGGATACAGCAAAGGCCATGGGCCCCGACAACATCCCGGCTGTCGTGCTGAAGACTTGTGCTGCAGAACTAGCCGCGCCTCTAGCCAAGCTGTTCCAGTACAGCTATAACACTGGAATCTATCCGACAATATGTAAAACTGTCCAAGTATATCCTGTCCACAAAAAGCAGGACAAATCCAATCCGGCCAATTACCGCCTCATCAGTCTACTCTCAATCATCAGCAAAGTGATGGAAGGTATCGGCAGCAGTGCTATCAAACGGCACTCACTCACCAATAACCTTCTCACTGATGCCCAGTTTGGTTTCCGCCAGGACCACTCAGCTCCAGACCTCATTACAGCCTTGGTACAAACATGGACAAAGGAACTGAATTCCAGAGGTGAGGTGAGAGTGACTGCTCTTGACATCAAGGCAGCATTTGACCCAGGTCATCACTGCAGGAGTTCCTCAGGGCAGTGTCCTAGGCCCAACCATCTTCAGCTGCTTCATCAATGACCTTCCCTCCATCATAAGGTCAGAAGTGGGGATGTTCGCTGATGACTGCATAGTGTTCAGTGCCATTCACAACTCCTCAGATAATGAAGCAGTCCATGCTCGCATGCAGCAAGACCTGGACGATATTCAGGCTGGGGCTGATAAGTGGCAGGTAACATTCGCACCACACAAGTGCCAGGCAATGACCATCTCCAACAAGCGAACGTCTGACCACCGCCCCTTGACGGCATTACCATTGCCGAATCCCCCACCATCAATATCCTGGGGGGTCACCATTCACCAGAAACATAACTGGACCACAAGTACTGTGGCAACAAGAGCAGGTCAGAGGCTGGGTATTCTGCGGAGAGTGACTCACCTCCTGACTCCCCAAAGCCTTTCCACCATCTACAAAGCACAAGTAAGGAGTGTGATGGAATACTCTCCACTTGCCTGGATGGGTGCAGCTCCAACAACACTCAAGAAGCTCGACACCATCCAGGACAAAGCAGCCCGCTTGATTGGCACCCCATCCACCACCTTAAACATTCACTCCCTCCACCACCGGCGTACCGTGGCTGCAGTGTGTACCATCTACAAGATGCACTGCAGCAACTCGCCAAGGCTTCTTCGGCAGCACCTCCCAAACCCACGACCTCTTCCACCTAGAAGGACAAGGGCAGCAGGCGCATGGGAACACCACCACCTCCAAGTTCCCCTCTAAGTCACACACCATCCTGTATATCGCCGTTCCTTCATCGTCGCTGGGTCAAAATCCTGGAACTCCCTCCCTAACAGCACTGTGGGAGTACCTTCACCACACAGACTGCAGCGGTTCAAGAAGGCGGCTCACCACCACCTTCTCAAGGGCAATTAGGGATGGGCAATAAATGCTGGCATTGCCCACATCCCAGGAACAAAGTAAAACAAAGTTGGGACAACGGAGTGCATCTCTTCCCAAACATGAATAGCAGATGTAATAGCAGAGCACTTGGAAAACAGTGACAGGATCGGACAAAGTCAACATGGATTTACAAAAGGTAAATCGTGCTTGACTAATCTACTGGAATTTTTTGAGGATGTAACTGGTAGAATAGATAAGGGAGAACCAGTGGATGTGGTGTATTTGGACTTTCAGAAGGCTTTTGATAAGGTCCCGCATAAGAGATTAGCGTGCAAAGTTAAAGCACATGGGATTGGGGGTAAGGTACTGACTTGGATAGAAAACTGGTTGGCAGACAGGAAGCAAAGAGTTGGAATAAACGGGTCTTTTTCCAAGTGGCAGGCAGTGACTTGTGGGGTACCGCAGGGATCGGTGCTAGGACCCCAGTTATTCACAATATATATTAATGATCTAGACGAGGGAACTAGATGTAATATCTCCAAGTTTGCAGACGACACAAAGCTGGGTGGGCGTGTGTGCTGTGAGGAGGATGCAGAGAAACTCCAGTATGATTTGGACAGGTTGAGTGATTGGGCAGATGCATGGTAGATGCAGTATAATGTGGATAAATGCGAGGTTATCCACTTTGGTGGCAAAAACAGGAAGGCAGATTATTATCTAAACGGCAATAGATTGGGAAAAGAGGAAGTGCAACGAGACCTGGGTGTCCTTGTGCACCAATCGCTGAAGATAAGCATGCAGGTGCAGCAGGCGGTTAAGAAGGTAAATGGTATGTTGGCCTTCATAGCGAGAGGATTCGAGTACAGGAGCAAGGATGTCTTGCTGCAGTTGTACAAGGCCTTGGTGAGACCACACCTTGAGTATTGTGTGCAGTTTTGGTCGCCTTATCTGAGGAAGGATGTTCTTGCCATGGAGGGAGTGCAGCGAAGATTCACCAGACTGATACCTGGGATGGCAGGAATGATGTATGAAGAGAGATTGGGTCGATTGGGCTTGTATTCGCTGGAGTTTAGAAGAATGAGAGGGGATCTCATTGAAACTTATAAAATTCTAACAGGACTAGACAGACTAGATGTAGGAAGGATGTTCCCGATGGCGGGGGAGTCCAGAACCAGAGGTCACAGTCTAAGGATAAGGGGTAAGCCATTTAGGACTGAGATGAGGAGGAATTTCTTCACCCAGAGAGTGATGAACCTGTGGAATTCTCTACCGCAGAAGGCAGTTGAGGCCAATTCATTAAATATATTCAAGAAGGGGTTAGATATATTTCTTAAGGCTAAGGGGATCAAGGGATATGGGGAGAAAGCAGGGACAGGGTACTGAATTTGGATGATCAGCCATGATCGCATTGAATGGCGGAGCAGGCTCGAGGGGCCGAATGAAGTATCTAAACGGTCTCTCTCCGGTGTGACTGTGCTGGTGTGTCAGTAAATGGGATGATCGATTGAATCCCTTTCCACATACAGAGCAGTAAACCGAGTCTCCCCATCACGAACAGGCGGCTAGTGTGTCAGTAGGTGAGATGAGCGAGTGAATCTCCTTCCACACTCAGCAGGTGAACGGCCTCTCCCCGGTGTGAACTCGCTGGTGTATCCTCAGGTCACGGTGGATTTTAAAGCTCTTCCCACAGTCAGAACATTTAAACGGTCTCTCACCAATGCTAACAAGCGGGTGTGTCAGCAGGTTGGATGTCTGACTGAATCCACCACACGGAGCAGGTGGAACGGACTGTCCGCTGTGTGACTGCGCCGATGAACGTCCCACCTAGATGGGGAAGTGAATTCCTGCCCGCCGTCCCCACCTTTACGCGGTTTCTCCCCGGTTTGACGGTACACGTACCTCGCCAGGGCAGGCGATCGGCAGAATCCGCGTCCACACACGGAACACGTGTGCGCTGCGATCGCTGCTCTCTCCTACCATGGGCAAAGGCCGATGAATGGAGCGACTCTGTCAGATCTTGACCTGATGTTTGGTTTGAGCTTCCTGCCTGTAAACGCTCCAGGACTAAAAACCCTGTAAAACGAGTTGAGAGAGGGGTAAGAGGGAGAAAGCTGTCTCATGTTGCCCTTTCCCAGCCCAGGGGCAGTGAAGCTGATTTTCAGGCCCCAGCTGCTGTCCAGGTTGGCTGAAAGGACCATCAGTAATGGCGACTGCAATACCCACAAGCCCAGAAAGCACTCCCGCTACCGCTGACACAAGAACATAAGAAATAAGAGCAGGGGTCGGCCATTCGGCCCCCTCGGGCCTGGCCCGCCATTCAATAAGATCATGGCTGCTCTTCTACCTCATCTCCACTTTCCTGCAATATCCCTTGACGCCCATAATATTCAAAAATCTATCGATCTCTGTCTTGAATATACTCAACGACTGAGCCTCCACAGCCCTCTGGGGTAGAGAATTCCCAAAGATTGAGTACAAAAGTAGAGAAGTTACGCTGAACCTTTATAAAGCGCTGGTTAGGCCACAACTGCGTCCAGTTCTGGTCACCACACTTTAGGAAGGATGTGAAGGCCCTTGAGAGGGTGCAGAGGAGATTTACCAGAACGGTTCCGGGGATGGGGGATCTTAGCTACAAGGACAGGTTGGAGAAGCTGGATTTGTTTTCACTAGAGCAAAGGAGGTTGAGGGCTGATTTGATAGAGGTGTTCAAGATTATGAACGGGTTTGGATAGGCTGGACGGGGAAAGGCTGTTCCCACTAGTTGATGGTGCAAGGACGAGGGGGACACAGATTTAAGGTTTTGGGCAAGAGATTCCCAAAGTTAAGTATCCTGGAATATTTAGATCCCAACCTTGGCTACTTTGCAACCATGTCTCCATCATAGCTATTAGATCAAACCCGTTAATTTCTATCTGCGCTATTAATTAATCTATTTTGTTGCAAATGCTTCGCACATTCAGATATAGTGCCTTTAGCTTTGACTTATTTTTATTTTTCCCTGATGTCACCTTAGTCACTGATGCCTTATTACCTTTGTTACTCTCTGTCCCTTCCTGACCCACTCTGTTTGTTTTTACCCAAAACTCTGCTCTAGAGCCTTGACATTTCTCTCGCTGCTTTTAAATTTAATCTTTCCTGAATCCTCCACCCCCCCCGCCCACCCCTTCATTAGTTTAAAGCCCTGTCTACTGCCCCAGTTATTCGGTTTGCCAGGACACTGGTCCCAGCCCGGTTTAAGAGGAGTCCATCCCAACGGAGGAGCTCCCTCTTTCCCCAGTGCTGGTGCCAGTGCCCCATGAACTGAAACCCCTTTCCTCCCACACCACTCTTTGAGCCACGCGTTTAAACCTCTAATCTGCTTGTCCCTATGCCAATTTGCGCGTGGCTCAGGTAACAATCCAGAGATTATTACCTTTGAGGTTCTACCTTTTAATTTGGATCCCAGCTCCTCAAACTCCCTCAGCAGAACCTCATTCCTAGTTCTACCTATGTCGTTGGTTCCTACATGGACCACGACAACTGGATCCTCCCGCTCCCACTCCAAGTTCTTCTCCAGCCGCGAGGAGATGTCTTTAACCCTGGCACCGGGCAGGCATCACAACCTTCGGAACTCTCGGTCGCGGCTGCAGAGAACAGTATCTATCCCCCTGACTATATTGACCCCTACCACAACTACATTCCCTTTCACTCCCCTCACTTGAATGGCCTCCTGCACCATGGTGCCATGGTCAGCTTGCTCATCCATCCTGCAGGCTTTTCCCTCATCCACACAGGCAGCAAGAACCTCATACCTGTTGGACAAGGGCAAAGGCTGAGGCTCCTCCAGCACTGCACCTGGGGTCCCCTTACCTGCCTGAGTTGCAGTCACACCCTCCTGTCCCTGACCACTAACCAGACCTGTACCACTACCTAACCGAAGGGGTGTGACTGCCTCCTGGATCGAAGTGTCCAGGTAACTCTCCCCATCCCTGATGCCCCGCAATGTCGGCACCTCAGACTCCAGCTCAAAAACTCTGAGCTGATGTTCCTCAAGATGCAGGCACTTACTGCAAACATGGTTGTCCGGGATCACAATGCTCTCCACAAACTCCCACATGCTGCAGTTGCGGCACACCACCTGTACTGCCATCCCTGTATGACCTTGTTTTATTCAATTAAATTTAATTAAATTTGTATTTAGGTAATTTAGCTTACAGTGGAGTTACATGACTACTTACTTGATCTAGCTTAAGTTAAGGGTACTGAAATTAAATATCTACCTGTAACACAAACCACGACAAGTAGTGGAGGCAAAAAGCAGCAACTCCTTCCCCCACTTCCCACTCTTTCCCACTCTTTCCCAATTCCCAAATGAAGCACGCTGTTCAAGTCCACTCTCTTTAATCCCGCTCTGTGACACCGCGCATGCGCCACATGGCCCCGCCCTCTCCCGCTCGGTCCGCACCGCGCAGACTCAGGACACTCGCCCTGGGCCTGTCAATCATCCGCCCCTGAGCCTGTGGGGCTTTATTCCCCTTCTCCAGACCCTTGTTCAGGGCCTGGGGCCAGGGGAGACTGTGGGGCTTTATTCCCCTTCTCCAGACCCTTGTTCAGGGCCTGGGGCCAGGGGAGGCTGTGGGGCTTTAATCCCCTTTTCCAGGTTATCCCTTGGGTGTGTTCCACACTCTGGGCCTTGCCTGGGGATTCTCAGTATGAACAGGTGGGGAGTGTTTTGAGACAGGGTGTCCCCGCTCTCCTCCTCTTTTCCCCGGGGTGTGTCCACACTCTGGGCCTTGGGCCTTGCCCGGGGATTCTCAGTATGAACAGGTGGGGTGTGTTTTGAGACAGGGTGTCCCCGCTCTCCTCCTCTTTTCCCCGGGGTGTGTCCACACTCTGGGCCTTGGGCCTTGCCCGGGGATTCTCAGTATGAACAGGTGGGGTGTGTTTTGAGACAGGGTGTCCCCGCTCTCCTCCTCTTTCCCCCGGGGTGTGTCCACACTCTGGGCCTTGGGCCTTGCCCGGGGATTCTCAGTATGAACAGGTGGGGAGTGTTTTGAGACAGGGTGTCCCCGCTCTCCTCCTCTTTTCCCCGGGGTGTGTCCACGCTCTGGGCCTTGGGCCTTGGGCCTTGGGCCTTGCCTGGGGATTCTCAGTATGAACAGGTGGGATGTGTTTGGAGACAGGGTGTCCCCGCTCTCCTCCTCTTTTCCCCGGGGTGTGTCCACACTCTGGGCCTTGGGCCTTGCCCGGGGATTCTCAGTATGAACAGGTGGGGTGTGTTTTGAGACAGGGTGTCTCCGCTCTCCACCTTTAAAGGGACAAGGAGACGACCAGCTGGGCTGAATGGCCCTGCTTTATGACATCACTGCAGTGCCTAGCAACCAACCTCCCTGAGCCCTGCTCATTATGGGCTGGGAGTGTTTGATGGGTCAGTGTAGAGGGAGCTTTATGCTGTATCTAACCCGTGCTGTACCTGCCCTGGGAGTGTTTGATGGGACAGTGTAGAGGGAGCTTTACTCTGTATCTAACCCATGCTGTACCTGCCCTGGGAGTGTTTGCTCAGACTGTGTAGAGGGAGCTTTACTCTGTATCTAACCCGTGCTGTACCTGCCCTGGGAGTGTTTGATGGGACAGTGTCAAGGGAGCTTTACTCTGTATCTAACCCGTGCTGTACCTGCCCTGGGAGTGTTTGATGGGACAGTTTAGAGGGAGCTTTACTCTGCATCTGACCCGTACAGTACCTGCTCTGAGAATGTTTTATTGGATAGTGTAGAGGGAGCTTTACTCTGTATCTAACCAGTGCAGCACCTGCCCTGGGAATGTTTAATGGGTCAGTGTAGAGGGAGCTTTACTTTGTATCTAACCCGTGCTGTACCTGCCCTGGGAGTGTTTAATGGGTCAGTGTAGAGGGAGCTTTACTCTGTATCTAACCAGTGCTGAACCTGCCCTGGGAGTGTTTGATGGGACAGTGCAGAGGGAGCTTTACTCTGTATCTAACCCGTGCAGTACCTGCCCTGGGAATGTTTGACGGGACAGTGTAGAGGGAGATTTACTCTGTATCTGAACCGTGCTATACCTACCCTGGGAGTGTTTGATGGGACAGTGTAGAGGGAGCTTTACTCTGTATCTAACCCGTGCTGTATCCGCCCTGGGAGTGTTTGACGGGACAGTGTAGAGGGAGATTTACTCTGTATCTAACCCGTGCTGTACCTGCCTCAGGAATGCTTGACGGGGCACTGTAGAGGGAGCTTTACTCTGTATCGAACTCGTGCTGTACCTGCCTTGGGAGTTTTTGATGTGACAGTGTAAAGGGAGCTTTACTCTGTATCTAACCCGTGCTGTACCTGCCCTGGGAGTGTTTGATGGGACAGTCCAGAGGGAGCTTTACTCTGGAACTAACCCGTGCTGTACCTGCCCTAGGAGTGTTTGATGGGAAAGTGTAGAGGGAGCTTTACTCTGCATCTAACCCATGCTGTACCTGCCTTCGGAATGTTTGATGCGACAGTATAGAGGGAGCTTTACTCTGTATCTAACACGTGCTGTACCTGCCCTGGGAGTGTTTGATGGGACAGTGTAGAGGGAGCTTTACTCTGTATCTAACCCATGCTGTACCTGCCCTTGGAGTGTTTGATGGGACAATGAAGAGGGAGCTTTACTCTGTATCTAACCAGTGCAGCACCTGCCCTGGGAATGTTTAATGGGTCAGTGTAGAGGGAGCTTTACTCTGTATCTAACCAGTGCAGCACCTGCCCTGGGAATGTTTAATGGGTCAGTGTAGAGGGAGCTTTACTTTGTATCTAACCCGTGCTGTACCTGCCCTGGGAGTGTTTAATGGGTCAGTGTAGAGGGAGCTTTACTCTGTATCTAACCAGTGCTGAACCTGCCCTGGGAGTGTTTGATGGGACAGTGCAGAGGGAGCTTTACTCTGTATCTAACCCGTGCAGTACCTGCCCTGGGAATGTTTGACGGGACAGTGTAGAGGGAGATTTACTCTGTATCTGAACCGTGCTATACCTACCCTGGGAGTGTTTGATGGGACAGTGTAGAGGGAGCTTTACTCTGTATCTAACCCGTGCTGTATCCGCCCTGGGAGTGTTTGACGGGACAGTGTAGAGGGAGATTTACTCTGTATCTAACCCGTGCTGTACCTGCCTCAGGAATGCTTGACGGGGCACTGTAGAGGGAGCTTTACTCTGTATCGAACTCGTGCTGTACCTGCCTTGGGAGTTTTTGATGTGACAGTGTAAAGGGAGCTTTACTCTGTATCTAACCCGTGCTGTACCTGCCCTGGGAGTGTTTGATGGGACAGTCCAGAGGGAGCTTTACTCTGGAACTAACCCGTGCTGTACCTGCCCTAGGAGTGTTTGATGGGAAAGTGTAGAGGGAGCTTTACTCTGCATCTAACCCATGCTGTACCTGCCTTCGGAATGTTTGATGCGACAGTATAGAGGGAGCTTTACTCTGTATCTAACACGTGCTGTACCTGCCCTGGGAGTGTTTGATGGGACAGTGTAGAGGGAGCTTTACTCTGTATCTAACCCATGCTGTACCTGCCCTTGGAGTGTTTGATGGGACAATGAAGAGGGAGCTTTACTCTGTATCTAACCCGTGCTGTACCTGTCCTGGGAGTGTTTGACGGGAAAGTGCAGAGTTAGCTTTACTCTGTATCTAACCCGTGCTGTACCTGCCCTGGGAGTATTTGATGGGACAGTGTAGAGGGAGCTTTACTCTGTATCTAACCCGTGCTGTACCTGCCCTGGGAGTGTTTGATGGGACAGTGTAGAGTTAGCTTTACTCTGTATCTCACCCGTGCTGTACCTGCCCTGGGAGTATTTGATGGTCTGCAATTGTAAGGTACACATGCTTTGTTCTCTATCTATATATGCTTTGGCGATTCTGTATCTAATTTACTTCACCTGAGGAAGGAGCAACCGATAGCTTCCAAAGCTTGTGATTTCAAATAAAACTGTTGGACTATAACCTGGTGTTGTGCGACCTCTCAATTTTGTCCACCCCAGTCCAACACCGGCATCTCCACAGTATTTGATGGGACAGTGTAGAGGGAGCTTTACTCTGTATCTAACCCGTGCTGTACCTGCCCTCGGAGTGTTTGATGGGACAGTGTAGAGGGAGCTTTACTCTGTATCTAACCCGTGCTGTACCTGCCCTGGGAGTGTTTGATGGGACAGTTTAGAGGGAGCTTTACTCTGCATCTGACCCGTACAGTACCTGCTCTGAGAATGTTTTATTGGATAGTGTAGAGGGAGCTTTACTCTGTATCTAACCCGTGCTGTACCTGCCCTGGGAGCGTTTGATTGGACAGTGTAGAGGGAGCTTTACTCTGTATCTAACCCGTGCTGTACCTGCCCTGGGAGTGTTTGATGGGACAGTGCAGAGGGAGCTTTACTCTGTATCTAACCCGTGCAGTACCTGCCCTGGGAATGTTTGACGGGACAGTGGAGAGGGAGATTTACTCTGTATCTAACCCGTGCTGTACCTGCCCTGGGAGTGTTTGATGGGACAATGTAGAGGGAGCTTTACTCTGTATCCAACCCGTGCTGTACCTGCCCTGGGAGTGTTTCATACTCATGTGACTCGGCCAACGTTGTCTACCTCATACGTTGCAGGAAAGCATGCACCGTGGCATGGTACATCGGCGAGACCATGCAGACACTGAGACAACGTATGAACGAGCACCGCGCAACAATCGCCAGGCAGGATTGTTACCTCCCAGTCGGGGAACACTTCAGCAGTCAAGGACATTCAGCCTCGGATCTGCGGGTAAGCGTTCTCCAAGGCAACCTTAGAAACACACGACAACGCAAAATCATCGAGCAGAAACTGATAGCCAAGTTCCGCACTCATGAAGACGGTCTCAACCGGGATCTTGGGTTTATGTCACGATACATGACGTGATCCGGACTCGAGTCGTCGTTGGCTTGTTCACAGATGTGATTCCCAGTAAAAAAGTAAAAATTTTCCCAGTAAAAAAGTAAAAATTTTAAAGCTTTTCGTTTTACATACAGACGGCAGCTTTTGACACGTTAGAACCCCTGCGACTACACCTCATTGTCTCAGTTGTATCTTGCTATGTCTTTGATGTGGTACCTTCCTGGCTGACTTGATTAACTTTATCACACCTCGGCAGATAGTCAGGATGATTTAATTTAGTGGTCTGCAATTGTAAGGTACACATGCTTTGTTCTCTATCTATATATGCTTTGGCGATTCTGTATCTAATTTACTTCACCTGAGGAAGGGGCAATCGATAGCTCCGAAAGCTTGTGATTTCAAATAAAACTGTTGGACTATAACCTGGTGTTGTGCGACCTCTCAGTGTTTTATATGACAGTGTAGAGGGAGCTTTACTCTGTATCTGAACCGTGCTATACCTACCCTGGGAGTGTTTGATGGGACAGTGTAGAGGGAGCTTTACTCTGTATCTAACCCGTGCTGTATCCGCCCTGGGAGTGTTTGACGGGACAGTGTCGAGGGAGATTTACTCTGTATCTAACCCGTGCTGTACCTGCCTCAGGAATGCTTGATGGGGCAGTGTAGAGGGAGCTTTACTCTGTATCGAACTCGTGCTGTACCTGCCTTGGGAGTTTTTGATGGGACAGTCCAGAGGGAGCTTTACTCTGGAACTAACCCGTGCTGTACCTGCCCTAGGAGTGTTTGATGGGAAAGTGTAGAGGGAGCTTTACTCTGCATCTAACCCATGCTGTACCTGCCTTTGGAGTGTTTGATGGGACAATGAAGAGGGAGCTTTACTCTGTATCTAACCCGTGCTGTACCTGTCCTGGGAGTGTTTGACGGGAAAGTGCAGAGTTAGCTTTACTCTGTATCTAACCCGTGCTGTACCTGCCCTGGGAGTATTTGATGGGACAGTGTAGAGGGAGCTTTACTCTGTATCTAACCCGTGCTGTACCTGCCCTGGGAGTGTTTGATGGGACAGTGTAGAGTTAGCTTTACTCTGTATCTAACCCGTGCTGTACCTGCCCTGGGAGTATTTGATGGTCTGCAATTGTAAGGTACACATGCTTTGTTCTCTATCTATATATGCTTTGGCGATTCTGTATCTAATTTACTTCACCTGAGGAAGGAGCAATCGATAGCTCCGAAAGCTTGTGATTTCAAATAAAACTGTTGGACTATAACCTGGTGTTGTGCGACCTCTCAATTTTGTCCACCCCAGTCCAACACCGGCATCTCCACAGTATTTGATGGGACAGTGTAGAGGGAGCTTTACTCTGTATCTAACCCGTGCTGTACCTGCCCTGGGAGTGTTTGATGGGACAGTGTAGCAGGAGCTTTACTCTGTATCAAACTCTACAGTAACTGCCCTGGGAGTGTTTGTTGGGACAGTGTAGAGGGGGCTTTACTCTGTATCTAACCCGTGCTGTACCTGCCCTGGGAGTGTTTGATGGGACAGTGTAGAGGGAGCATTACTCTGTATCTAACCTAAGGTGTACCTGCCCTGGGAGTGTTTGACGGGACAGTGTAGAGGGAGCTTTACTCTGTATCTAACCTGTGCTGTACCTGCCCTGGGAGTGTTTGATGGGACAGTGCAGAGGTAACTTTACTCTGTATCTAACCCGTGCTGTACAATCCTTGGGTGTGATTGGTGGGACAGTGTAGAGGGAGCTTTACTCTGTATCTGACCCGTGCTGTACCTGCCCTGGGAATGTTTGATGGGTCAGTGGATTGGAAGCTTTACTCAGTATCTAACCCGTGCTGTACCTGCCCTGGGAGTGTTTGATGGGACAGTGTAGAGGGAGCTTTACTCTGTATCTAAATCGTGCTGTACCTGCCCTGGGATTGTTTGATGGGACAGTGTAGAGGGAGCTTTACTCTGTATCTAAACCGTGCTGTACCTGCCCTGGGAGTATTTGATGGGACAGTGTAGAGGGAGCTTTACTCTGTATCTAACCCGTGCTGTGCCTGCCCTGGGAGTGTTTGATTGGACAGTGTAGAGGAAGCTTTACTCTGTATCTAACCCTTGCTGTACCTGCCCTGGGAGTGTTTGATTGGACAGTGTCGAGGGAGCTTTACTCTGCATCTAACCCATGCTGTACTTGCTCTGTGAATCTTTGATGGGACAGTGTACGGGGTGATTTACTCTGTATCTAACTCGTGCTGTACCTGCCCTGGGAGCGTTTGATTGGACAGTGTAGAGGGAGCTTTACTCTGTATCTAACCCGTGCTGTACTTGCTCTGGGAATCTTTGATGGGACAGTGTACGGGGAGCTTTACTCTGCATCTGACCCGTACTGTACCTGCCCTGGGAGTGTTTGATGGGACAGTGTTGAGGGAGCTTTACTCTGTATCTAACCCGTGCTGTACCTTCCCTGGGAATCTTTGATGGGACAGTGTACGGGGAGCTTTACTCTGTATCTAACCCATGCTGTACCTGCCCTGGGAGTGTTTGATGGGACAGTGTAGAGGGAGCATTACTCTGTATCTAACCTAAGGTGTACCTGCCCTGGGAGTGTTTGACGGGACAGTGTAGAGGGAGCTTTACTCTGTATCTAACCTGTGCTGTACCTGCCCTGGGAGTGTTTGATGGGACAGTGGAGAGGTAACTTTACTCTGTATCTAACCCGTGCTGTACCTGCCCTGGGATTGTTTGATGGGACAGTGTAGAGGGAGCTTTACTCTGCATCTAACCCGTGCTGTACTTGCTCTGTGAATCTTTGATGGGACAATGTACGGGGAGATTTACTCTGTATCTAACCCGTGCTGTACCTGCCCTGGGAGCGTTTGATTGGACAGTGTAGAGGGAGCTTTACTCTGTATCTAACCTGTGCTGTACCTGCCCTGAGAGTGTTTGATGGGACAGTGTAGCAGGAGCTTTACTCTGTATCTAACTCATACAGTAACTGCCCTGGGAGTGTTTGTTGGGACAGTGTAGAGGGGGCTTTACTCTGTATCTAACCTAAGGTGTACCTGCCCTGGGAGTGTTTGATGGGACAGTGTAGAGGAAGCTTTACTCTGTATCTAACCCGTGCTGTACCTGCCCTGGGAGTGTTTGATGGGACAGTGTAGAGGAAGCTTTACTCTGTATCTAACCCGTGCTGTACCTGCCCTGGGAGCGTTTGATTGGACAGTGTAGAGGGAGCTTTACTCTGTATCTAACCCGTGCTGTACTTGCTCTGGGAATCTTTGATGGGACAGTGTAGAGGGGGCTTTACTCTGTATCTAACCTAAGGTGTACCTGCCCTGGGAGTGTTTGATGGGACAGTGTAGAGGGAACTTTATTCTGTATCTAACCCATGCTGTACCTGCCCTGGGACTGTTTGATGGGACAGTGTAGAGGGAACTTTACTCTGTATCTAACCCGTGCTGTAGCTTCCTTGGGTGTGATTGGTGGGACAGTGTAGAGGGAGCTTTACTCTGTATCTGACCCGTGCTGTACCTGCCCTGGCAGTGTTTGATGGGTCAGCGGATTGGAAGCTTTACTCTGTATCTAAATCGTGCTGTACCTGCCCTGGGATTGTTTGATGGGACAGTGTAGAGGGAGCTTTACTCTGTATCTAACCCGTGCTGTACTGCCCTGGGAGTGTTTGATGGGACAGTGTAGAGGATGCTTTACTCTGTATCTAACCCGTGCTGTACCTGCCCTGGGAGTGTTTGATGGGACAGTGTAGAGGAAGCTTTACTCTGTATCTAACCCGTGCTGTACCTGCCCTGGGAGCGTTTGATTGGACAGTGTAGAGGGAGCTTTACTCTGTATCTAACCCGTGCTGTACTTGCTCTGGGAATCTTTGATGGGACAGTGTACGGGGAGCTTTACTCTGTACCTAACCCGTGCTGTACCTGCCCTGGGAGTGTTTGATGGGACAGTGTAGAGGGAGCTTTACTCTGTATCTAACCTGTGCTGTACCTGCCCTGGGAGTGTTTGATGGGACAGTGTAGAGGGAGCTTTACTCTGTATCTAACTCATACAGTAACTGCCCTGGGAGTGTTTGTTGGGACAGTGTAGAGGGGGCTTTACTCTGTATCTAACCCGTGCTGTACCTGCCCTGGGAGTGTTTGATGGGACAGTGTAGAGGGAGCATTACTCTGTATCTAACCTAAGGTGTACCTGCCCTGGGAGTGTTTGACGGGACAGTGTAGAGGGAGCTTTACTCTGTATCTAACCTGTGCTGTACCTGCCCTGGGAGTGTTTGATGGGACAGTGCAGAGGTAACTTTACTCTGTATCTAACCCGTGCTGTACAATCCTTGGGTGTGATTGGTGGGACAGTGTAGAGGGAGCTTTACTCTGTATCTGACCCGTGCTGTACCTGCCCTGGGAATGTTTGATGGGTCAGTGGATTGGAAGCTTTACTCAGTATCTAACCCGTGCTGTACCTGCCCTGGGAGTGTTTGATGGGACAGTGTAGAGGGAGCTTTACTCTGTATCTAACCCGTGCTGTACCTGCCCTGGGAGTGTTTGATGGGACAGTGTAGAGGGAGCTTTACTCTGTATCTAAACCGTGCTGTACCTGCCCTGGGAGTATTTGATGGGACAGTGTAGAGGGAGCTTTACTCTGTATCTAACCCGTGCTGTGCCTGCCCTGGGAGTGTTTGATTGGACAGTGTAGAGGAAGCTTTACTCTGTATCTAACCCTTGCTGTACCTGCCCTGGGAGTGTTTGATTGGACAGTGTCGAGGGAGCTTTACTCTGCATCTAACCCGTGCTGTACTTGCTCTGTGAATCTTTGATGGGACAGTGTACGGGGTGATTTACTCTGTATCTAACTCGTGCTGTACCTGCCCTGGGAGCGTTTGATTGGACAGTGTAGAGGGAGCTTTACTCTGTATCTAACCCGTGCTGTACTTGCTCTGGGAATCTTTGATGGGACAGTATAGAGGGAGCTTTACTCTGTATCTAACCCGTGCTGTACCTTCCCTGGGAATCTTTGATGGGACAGTGTACGGGGAGCTTTACTCTGTATCTAACCCATGCTGTACCTGCCCTGGGAGTGTTTGATGGGACAGTGTAGAGGGAGCATTACTCTGTATCTAACCTAAGGTGTACCTGCCCTGGGAGTGTTTGACGGGACAGTGTAGAGGGAGCTTTACTCTGTATCTAACCTGTGCTGTACCTGCCCTGGGAGTGTTTGATGGGACAGTGGAGAGGTAACTTTACTCTGTATCTAACCCGTGCTGTACCTGCCCTGGGATTGTTTGATGGGACAGTGTAGAGGGAGCTTTACTCTGCATCTAACCCGTGCTGTACTTGCTCTGTGAATCTTTGATGGGACAATGTACGGGGAGATTTACTCTGTATCTAACCCGTGCTGTACCTGCCCTGGGAGCGTTTGATTGGACAGTGTAGAGGGAGCTTTACTCTGTAGCTAACCTGTGCTGTACCTGCCCTGGGAGTGTTTGATGGGACAGTGTAGCAGGAGCTTTACTCTGTATCTAACTCATACAGTAACTGCCCTGGGAGTGTTTGTTGGGACAGTGTAGAGGGGGCTTTACTCTGTATCTAACCTAAGGTGTACCTGCCCTGGGAGTGTTTGATGGGACAGTGTAGAGGGAACTTTATTCTGTATCTAACCCATGCTGTACCTGCCCTGGGACTGTTTGATGGGACAGTGTAGAGGGAACTTTACTCTGTATCTAACCCGTGCTGTAGCTTCCTTGGGTGTGATTGGTGGGACAGTGTAGAGGGAGCTTTACTCTGTATCTGACCCGTGCTGTACCTGCCCTGGCAGTGTTTGATGGGTCAGCGGATTGGAAGCTTTACTCTGTATCTGACCCGTGCTGTACTACCCTGGAAGTGTTTGATGGGACAGTGTAGAGGGAGCTTTACTCTGTATCTAACCCGTGCTGTACTGCCCTGGGAGTGTTTGATGGGACAGTGTAGAGGGAGCTTTCCTCTGTATCTGACCCGTGCTGTACTACCCTGGAAGTGTTTGATGGGACAGTGTAGAGGGAGCTTTACTCTGTATCTAACCCGTGCTGTACTGCCCTGGGAGTGTTTGATTGGACAGTGTAGAGGGAGCTTTACTCTGTATCTAACCCGTGCTGTACTTGCTCTGGGAATCTTTGATGGGACAGTGTACGGGGAGCTTTACTCTGTACCTAACCCGTGCTGTACCTGCCCTGGGAGTGTTTGATGGGACAGTGTAGAGGGAGCTTTACTCTGTATCTAACCTGTGCTGTACCTGCCCTGGGAGTGTTTGATGGGACAGTGTAGAGGGAGCTTTACTCTGTATCTAACTCATACAGTAACTGCCCTGGGAGTGTTTGTTGGGACAGTGTAGAGGGGGCTTTACTCTGTATCTAACCCGTGCTGTACCTGCCCTGGGAGTGTTTGATGGGACAGTGTAGAGGGAGCATTACTCTGTATCTAACCTAAGGTGTACCTGCCCTGGGAGTGTTTGACGGGACAGTGTAGAGGGAGCTTTACTCTGTATCTAACCTGTGCTGTACCTGCCCTGGGAGTGTTTGATGGGACAGTGCAGAGGTAACTTTACTCTGTATCTAACCCGTGCTGTACAATCCTTGGGTGTGATTGGTGGGACAGTGTAGAGGGAGCTTTACTCTGTATCTGACCCGTGCTGTACCTGCCCTGGGAATGTTTGATGGGTCAGTGGATTGGAAGCTTTACTCAGTATCTAACCCGTGCTGTACCTGCCCTGGGAGTGTTTGATGGGACAGTGTAGAGGGAGCTTTACTCTGTATCTAACCCGTGCTGTACCTGCCCTGGGAGTGTTTGATGGGACAGTGTAGAGGGAGCTTTACTCTGTATCTAAACCGTGCTGTACCTGCCCTGGGAGTATTTGATGGGACAGTGTAGAGGGAGCTTTACTCTGTATCTAACCCGTGCTGTGCCTGCCCTGGGAGTGTTTGATTGGACAGTGTAGAGGAAGCTTTACTCTGTATCTAACCCTTGCTGTACCTGCCCTGGGAGTGTTTGATTGGACAGTGTCGAGGGAGCTTTACTCTGCATCTAACCCGTGCTGTACTTGCTCTGTGAATCTTTGATGGGACAGTGTACGGGGTGATTTACTCTGTATCTAACTCGTGCTGTACCTGCCCTGGGAGCGTTTGATTGGACAGTGTAGAGGGAGCTTTACTCTGTATCTAACCCGTGCTGTACTTGCTCTGGGAATCTTTGATGGGACAGTATAGAGGGAGCTTTACTCTGTATCTAACCCGTGCTGTACCTTCCCTGGGAATCTTTGATGGGACAGTGTACGGGGAGCTTTACTCTGTATCTAACCCATGCTGTACCTGCCCTGGGAGTGTTTGATGGGACAGTGTAGAGGGAGCATTACTCTGTATCTAACCTAAGGTGTACCTGCCCTGGGAGTGTTTGACGGGACAGTGTAGAGGGAGCTTTACTCTGTATCTAACCTGTGCTGTACCTGCCCTGGGAGTGTTTGATGGGACAGTGGAGAGGTAACTTTACTCTGTATCTAACCCGTGCTGTACCTGCCCTGGGATTGTTTGATGGGACAGTGTAGAGGGAGCTTTACTCTGCATCTAACCCGTGCTGTACTTGCTCTGTGAATCTTTGATGGGACAATGTACGGGGAGATTTACTCTGTATCTAACCCGTGCTGTACCTGCCCTGGGAGCGTTTGATTGGACAGTGTAGAGGGAGCTTTACTCTGTAGCTAACCTGTGCTGTACCTGCCCTGGGAGTGTTTGATGGGACAGTGTAGCAGGAGCTTTACTCTGTATCTAACTCATACAGTAACTGCCCTGGGAGTGTTTGTTGGGACAGTGTAGAGGGGGCTTTACTCTGTATCTAACCTAAGGTGTACCTGCCCTGGGAGTGTTTGATGGGACAGTGTAGAGGGAACTTTATTCTGTATCTAACCCATGCTGTACCTGCCCTGGGACTGTTTGATGGGACAGTGTAGAGGGAACTTTACTCTGTATCTAACCCGTGCTGTAGCTTCCTTGGGTGTGATTGGTGGGACAGTGTAGAGGGAGCTTTACTCTGTATCTGACCCGTGCTGTACCTGCCCTGGCAGTGTTTGATGGGTCAGCGGATTGGAAGCTTTACTCTGTATCTGACCCGTGCTGTACTACCCTGGAAGTGTTTGATGGGACAGTGTAGAGGGAGCTTTACTCTGTATCTAACCCGTGCTGTACTGCCCTGGGAGTGTTTGATGGGACAGTGTAGAGGGAGCTTTACTCTGTATCTAACCCGTGCTGTACTGCCCTGGGAGTGTTTGATGGGACAGTGTAGAGGAAGCTTTACTCTGTATCTAACCCGTGCTGTACCTGCCCTGGGAGTGTTTGATGGGACAGTGTAGAGGAAGCTTTACTCTGTATCTAACCCGTGCTGTACCTGCCCTGGGAGCGTTTGATTGGACAGTGTAGAGGGAGCTTTACTCTGTATCTAACCCGTGCTGTACTTGCTCTGGGAATCTTTGATGGGACAGTGTACGGGGAGCTTTACTCTGTACCTAACCCGTGCTGTACCTGCCCTGGGAGTGTTTGATGGGACAGTGTAGAGGGAGCTTTACTCTGTATCTAACCTGTGCTGCACCTGCCCTGGGAGTGTTTGATGGGACAGTGTAGAGGGAGCTTTACTCTGTATCTAACTCATACAGTAACTGCCCTGGGAGTGTTTGTTGGGACAGTGTAGAGGGGGCTTTACTCTGTATCTAACCTAAGGTGTACCTGCCCTGGGATTGTTTGACGGGACAGTGTAGAGGGAGCTTTACTCTGTATCTAACCCGTGCTGTACTGCCCTGGGAGTGTTTGATGGGACAGTGTAGAGGAAGCTTTACTCTGTATCTAACCCGTGCTGTACCTGCCCTGGGAGTGTTTGATGGGACAGTGTAGAGGAAGCTTTACTCTGTATCTAACCCGTGCTGTACCTGCCCTGGGAGTGTTTGATGGGACAGTGTAGAGGGAACATTACTCTGTATCTAACCCGTGCTGTAGCTTCCTTGGGTGTGATTGGTGGGACAGTGTCGAGGGAGCTTTACTCTGTATCTGACCCGTGCTGTACTACCCTGGGAATGTTTGATGGGTCAGCGGATTGGAAGCTTTACTCTGTATCTGACCCGTGCTGTACTACCCTGGAAGTGTTTGATGGGACAGTGTAGAGGGAGCTTTACTCTGTATCTAACCCGTGCTGTACTGCCCTGGGAGTGTTTGATGGGACAGTGTAGAGGGAGCTTTACTCTGTATCTAACCCGTGCTGTACCTGCCCTGGGATTGTTTGATGCGACAGTGTAGAGGGAGCTTTACTCTGTATCTAACCCGTGCTGTACCTGCCCTGGGAGCGTTTGATTGGACAGTGTAGAGGGAGCTTTACTCTGTATCTAACCCGTGCTGTACTTGCTCTGGGAATCTTTGATGGGACAGTGTACGGGGAGCTTTACTCTGCATCTGACCCGTACTGTACCTGCCCTGGGAGCGTTTGATTGGACAGTGTAGAGGGAGCTTTACTCTGTATCTAACCCGTGCTGTACTTGCTCTGGGAATCTTTGATGGGACAGTGTACGGGGAGCTTTACTCTGCATCTGACCCGTACTGCACCTGCCCTGGGAGTGTTTGATGGGACAGTGTAGAGGGAGCTTTACTCTGTATCTAACCCGTGCTGTACCTGCCCTGGGAGTGTTTTATGGGACAGTGTAGCAGGAGCTTTACTCTGTATCTAACTCGTACAGTAACTGCCCTGGGAGTGTTTGTTGGGACAGTGTAGAGGGAGCTTTACTCTGTATCTAACCTGTGCTGTACCTGTCCTGGGAGTGTTTGATGGGACAGTGTAGCAGGAGCTTTACTCTGTATCTAACTCGTACAGTAACTGCCCTGGGAGTGTTTGTTGGGACAGTGTAGAGGGGGCTTTACTCTGTATCTAACCCGTGCTGTACCTGCCCTGGGAGTGTTTGACGGGACAGTGTAGAGGGTACTTCACTCTGTATCTAACCCATGCTATACCTGCCCTGGGAGTGTTTGATGGGACAGTGTAGAGGGAGCTTTACTCTGTATCTAACCCCTGCTGTACTGCCCTGGGAGTGTTTGATGGGACAGTGTAGAGGGAGCTTTACTCTGTATCTAACCCCTGCTGTACTGCCCTGGGAGTGTTTGATGGGACAGTGTAGAGGGAGCTTTACTCTGTATCTAACCTGTGCTGTACCTGCCCTGGGATTGTTTGATGGGACAGTGTTGAGGGAGCTTTACTCTGTATCTAAACCTTGCTGTACCTGCCCTGGGAGTGTTTGATGGGACAGTGTAGAGGGAGCTTTACTCTGTATCTAACCTGTGCTGTACCTGCCCTGGGATTGTTTGATGGGACAGTGTTGAGGGAGCTTTACTCTGTATCTAAACCTTGCTGTACCTGCCCTGGGAGTGTTTGATGGGACCGTGTAGAGGGAGCTTTACTCTGTCGCTAACCCGTGCTGTCCCTGCCCTGGGAGTGTTTGATGCGACAGTGTCGAGGGAGCTTTACTCTGTATCTAACCCCTGCTGTACTGCCCTGGGAGTGTTTGATGGGACAGTATAGAGGGAGCTTTACTCTGTATCTAACCCCTGCTGTACTGCCCTGGGAGTGTTTGATGGGAAAGTGTAGAGGGAGCTTTACTCTGCATCTAACCCATGCTGTACCTGCCTTTGGAATGTTTGATGCGACAGTATAGAGGGAGCTTTACTCTGTATCTAACCCGTGCTGTACCTGCCCTGGGAGTATTTGATGGTCTGCAATTGTAAGGTACACATGCTTTGTTCTCTATCTATATATGCTTTGGCGATTCTGTATCTAATTTACTTCACCTGAGGAAGGAGCAATCGATAGCTCCGAAAGCTTGTGATTTCAAATAAAACTGTTGGACTATAACCTGGTGTTGTGCGACCTCTCAATTTTGTCCACCCCAGTCCAACACCGGCATCTCCACAGTATTTGATGGGACAGTGTAGAGGGAGCTTTACTCTGTATCTAACCCGTGCTGTACCTGCCCTGGGAGTGTTTGATGGGACAGTGTAGCAGGAGCTTTACTCTGTATCAAACTCGTACAGTAACTGCCCTGGGAGTGTTTGTTGGGACAGTGTAGAGGGGGCTTTACTCTGTATCTAACCCGTGCTGTACCTGCCCTGGGAGTGTTTGATGGGACAGTGTAGAGGGAGCATTACTCTGTATCTAACCTAAGGTGTACCTGCCCTGGGAGTGTTTGACGGGACAGTGTAGAGGGAGCTTTACTCTGTATCTAACCTGTGCTGTACCTGCCCTGGGAGTGTTTGATGGGACAGTGCAGAGGTAACTTTACTCTGTATCTAACCCGTGCTGTACAATCCTTGGGTGTGATTGGTGGGACAGTGTAGAGGGAGCTTTACTCTGTATCTGACCCGTGCTGTACCTGCCCTGGGAATGTTTGATGGGTCAGTGGATTGGAAGCTTTACTCAGTATCTAACCCGTGCTGTACCTGCCCTGGGAGTGTTTGATGGGACAGTGTAGAGGGAGCTTTACTCTGTATCTAACCCGTGCTGTACCTGCCCTGGGAGTGTTTGATGGGACAGTGTAGAGGGAGCTTTACTCTGTATCTAAACCGTGCTGTACCTGCCCTGGGAGTATTTGATGGGACAGTGTAGAGGGAGCTTTACTCTGTATCTAACCCGTGCTGTGCCTGCCCTGGGAGTGTTTGATTGGACAGTGTAGAGGAAGCTTTACTCTGTATCTAACCCTTGCTGTACCTGCCCTGGGAGTGTTTGATTGGACAGTGTCGAGGGAGCTTTACTCTGCATCTAACCCGTGCTGTACTTGCTCTGTGAATCTTTGATGGGACAGTGTACGGGGTGATTTACTCTGTATCTAACTCGTGCTGTACCTGCCCTGGGAGCGTTTGATTGGACAGTGTAGAGGGAGCTTTACTCTGTATCTAACCCGTGCTGTACTTGCTCTGGGAATCTTTGATGGGACAGTATAGAGGGAGCTTTACTCTGTATCTAACCCGTGCTGTACCTTCCCTGGGAATCTTTGATGGGACAGTGTACGGGGAGCTTTACTCTGTATCTAACCCATGCTGTACCTGCCCTGGGAGTGTTTGATGGGACAGTGTAGAGGGAGCATTACTCTGTATCTAACCTAAGGTGTACCTGCCCTGGGAGTGTTTGACGGGACAGTGTAGAGGGAGCTTTACTCTGTATCTAACCTGTGCTGTACCTGCCCTGGGAGTGTTTGATGGGACAGTGGAGAGGTAACTTTACTCTGTATCTAACCCGTGCTGTACCTGCCCTGGGATTGTTTGATGGGACAGTGTAGAGGGAGCTTTACTCTGCATCTAACCCGTGCTGTACTTGCTCTGTGAATCTTTGATGGGACAATGTACGGGGAGATTTACTCTGTATCTAACCCGTGCTGTACCTGCCCTGGGAGCGTTTGATTGGACAGTGTAGAGGGAGCTTTACTCTGTAGCTAACCTGTGCTGTACCTGCCCTGGGAGTGTTTGATGGGACAGTGTAGCAGGAGCTTTACTCTGTATCTAACTCATACAGTAACTGCCCTGGGAGTGTTTGTTGGGACAGTGTAGAGGGGGCTTTACTCTGTATCTAACCTAAGGTGTACCTGCCCTGGGAGTGTTTGATGGGACAGTGTAGAGGGAACTTTATTCTGTATCTAACCCATGCTGTACCTGCCCTGGGACTGTTTGATGGGACAGTGTAGAGGGAACTTTACTCTGTATCTAACCCGTGCTGTAGCTTCCTTGGGTGTGATTGGTGGGACAGTGTAGAGGGAGCTTTACTCTGTATCTGACCCGTGCTGTACCTGCCCTGGCAGTGTTTGATGGGTCAGCGGATTGGAAGCTTTACTCTGTATCTGACCCGTGCTGTACTACCCTGGAAGTGTTTGATGGGACAGTGTAGAGGGAGCTTTACTCTGTATCTAACCCGTGCTGTACTGCCCTGGGAGTGTTTGATGGGACAGTGTAGAGGGAGCTTTACTCTGTATCTAACCCGTGCTGTACTGCCCTGGGAGTGTTTGATGGGACAGTGTAGAGGAAGCTTTACTCTGTATCTAACCCGTGCTGTACCTGCCCTGGGAGTGTTTGATGGGACAGTGTAGAGGAAGCTTTACTCTGTATCTAACCCGTGCTGTACCTGCCCTGGGAGCGTTTGATTGGACAGTGTAGAGGGAGCTTTACTCTGTATCTAACCCGTGCTGTACTTGCTCTGGGAATCTTTGATGGGACAGTGTACGGGGAGCTTTACTCTGTACCTAACCCGTGCTGTACCTGCCCTGGGAGTGTTTGATGGGACAGTGTAGAGGGAGCTTTACTCTGTATCTAACCTGTGCTGTACCTGCCCTGGGAGTGTTTGATGGGACAGTGTAGAGGGAGCTTTACTCTGTATCTAACTCATACAGTAACTGCCCTGGGAGTGTTTGTTGGGACAGTGTAGAGGGGGCTTTACTCTGTATCTAACCTAAGGTGTACCTGCCCTGGGATTGTTTGACGGGACAGTGTAGAGGGAGCTTTACTCTGTATCTAACCCGTGCTGTACTGCCCTGGGAGTGTTTGATGGGACAGTGTAGAGGAAGCTTTACTCTGTATCTAACCCGTGCTGTACCTGCCCTGGGAGTGTTTGATGGGACAGTGTAGAGGAAGCTTTACTCTGTATCTAACCCGTGCTGTACCTGCCCTGGGAGTGTTTGATGGGACAGTGTAGAGGGAACATTACTCTGTATCTAACCCGTGCTGTAGCTTCCTTGGGTGTGATTGGTGGGACAGTGTCGAGGGAGCTTTACTCTGTATCTGACCCGTGCTGTACTACCCTGGGAATGTTTGATGGGTCAGCGGATTGGAAGCTTTACTCTGTATCTGACCCGTGCTGTACTACCCTGGAAGTGTTTGATGGGACAGTGTAGAGGGAGCTTTACTCTGTATCTAACCCGTGCTGTACTGCCCTGGGAGTGTTTGATGGGACAGTGTAGAGGGAGCTTTACTCTGTATCTAACCCGTGCTGTACCTGCCCTGGGATTGTTTGATGCGACAGTGTAGAGGGAGCTTTACTCTGTATCTAACCCGTGCTGTACCTGCCCTGGGAGCGTTTGATTGGACAGTGTAGAGGGAGCTTTACTCTGTATCTAACCCGTGCTGTACTTGCTCTGGGAATCTTTGATGGGACAGTGTACGGGGAGCTTTACTCTGCATCTGACCCGTACTGCACCTGCCCTGGGAGTGTTTGATGGGACAGTGTAGAGGGAGCTTTACTCTGTATCTAACCCGTGCTGTACCTGCCCTGGGAGTGTTTTATGGGACAGTGTAGCAGGAGCTTTACTCTGTATCTAACTCGTACAGTAACTGCCCTGGGAGTGTTTGTTGGGACAGTGTAGAGGGAGCTTTACTCTGTATCTAACCTGTGCTGTACCTGCCCTGGGAGTGTTTGATGGGACAGTGTAGCAGGAGCTTTACTCTGTATCTAACTCGTACAGTAACTGCCCTGGGAGTGTTTGTTGGGACAGTGTAGAGGGGGCTTTACTCTGTATCTAACCCGTGCTGTACCTGCCCTGGGAGTGTTTGACGGGACAGTGTAGAGGGTACTTCACTCTGTATCTAACCCATGCTGTACCTGCCCTGGGAGTGTTTGATGGGACAGTGTAGAGGGAGCTTTACTCTGTATCTAACCCCTGCTGTACTGCCCTGGGAGTGTTTGATGGGACAGTGTAGAGGGAGCTTTACTCTGTATCTAACCCCTGCTGTACTGCCCTGGGAGTGTTTGATGGGACAGTGTAGAGGGAGCTTTACTCTGTATCTAACCTGTGCTGTACCTGCCCTGGGATTGTTTGATGGGACAGTGTTGAGGGAGCTTTACTCTGTATCTAAACCTTGCTGTACCTGCCCTGGGAGTGTTTGATGGGACAGTGTAGAGGGAGCTTTACTCTGTATCTAACCTGTGCTGTACCTGCCCTGGGATTGTTTGATGGGACAGTGTTGAGGGAGCTTTACTCTGTATCTAAACCTTGCTGTACCTGCCCTGGGAGTGTTTGATGGGACCGTGTAGAGGGAGCTTTACTCTGTCGCTAACCCGTGCTGTCCCTGCCCTGGGAGTGTTTGATGCGACAGTGTCGAGGGAGCTTTACTCTGTATCTAACCCCTGCTGTACTGCCCTGGGAGTGTTTGATGGGACAGTATAGAGGGAGCTTTACTCTGTATCTAACCCCTGCTGTACTGCCCTGGGAGTGTTTGATGGGAAAGTGTAGAGGGAGCTTTACTCTGCATCTAACCCATGCTGTACCTGCCTTTGGAATGTTTGATGCGACAGTATAGAGGGAGCTTTACTCTGTATCTAACCCGTGCTGTACCTGCCCTGGGAGTATTTGATGGTCTGCAATTGTAAGGTACACATGCTTTGTTCTCTATCTATATATGCTTTGGCGATTCTGTATCTAATTTACTTCACCTGAGGAAGGAGCAATCGATAGCTCCGAAAGCTTGTGATTTCAAATAAAACTGTTGGACTATAACCTGGTGTTGTGCGACCTCTCAATTTTGTCCACCCCAGTCCAACACCGGCATCTCCACAGTATTTGATGGGACAGTGTCGAGGGAGCTTTACTCTGTATCTAACCCGTGCTGTACCTGCCCTGGGAGTGTTTGATGGGACAGTGTAGCAGGAGCTTTACTCTGTATCAAACTCGTACAGTAACTGCCCTGGGAGTGTTTGTTGGGACAGTGTAGAGGGGGCTTTACTCTGTATCTAACCCGTGCTGTACCTGCCCTGGGAGTGTTTGATGGGACAGTGTAGAGGGAGCATTACTCTGTATCTAACCTAAGGTGTACCTGCCCTGGGAGTGTTTGACGGGACAGTGTAGAGGGAGCTTTACTCTGTATCTAACCTGTGCTGTACCTGCCCTGGGAGTGTTTGATGGGACAGTGCAGAGGTAACTTTACTCTGTATCTAACCCGTGCTGTACAATCCTTGGGTGTGATTGGTGGGACAGTGTAGAGGGAGCTTTACTCTGTATCTGACCCGTGCTGTACCTGCCCTGGGAATGTTTGATGGGTCAGTGGATTGGAAGCTTTACTCAGTATCTAACCCGTGCTGTACCTGCCCTGGGAGTGTTTGATGGGACAGTGTAGAGGGAGCTTTACTCTGCATCTAACCCGTGCTGTACCTGCCCTGGGATTGTTTGATGGGACAGTGTAGAGGGAGCTTTACTCTGTATCTAAACCGTGCTGTACCTGCCCTGGGAGTATTTGATGGGACAGTGTAGAGGGAGCTTTACTCTGTATCTAACCCGTGCTGTGCCTGCCCTGGGAGTGTTTGATTGGACAGTGTAGAGGAAGCTTTACTCTGTATCTAACCCTTGCTGTACCTGCCCTGGGAGTGTTTGATTGGACAGTGTCGAGGGAGCTTTACTCTGCATCTAACCCGTGCTGTACTTGCTCTGTGAATCTTTGATGGGACAGTGTACGGGGTGATTTACTCTGTATCTAACTCGTGCTGTACCTGCCCTGGGAGCGTTTGATTGGACAGTGTAGAGGGAGCTTTACTCTGTATCTAACCCGTGCTGTACTTGCTCTGGGAATCTTTGATGGGACAGTGTACGGGGAGCTTTACTCTGCATCTGACCCGTACTGTACCTGCCCTGGGAGTGTTTGATGGGACAGTGTTGAGGGAGCTTTACTCTGTATCTAACCCGTGCTGTACCTTCCCTGGGAATCTTTGATGGGACAGTGTACGGGGAGCTTTACTCTGTATCTAACCCATGCTGTACCTGCCCTGGGAGTGTTTGATGGGACAGTGTAGAGGGAGCATTACTCTGTATCTAACCTAAGGTGTACCTGCCCTGGGAGTGTTTGACGGGACAGTGTAGAGGGAGCTTTACTCTGTATCTAACCTGTGCTGTACCTGCCCTGGGAGTGTTTGATGGGACAGTGGAGAGGTAACTTTACTCTGTATCTAACCCGTGCTGTACCTGCCCTGGGATTGTTTGATGGGACAGTGTAGAGGGAGCTTTACTCTGCATCTAACCCGTGCTGTACTTGCTCTGTGAATCTTTGATGGGACAATGTACGGGGAGATTTACTCTGTATCTAACCCGTGCTGTACCTGCCCTGGGAGCGTTTGATTGGACAGTGTAGAGGGAGCTTTACTCTGTATCCAACCTGTGCTGTACCTGCCCTGGGAGTGTTTGATGGGACAGTGTAGCAGGAGCTTTACTCTGTATCTAACTCATACAGTAACTGCCCTGGGAGTGTTTGTTGGGACAGTGTAGAGGGGGCTTTACTCTGTATCTAACCTAAGGTGTACCTGCCCTGGGAGTGTTTGATGGGACAGTGTAGAGGGAACTTTACTCTGTATCTAACCCGTGCTGTAGCTTCCTTGGGTGTGATTGGTGGGACAGTGTAGAGGGAGCTTTACTCTGTATCTGACCCGTGCTGTACCTGCCCTGGCAGTGTTTGATGGGTCAGCGGATTGGAAGCTTTACTCTGTATCTGACCCGTGCTGTACTACCCTGGAAGTGTTTGATGGGACAGTGTAGAGGGAGCTTTACTCTGTATCTAACCCGTGCTGTACTGCCCTGGGAGTGTTTGATGGGACAGTGTAGAGGGAGCTTTACTCTGTATCCAACCCGTGCTGTACTGCCCTGGGAGTGTTTGATGGGACAGTGTAGAGGAAGCTTTACTCTGTATCTAACCCGTGCTGTACCTGCCCTGGGAGTGTTTGATGGGACAGTGTAGAGGAAGCTTTACTCTGTATCTAACCCGTGCTGTACCTGCCCTGGGAGCGTTTGATTGGACAGTGTAGAGGGAGCTTTACTCTGTATCTAACCCGTGCTGTACTTGCTCTGGGAATCTTTGATGGGACAGTGTACGGGGAGCTTTACTCTGTACCTAACCCGTGCTGTACCTGCCCTGGGAGTGTTTGATGGGACAGTGTAGAGGGAGCTTTACTCTGTATCTAACCTGTGCTGTACCTGCCCTGGGAGTGTTTGATGGGACAGTGTAGAGGGAGCTTTACTCTGTATCTAACTCATACAGTAACTGCCCTGGGAGTGTTTGTTGGGACAGTGTAGAGGGGGCTTTACTCTGTATCTAACCTAAGGTGTACCTGCCCTGGGATTGTTTGACGGGACAGTGTAGAGGGAGCTTTACTCTGTATCTAACCCGTGCTGTACTGCCCTGGGAGTGTTTGATGGGACAGTGTAGAGGAAGCTTTACTCTGTATCTAACCCGTGCTGTACCTGCCCTGGGAGTGTTTGATGGGACAGTGTAGAGGAAGCTTTACTCTGTATCTAACCCGTGCTGTACCTGCCCTGGGAGTGTTTGATGGGACAGTGTAGAGGGAACATTACTCTGTATCTAACCCGTGCTGTAGCTTCCTTGGGTGTGATTGGTGGGACAGTGTCGAGGGAGCTTTACTCTGTATCTGACCCGTGCTGTACTACCCTGGGAATGTTTGATGGGTCAGCGGATTGGAAGCTTTACTCTGTATCTGACCCGTGCTGTACTACCCTGGAAGTGTTTGATGGGACAGTGTAGAGGGAGCTTTACTCTGTATCTAACCCGTGCTGTACTGCCCTGGGAGTGTTTGATGGGACAGTGTAGAGGGAGCTTTACTCTGTATCTAACCCGTGCTGTACCTGCCCTGGGATTGTTTGATGCGACAGTGTAGAGGGAGCTTTACTCTGTATCTAACCCGTGCTGTACCTGCCCTGGGAGCGTTTGATTGGACAGTGTAGAGGGAGCTTTACTCTGGATCTAACCCGTGCTGTACTTGCTCTGGGAATCTTTGATGGGACAGTGTACGGGGAGCTTTACTCTGCATCTGACCCGTACTGTACCTGCCCTGGGAGCGTTTGATTGGACAGTGTAGAGGGAGCTTTACTCTGTATCTAACCTGTGCTGCACCTGCCCTGGGATTGTTTGATGGGACAGTGTAGAGGGAGCTTTACTCTGTATCTAACCTGTGCTGTACCTGCCCTGGGAGTGTTTGATGGGACAGTGTAGAGGGAGCTTTACTCTGTATCTAACCCGTGCTGTACCTGCCCTGGGAGTGTTTTATGGGACAGTGTAGCAGGAGCTTTACTCTGTATCTAACTCGTACAGTAACTGCCCTGGGAGTGTTTGTTGGGACAGTGTAGAGGGAGCTTTACTCTGTATCTAACCTGTGCTGTACCTGCCCTGGGATTGTTTGATGGGACAGTGTTGAGGGAGCTTTACTCTGTATCTAAACCTTGCTGTACCTGCCCTGGGAGTGTTTGATGGGACAGTGTAGAGGGAGCTTTACTCTGTATCTAACCTGTGCTGTACCTGCCCTGGGAGTGTTTGATGGGACAGTGTTGAGGGAGCTTTACTCTGTATCTAAACCTTGCTGTACCTGCCCTGGGAGTGTTTGATGGGACCGTGTAGAGGGAGCTTTACTCTGTCGCTAACCCGTGCTGTCCCTGCCCTGGGAGTGTTTGATGCGACAGTGTCGAGGGAGCTTTACTCTGTATCTAACCCCTGCTGTACTGCCCTGGGAGTGTTTGATGGGACAGTGTAGAGGGAGCTTTACTCTGTATCTAACACGTGCTGTACCTGCCCTGGGAGTGTTTGATGGGACAGTGTAGAGGGAGCTTTACTCTGTATCTAACCCATGCTGTACCTGCCCTTGGAATGTTTGATGGGACAATGAAGAGGGAGCTTTACTCTGTATCTAACCCGTGCTGTACCTGTCCTGGGAGTGTTTGACGGGAAAGTGCAGAGTTAGCTTTACTCTGTATCTAACCCGTGCTGTACCTGCCCTGGGAGTATTTGATGGGACAGTGTAGAGGGAGCTTTACTCTGTATCTAACCCGTGCTGTACCTGCCCTGGGAGTGTTTGATGGGACAGTGTAGAGTTAGCTTTACTCTGTATCTAACCCGTGCTGTACCTGCCCTGGGAGTATTTGATGGTCTGCAATTGTAAGGTACACATGCTTTGTTCTCTATCTATATATGCTTTGGCGATTCTGTATCTAATTTACTTCACCTGAGGAAGGAGCAATCGATAGCTCCGAAAGCTTGTGATTTCAAATAAAACTGTTGGACTATAACCTGGTGTTGTGCGACCTCTCAATTTTGTCCACCCCAGTCCAACACCGGCATCTCCACAGTATTTGATGGGACAGTGTAGAGGGAGCTTTACTCTGTATCTAACCCGTGCTGTACCTGCCCTGGGAGTGTTTGATGGGACAGTGTAGAGGGAGCATTACTCTGTATCTAACCTAAGGTGTACCTGCCCTGGGAGTGTTTGACGGGACAGTGTAGAGGGAGCTTTACTCTGTATCTAACCTGTGCTGTACCTGCCCTGGGAGTGTTTGATGGGACAGTGCAGAGGTAACTTTACTCTGTATCTAACCCGTGCTGTACAATCCTTGGGTGTGATTGGTGGGACAGTGTAGAGGGAGCTTTACTCTGTATCTGACCCGTGCTGTACCTGCCCTGGGAATGTTTGATGGGTCAGTGGATTGGAAGCTTTACTCAGTATCTAACCCGTGCTGTACCTGCCCTGGGAGTGTTTGATGGGACAGTGTAGAGGGAGCTTTACTCTGCATCTAACCCGTGCTGTACCTGCCCTGGGATTGTTTGATGGGACAGTGTAGAGGGAGCTTTACTCTGTATCTAAACCGTGCTGTACCTGCCCTGGGAGTATTTGATGGGACAGTGTAGAGGGAGCTTTACTCTGTATCTAACCCGTGCTGTGCCTGCCCTGGGAGTGTTTGATTGGACAGTGTAGAGGAAGCTTTACTCTGTATCTAACCCTTGCTGTACCTGCCCTGGGAGTGTTTGATTGGACAGTGTCGAGGGAGCTTTACTCTGCATCTAACCCGTGCTGTACTTGCTCTGTGAATCTTTGATGGGACAGTGTACGGGGTGATTTACTCTGTATCTAACTCGTGCTGTACCTGCCCTGGGAGCGTTTGATTGGACAGTGTAGAGGGAGCTTTACTCTGTATCTAACCCGTGCTGTACTTGCTCTGGGAATCTTTGATGGGACAGTGTACGGGGAGCTTTACTCTGCATCTGACCCGTACTGTACCTGCCCTGGGAGTGTTTGATGGGACAGTGTTGAGGGAGCTTTACTCTGTATCTAACCCGTGCTGTACCTTCCCTGGGAATCTTTGATGGGACAGTGTACGGGGAGCTTTACTCTGTATCTAACCCATGCTGTACCTGCCCTGGGAGTGTTTGATGGGACAGTGTAGAGGGAGCATTACTCTGTATCTAACCTAAGGTGTACCTGCCCTGGGAGTGTTTGACGGGACAGTGTAGAGGGAGCTTTACTCTGTATCTAACCTGTGCTGTACCTGCCCTGGGAGTGTTTGATGGGACAGTGGAGAGGTAACTTTACTCTGTATCTAACCCGTGCTGTACCTGCCCTGGGATTGTTTGATGGGACAGTGTAGAGGGAGCTTTACTCTGCATCTAACCCGTGCTGTACTTGCTCTGTGAATCTTTGATGGGACAATGTACGGGGAGATTTACTCTGTATCTAACCCGTGCTGTACCTGCCCTGGGAGCGTTTGATTGGACAGTGTAGAGGGAGCTTTACTCTGTATCCAACCTGTGCTGTACCTGCCCTGGGAGTGTTTGATGGGACAGTGTAGCAGGAGCTTTACTCTGTATCTAACTCATACAGTAACTGCCCTGGGAGTGTTTGTTGGGACAGTGTAGAGGGGGCTTTACTCTGTATCTAACCTAAGGTGTACCTGCCCTGGGAGTGTTTGATGGGACAGTGTAGAGGGAACTTTATTCTGTATCTAACCCATGCTGTACCTGCCCTGGGAGTATTTGATGGGACAGTGTAGAGGGAGCTTTACTCTGTATCTAAACCGTGCTGTACCTGCCCTGGGAGTATTTGATGGGACAGTGTAGAGGGAGCTTTACTCTGTATCTAACCCGTGCTGTACCTGCCCTGGGAGTGTTTGATTGGACAGTGTCGAGGGAGCTTTACTCTGCATCTAACCCGTGCTGTACTTGCTCTGTGAATCTTTGATGGGACAGTGTACGGGGTGATTTACTCTGTATCTAACTCGTGCTGTACCTGCCCTGGGAGCGTTTGATTGGACAGTGTAGAGGGAGCTTTACTCTGTATCTAACCCGTGCTGTACTTGCTCTGGGAATCTTTGATGGGACAGTGTACGGGGAGCTTTACTCTGCATCTGACCCGTACTGTACCTGCCCTGGGAGTGTTTGATGGGACAGTGTTGAGGGAGCTTTACTCTGTATCTAACCCATGCTGTACCTGCCCTGGGAGTGTTTGATGGGACAGTGTAGAGGGAGCATTACTCTGTATCTAACCTAAGGTGTACCTGCCCTGGGAGTGTTTGACGGGACAGTGTAGAGGGAGCTTTACTCTGTATCTAACCTGTGCTGTACCTGCCCTGGGAGTGTTTGATGGGACAGTGGAGAGGTAACTTTACTCTGTATCTAACCCGTGCTGTACCTGCCCTGGGATTGTTTGATGGGACAGTGTAGAGGGAGCTTTACTCTGCATCTAACCCGTGCTGTACTTGCTCTGTGAATCTTTGATGGGACAATGTACGGGGAGATTTACTCTGTATCTAACCCGTGCTGTACCTGCCCTGGGAGCGTTTGATTGGACAGTGTAGAGGGAGCTTTACTCTGTATCCAACCTGTGCTGTACCTGCCCTGGGAGTGTTTGATGGGACAGTGTAGCAGGAGCTTTACTCTGTATCTAACTCATACAGTAACTGCCCTGGGAGTGTTTGTTGGGACAGTGTAGAGGGGGCTTTACTCTGTATCTAACCTAAGGTGTACCTGCCCTGGGAGTGTTTGATGGGACAGTGTAGAGGGAACTTTATTCTGTATCTAACCCATGCTGTACCTGCCCTGGGACTGTTTGATGGGACAGTGTAGAGGGAACTTTACTCTGTATCTAACCCGTGCTGTAGCTTCCTTGGGTGTGATTGGTGGGACAGTGTAGAGGGAGCTTTACTCTGTATCTGACCCGTGCTGTACCTGCCCTGGCAGTGTTTGATGGGTCAGCGGATTGGAAGCTTTACTCTGTATCTGACCCGTGCTGTACTACCCTGGAAGTGTTTGATGGGACAGTGTAGAGGGAGCTTTACTCTGTATCTAACCCGTGCTGTACTGCCCTGGGAGTGTTTGATGGGACAGTGTAGAGGGAGCTTTACTCTGTATCTAACCCGTGCTGTACTGCCCTGGGAGTGTTTGATGGGACAGTGTAGAGGAAGCTTTACTCTGTATCTAACCCGTGCTGTACCTGCCCTGGGAGTGTTTGATGGGACAGTGTAGAGGAAGCTTTACTCTGTATCTAACCCGTGCTGTACCTGCCCTGGGAGCGTTTGATTGGACAGTGTAGAGGGAGCTTTACTCTGTATCTAACCCGTGCTGTACTTGCTCTGGGAATCTTTGATGGGACAGTGTACGGGGAGCTTTACTCTGCATCTGACCCGTACTGTACCTGCCCTGGGAGTGTTTTGATGGGACAGTGTTGAGGGAGCTTTACTCTGTATCTAACCCGTGCTGTACCTTCCCTGGGAATCTTTGATGGGACAGTGTACGGGGAGCTTTACTCTGTATCTAACCCATGCTGTACCTGCCCTGGGAGTGTTTGATGGGACAGTGTAGAGGGAGCATTACTCTGTATCTAACCTAAGGTGTACCTGCCCTGGGAGTGTTTGACGGGACAGTGTAGAGGGAGCTTTACTCTGTATCTAACCTGTGCTGTACCTGCCCTGGGAGTGTTTGATGGGACAGTAGAGAGGTAACTTTACTCTGTATCTAACCCGTGCTGTACCTGCCCTGGGATTGTTTGATGGGACAGTGTAGAGGGAGCTTTACTCTGCATCTAACCCGTGCTGTACTTGCTCTGTGAATCTTTGATGGGACAATGTACGGGGAGATTTACTCTGTATCTAACCCGTGCTGTACCTGCCCTGGGAGCGTTTGATTGGACAGTGTAGAGGGAGCTTTACTCTGTATCCAACCTGTGCTGTACCTGCCCTGGGAGTGTTTGATGGGACAGTGTAGCAGGAGCTTTACTCTGTATCTAACTCATACAGTAACTGCCCTGGGAGTGTTTGTTGGGACAGTGTAGAGGGGGCTTTACTCTGTATCTAACCTAAGGTGTACCTGCCCTGGGAGTGTTTGATGGGACAGTGCAGAGGGAACTTTATTCTGTATCTAACCCATGCTGTACCTGCCCTGGGACTGTTTGATGGGACAGTGTAGAGGGAACTTTACTCTGTATCTAACCCGTGCTGTAGCTTCCTTGGGTGTGATTGGTGGGACAGTGTAGAGGGAGCTTTACTCTGTATCTGACCCGTGCTGTACCTGCCCTGGCAGTGTTTGATGGGTCAGCGGATTGGAAGCTTTACTCTGTATCTGACCCGTGCTGTACTACCCTGGAAGTGTTTGATGGGACAGTGTAGAGGGAGCTTTACTCTGTATCTAACCCGTGCTGTACTGCCCTGGGAGTGTTTGATGGGACAGTGTCGAGGGAGCTTTACTCTGTATCTAACCCGTGCTGTACCTGCCCTGGGAGTGTTTGATGGGACAGTGTAGAGGGAGCTTTACTCTGTATCTAACCCGTGCTGTACCTGCCCTGGAAGTGTTTGATGGGACAGTGTAGAGGGAGCTTTACTCTGTATCTAACCCGTGCTGTACTGCCCTGGGAGTGTTTGATGGGACAGTGTAGAGGAAGCTTTACTCTGTATCTAACCCGTGCTGTACCTGCCCTGGGAGTGTTTGATGGGACAGTGTAGAGGAAGCTTTACTCTGTATCTAACCCGTGCTGTACCTGCCCTGGGAGCGTTTGATTGGACAGTGTAGAGGGAGCTTTACTCTGTATCTAACCCGTGCTGTACTTGCTCTGGGAATCTTTGATGGGACAGTGTACGGGGAGCTTTACTCTGTACCTAACCCGTGCTGTACCTGCCCTGGGAGTGTTTGATGGGACAGTGTAGAGGGAGCTTTACTCTGTATCTAACTCATACAGTAACTGCCCTGGGAGTGTTTGTTGGGACAGTGTAGAGGGGGCTTTACTCTGTATCTAACCTAAGGTGTACCTGCCCTGGGATTGTTTGACGGGACAGTGTAGAGGGAGCTTTACTCTGTATCTAACCCGTGCTGTACTGCCCCGGGAGTGTTTGATGGGACAGTGTAGAGGAAGCTTTACTCTGTATCTAACCCGTGCTGTACCTGCCCTGGGAGTGTTTGATGGGACAGTGTAGAGGAAGCTTTACTCTGTATCTAACCCGTGCTGTACCTGCCCTGGGAGTGTTTGATGGGACAGTGTAGAGGGAACATTACTCTGTATCTAACCCGTGCTGTAGCTTCCTTGGGTGTGATTGGTGGGACAGTGTCGAGGGAGCTTTACTCTGTATCTGACCCGTGCTGTACTACCCTGGGAATGTTTGATGGGTCAGCGGATTGGAAGCTTTACTCTGTATCTGACCCGTGCTGTACTACCCTGGAAGTGTTTGATGGGACAGTGTAGAGGGAGCTTTACTCTGTATCTAACCCGTGCTGTACTGCCCTGGGAGTGTTTGATGGGACAGTGTAGAGGGAGCTTTACTCTGTATCTAACCCGTGCTGTACCTGCCCTGGGATTGTTTGATGCGACAGTGTAGAGGGAGCTTTACTCTGTATCTAACCCGTGCTGTACCTGCCCTGGGAGCGTTTGATTGGACAGTGTAGAGGGAGCTTTACTCTGTATCTAACCCGTGCTGTACTTGCTCTGGGAATCTTTGATGGGACAGTGTACGGGGAGCTTTACTCTGCATCTGACCCGTACTGTACCTGCCCTGGGAGCGTTTGATTGGACAGTGTAGAGGGAGCTTTACTCTGTATCTAACCCGTGCTGTACTTGCTCTGGGAATCTTTGATGGGACAGTGTACGGGGAGCTTTACTCTGCATCTGACCCGTACTGCACCTGCCCTGGGAGTGTTTGATGGGACAGTGTAGAGGGAGCTTTACTCTGTATTTAACCCGTGCTGTACCTGCCCTGGGAGTGTTTTATGGGACAGTGTAGCAGGAGCTTTACTCTGTATCTAACTCGTACGGTAACTGCCCTGGGAGTGTTTGTTGGGACAGTGTAGAGGGAGCTTTACTCTGTATCTAACTCGTACAGTAACTGCCCTGGGAGTGTTTGTTGGGACAGTGTAGAGGGGGCTTTACTCTGTATCTAACCCGTGCTGTACCTGCCCTGGGAGTGTTTGACGGGACAGTGTAGAGGGTACTTCACTCTGTATCTAACCCATGCTGTACCTGCCCTGGGAGTGTTTGTTGGGACAGTGTAGAGGGGGCTTTACTCTGTATCTAACCTGTGCTGTACCTGCCCTGGGAGTGTTTGATGGGACAGTGTAGCAGGAGCTTTACTCTGTATCTAACTCGTACAGTAACTGCCCTGGGAGTGTTTGTTGGGACAGTGTAGAGGGGGCTTTACTCTGTATCTAACCCGTGCTGTACCTGCCCTGGGAGTGTTTGACGGGACAGTGTAGAGGGTACTTCACTCTGTATCTAACCCATGCTGTACCTGCCCTGGGAGTGTTTGATGGGACAGTGTAGAGGGAGCTTTACTCTGTATCTAACCCCTGCTGTACTGCCCTGGGAGTGTTTGATGGGACAGTGTAGAGGGAGCTTTACTCTGTATCTAACCCCTGCTGTACTGCCCTGGGAGTGTTTGATGCGACAGTGTCGAGGGAGCTTTACTCTGTATCTAACCTGTGCTGTACCTGCCCTGGGATTGTTTGATGGGACAGTGTTGAGGGAGCTTTACTCTGTATCTAAACCTTGCTGTACCTGCCCTGGGAGTGTTTGATGGGACAGTGTAGAGGGAGCTTTACTCTGTATCTAACCTGTGCTGTACCTGCCCTGGGATTGTTTGATGGGACAGTGTTGAGGGAGCTTTATTCTGTATCTAAACCTTGCTGTACCTGCCCTGGGAGTGTTTGATGGGACCGTGTAGAGGGAGCTTTACTCTGTCGCTAACCCGTGCTGTCCCTGCCCTGGGAGTGTTTGATGCGACAGTGTCGAGGGAGCTTTACTCTGTATCTAACCCCTGCTGTACTGCCCTGGGAGTGTTTGATGGGACAGTGTAGAGGGAGCTTTACTCTGTATCTAACCCCTGCTGTACTGCCCTGGGAGTGTTTGATGGGAAAGTGTAGAGGGAGCTTTACTCTGCATCTAACCCATGCTGTACCTGCCTTTGGAATGTTTGATGCGACAGTATAGAGGGAGCTTTACTCTGTATCTAACACGTGCTGTACCTGCCCTGGGAGTGTTTGATGGGACAGTGTAGAGGGAGCTTTACTCTGTATCTAACCCATGCTGTACCTGCCCTTGGAGTGTTTGATGGGACAATGAAGAGGGAGCTTTACTCTGTATCTAACCCGTGCTGTACCTGTCCTGGGAGTGTTTGACGGGAAAGTGCAGAGTTAGCTTTACTCTGTATCTAACCCGTGCTGTACCTGCCCTGGGAGTATTTGATGGGACAGTGTAGAGGGAGCTTTACTCTGTATCTAACCCGTGCTGTACCTGCCCTGGGAGTGTTTGATGGGACAGTGTAGAGTTAGCTTTACTCTGTATCTAACCCGTGCTGTACCTGCCCTGGGAGTATTTGATGGTCTGCAATTGTAAGGTACACATGCTTTGTTCTCTATCTATAT
Organism: Squalus acanthias; assembly: GCA_030390025.1. Taxonomy (NCBI): domain Eukaryota; kingdom Metazoa; phylum Chordata; class Chondrichthyes; order Squaliformes; family Squalidae; genus Squalus; species Squalus acanthias. The sequence goes on from JASTWF010000060.1 coordinate 834,467, forward strand.
ATGCTTTGGCGATTCTGTATCTAATTTACTTCACCTGAGGAAGGAGCAATCGATAGCTCCGAAAGCTTGTGATTTCAAATAAAACTGTTGGACTATAACCTGGTGTTGTGCGACCTCTCAATTTTGTCCACCCCAGTCCAACACCGGCATCTCCACAGTATTTGATGGGACAGTGTAGAGGGAGCTTTACTCTGTATCTAACCCGTGCTGTACCTGCCCTGGGAGTGTTTGATGGGACAGTGTAGCAGGAGCTTTACTCTGTATCAAACTCGTACAGTAACTGCCCTGGGAGTGTTTGTTGGGACAGTGTAGAGGGGGCTTTACTCTGTATCTAACCCGTGCTGTACCTGCCCTGGGAGTGTTTGATGGGACAGTGTAGAGGGAGCATTACTCTGTATCTAACCTAAGGTGTACCTGCCCTGGGAGTGTTTGACGGGACAGTGTAGAGGGAGCTTTACTCTGTATCTAACCTGTGCTGTACCTGCCCTGGGAGTGTTTGATGGGACAGTGCAGAGGTAACTTTACTCTGTATCTAACCCGTGCTGTACAATCCTTGGGTGTGATTGGTGGGACAGTGTAGAGGGAGCTTTACTCTGTATCTGACCCGTGCTGTACCTGCCCTGGGAATGTTTGATGGGTCAGTGGATTGGAAGCTTTACTCAGTATCTAACCCGTGCTGTACCTGCCCTGGGAGTGTTTGATGGGACAGTGTAGAGGGAGCTTTACTCTGCATCTAACCCGTGCTGTACCTGCCCTGGGATTGTTTGATGGGACAGTGTAGAGGGAGCTTTACTCTGTATCTAAACCGTGCTGTACCTGCCCTGGGAGTATTTGATGGGACAGTGTAGAGGGAGCTTTACTCTGTATCTAACCCGTGCTGTGCCTGCCCTGGGAGTGTTTGATTGGACAGTGTAGAGGAAGCTTTACTCTGTATCTAACCCTTGCTGTACCTGCCCTGGGAGTGTTTGATTGGACAGTGTCGAGGGAGCTTTACTCTGCATCTAACCCGTGCTGTACTTGCTCTGTGAATCTTTGATGGGACAGTGTACGGGGTGATTTACTCTGTATCTAACTCGTGCTGTACCTGCCCTGGGAGCGTTTGATTGGACAGTGTAGAGGGAGCTTTACTCTGTATCTAACCCGTGCTGTACTTGCTCTGGGAATCTTTGATGGGACAGTGTACGGGGAGCTTTACTCTGCATCTGACCCGTACTGTACCTGCCCTGGGAGTGTTTGATGGGACAGTGTTGAGGGAGCTTTACTCTGTATCTAACCCGTGCTGTACCTTCCCTGGGAATCTTTGATGGGACAGTGTACGGGGAGCTTTACTCTGTATCTAACCCATGCTGTACCTGCCCTGGGAGTGTTTGATGGGACAGTGTAGAGGGAGCATTACTCTGTATCTAACCTAAGGTGTACCTGCCCTGGGAGTGTTTGACGGGACAGTGTAGAGGGAGCTTTACTCTGTATCTAACCTGTGCTGTACCTGCCCTGGGAGTGTTTGATGGGACAGTGGAGAGGTAACTTTACTCTGTATCTAACCCGTGCTGTACCTGCCCTGGGATTGTTTGATGGGACAGTGTAGAGGGAGCTTTACTCTGCATCTAACCCGTGCTGTACTTGCTCTGTGAATCTTTGATGGGACAATGTACGGGGAGATTTACTCTGTATCTAACCCGTGCTGTACCTGCCCTGGGAGCGTTTGATTGGACAGTGTAGAGGGAGCTTTACTCTGTATCCAACCTGTGCTGTACCTGCCCTGGGAGTGTTTGATGGGACAGTGTAGCAGGAGCTTTACTCTGTATCTAACTCATACAGTAACTGCCCTGGGAGTGTTTGTTGGGACAGTGTAGAGGGGGCTTTACTCTGTATCTAACCTAAGGTGTACCTGCCCTGGGAGTGTTTGATGGGACAGTGTAGAGGGAACTTTATTCTGTATCTAACCCATGCTGTACCTGCCCTGGGACTGTTTGATGGGACAGTGTAGAGGGAACTTTACTCTGTATCTAACCCGTGCTGTAGCTTCCTTGGGTGTGATTGGTGGGACAGTGTAGAGGGAGCTTTACTCTGTATCTGACCCGTGCTGTCCCTGCCCTGGCAGTGTTTGATGGGTCAGCGGATTGGAAGCTTTACTCTGTATCTGACCCGTGCTGTACTACCCTGGAAGTGTTTGATGGGACAGTGTAGAGGGAGCTTTACTCTGTATCTAACCCGTGCTGTACTGCCCTGGGAGTGTTTGATGGGACAGTGTAGAGGGAGCTTTACTCTGTATCTAACCCGTGCTGTACTGCCCTGGGAGTGTTTGATGGGACAGTGTAGAGGAAGCTTTACTCTGTATCTAACCTGTGCTGTACCTGCCCTGGGAGTGTTTGATGGGACAGTGTAGAGGAAGCTTTACTCTGTATCTAACCCGTGCTGTACCTGCCCTGGGAGCGTTTGATTGGACAGTGTAGAGGGAGCTTTACTCTGTATCTAACCCGTGCTGTACTTGCTCTGGGAATCTTTGATGGGACAGTGTAGAGGAAGCTTTACTCTGTACCTAACCCGTGCTGTACCTGCCCTGGGAGTGTTTTGATGGGACAGTGTAGAGGGAGCTTTACTCTGTATCTAACCTGTGCTGTACCTGCCCTGGGAGTGTTTGATGGGACAGTGTAGAGGGAGCTTTACTCTGTATCTAACTCATACAGTAACTGCCCTGGGAGTGTTTGTTGGGACAGTGTAGAGGGGGCTTTACTCTGTATCTAACCCGTGCTGTACCTGCCCTGGGAGTGTTTGATGGGACAGTGTAGAGGGAGCATTACTCTGTATCTAACCTAAGGTGTACCTGCCCTGGGAGTGTTTGATGGGACAGTGTAGAGGGAGCTTTACTCTGTACCTAACCCGTGCTGTACCTGCCCTGGGAGTGTTTGATGGGACAGTGTAGAGGGAGCTTTGCTCTGTATCTAACCCGTGCTGTACCTGCCCTGGGAGTGTTTGATGGGACAGTGTAGAGGGAGCTTTACTCTGTATCTAACTCATGCAGTAACTGCCCTGGGAGTGTTTGTTGGGACAGTGTAGAGGGGGCTTTACTCTGTATCTAACCTAAGGTGTACCTGCCCTGGGATTGTTTGACGGGACAGTGTAGAGGGAGCTTTACTCTGTATCTAACCCGTGCTGTACTGCCCTGGGAGTGTTTGATGGGACAGTGTAGAGGAAGCTTTACTCTGTATCTAACCCGTGCTGTACCTGCCCTGGGAGTGTTTGATGGGACAGTGTAGAGGAAGCTTTACTCTGTATCTAACCCGTGCTGTACCTGCCCTGGGAGTGTTTGATGGGACAGTGTAGAGGGAACTTTACTCTGTATCTAACCCGTGCTGTAGCTTCCTTGGGTGTGATTGGTGGGACAGTGTCGAGGGAGCTTTACTCTGTATCTGACCCGTGCTGTACTACCCTGGGAATGTTTGATGGGTCAGCGAATTGGAAGCTTTACTCTGTATCTGACCCGTGCTGTACTACCCTGGAAGTGTTTGATGGGACAGTGTACATACATAGATACATAGAAGATAGGAGCAGGAGTAGGCCATCCGGCCCTTCGAGCCTGCTCCGCCATTTAATGAGATCATGGCTGATCCTTCAATTCAGTATCCCGTCCCCGCCTTCTCTCCGTAACCCTTAACCCCTTTTGCCTGTAGAAATATATCTAATTCCCTCTTAAATATATTTAATGAGCTGGCGTACACTGCCCTCTGTGGCAATGAGTTCCACAGGTTCACCACTCTCTGAGTGAAGAAATTCCCCCTCATTTCTGTCCTAAATGGTTTAGCCCTTATCCTTAAATTATGTCCTCTAGTTCTGTTCTCACCCGCCAAGGGAAACATTCCTTCTGCATCTAATCTGTCTAGACCTGTCAGAATTTTATACACTTCTATGAGGTCCCCTCTCAATCTTCTAAACTCCAGTGTGTACATCCCTAAACTACATAGTCTCTCCTCATAGGTCAATCCCGCCATTCCTGGTATCAGCCTGGTGAATCGCCGCTGCACCCCCTCCATGGCAAGAACATCTTTCCTCAGATGAGGCGACCAAAACTGTACACAGTACTCGAGGTGTGGTCTCACCAGTGCCCTGTACAGCTGCAGCAAGGTATCCCTGTTCCTGTATTCCAACCCTTTTGCTATGAAGGCCAGCATACCGTTTGCCTTCTTGACCGCCTGTTGCACCTGCATGCTCGCCTTCAGTGACTGGTGTACAAGAACACCCAGGTCTCTCTGTACTTCCCCCTCTCCCAATTTATTGCCATTTAAATAATAATTTGCCCTCCCGTTCCTGCACCCAAGGTGGATAACTTCGCACTTGTCCACATTATAGTGCATCTGCCATTTATCCGCCCAATCACCCAGTCTGTCCAAATCGCTCTGGAGCTTCCTGGTCTCCTCCTCTGAGCCCACCCCCCCTCCTAGTTTAGTGTCGTCTGCAAATTTGGAAATGCTGCATTCGACTCCCTGATCCAGGTCATTAATATAAATTGTGAACAGCTGGGGACCCAGGACAGATCCCTGTGGTACCCCACTTGTTACTGCCTGCCATTCAGAAAATGAGCCGTTTATTCCAACTCTCTGTTTTCTATCTGACAGCCAGTTCTCTATCCACGTCAATACTTTCCCCTTTATCCCATGAGCTTCAATTTTCCATGCTAATCTTTTATGTGGGACCTTATCGAAGGCCTTTTGGAAGTCCAGGTACACCACATCTACTGGCTCTCCCCCATCTATTTTACCAGTTACTCCCTCAAAAAATTCCAATAGATTAGTCAAGCACGATTTACCCTTTGTAAATCCATGTTGACTCTGTCCTATCCTGTCCCCATTTGCTAAGTGCTCGGCTATTTCATCCTTAATGATGGACTCCAGCATTTTGCCCACAACTGATGTAAGGCTTACAGGTCTGTAATTACCTGCTTTTTCCCTACCCCCCTTTTTGAATAGTGGGGTAACGTTAGCTACCCTCCAATCCATGGGCACTGTTCCCGAGTCTAATGAATTCTGAAAAATCATGCTTAGTGCATCCGCTATCTCTAGGGCCACCTCCTTCAGTACCCTAGGATGCATGTTATCAGGCCCTGGGGATTTGTCCGCCTTCAATCCCTTTAGCTTCCTTAACACCATATCCTTAGAGATATTGATTTGCGTCAGTTCCTCCTTTGCCAATGTCCCTATTTTTCCCGATATCCCAGGGAGGTTTTTTGTGTCTTCCTTCGTAAAGACTGACCCAAAGTATGCATTTAGTTGGTCTGCCATTTCCTTATTTCCCATTATATATTCCCCCGTATCTGACTGCAATGGACCAACTTTGGTTTTCACCAGTCTTTTCCTCTTGATATACTTATAAAAGCTTTTGGAGTTAGTTTTTATATTTTCCGCCAGCTTGCTTTCGTAAGCTATTTTGCCCTTCTTGATTAAGCCCTTTGCCCTCCTTTGCTCTATCTTAAACTGTTCCCAATCTTCCGCTCTGGCGCGTTTTTTGGCTATTTTATACGCCCTATCTTTGGATTTTATGCTGTCTCTAATTTCCCCTGTTATCCACGGTTGAGTCACCTTTTTAGATTTCCTTTTATGCCAGATTGGTATAAACAATTTTTGCAATTTTGTCATTCTATCTTTAAATGCTTGCCATTGTTTATCTACCTCCAGTCCTCCCAGGAACGTTGTCCAATCAGACCTACTCAGTTCCCGTCTAATGGCATCATAATTCCCCTTGTTTAAATTCAGGACCTGAGTCTCTGAGTCAATTTCTTCGCTCTCCATTTCGAGTGAGAAATCGATCATGTTATGATCGCTCTGACCCAAGGGTCCCCGTACAACAAGATTACTAATTAGTCCCTTCTCATTGCACAGTACCCAGTCCAATATAGCCTGTTCCCGAGTTGGTTCCTCGACATATTGATCCAGATAACCATCCCTTAAACACTCAAGGAATTCCTCCTCCTCATTATTTTTACTGATTAGGCTAGTCCAATCTATATGTAAGTTAAAGTCACCTATGATGACAGCTGTGCTCTTATTGCACGCTTCTCTAATTTCCCTCGTGATGCCCTCCCCAACCTCTATTTTACTATTTGGAGGCCTATATACCACTCCTATTAATGTTTTTCGCCCCTCGCTATTTCTTAGCTCCACCCATATAGATTCTGTATTAACTGAGTTAATATCCTTCCTTTCAATTGCATTTATCCCCTCTTTTACCAGCAATGCTACCCCTCCTCCCTTTCTTTTTTGTCGATCCTTCCTAAATACTGAATACCCCTGTATGTTAAGCTCCCAGCCCTGCTCACCCTGCAACCATGTTTCCGTAATCCCATGTAGAGGGAGCTTTACTCTGTATCTAACCCGTGCTGTACTGCCCTGGGAGTGTTTGATGGGACAGTGTAGAGGGAGCTTTACTCTGTATCTAACCCGTGCTGTACCTGCCCTGGCAGTGTTTGATGGGACAGTGTAGATCAGAACCTTTTCCCTTCTGTGGCCCCCTCCCGTGTTATAAAAATTCCAGGGACACCCTGTCTCATCAAAGCAAGTATTTATTTGCTGTAAAGCGCTTTGGGACATCCTGAGGGCACGGAAGCCACTATATAATTGCAATTCTTTCCATTTTAAATCAGTGCAGTTTATTTTTTGAAATAAATAGTTCTTTGAGGATTAAATGCGGTAATGGTATTTTTTAAGCTCCCTATTTAATTCTGCAATGCAAAAGGCCCAGTGAGCACACAGGGTGCCTTGTGGCCGCCTTCCTTCCAACTCAGGTGATCTGCTCACCTGAGGAAAGCCCAGCTGCCAGGCGGAGGCGGGGAGTGCACTGATTGGCCCTTTGTCGCCCCGCCCACCCCGGCAGCCACCAATCGCAGAGTGGCTGTGGGCGGGGCTGGCCTTTGATCGACAGTTTGTGCGCCCGCTGGCGGCGCTTTGAATCTCGCCCCAACAATGGACGGCGGTTGGATGCGGGACTTGAGCCAAGCCGATTGGCTGCTGGCCTTTGACTGACGTTTGGCGGGGACCAATCCCCGCGGCCTGCTGGGGCTGTCCTGCTCAGTGGCGCCCCCCTGGTGTGAGGGGCCGAGCGGCGGGTCCCGCAAACTGCGCCTGCTCCTGTTCCAGTGGGGGAAGGGTGTTCAACCGGCTTGAGCTCCTGGAATTGGGAATGGCAGACCCCCTGAAACCTTCTCGCAGACCCCCCCCCCCAGCTTGAGAACCCCTGATCGACAAGATGCTCTACAGCAATTCGCCAAGGCTTCTCCGGCAGCGCCTCCCAATCCCGCGACATCCAGCACCGGGAAGGACAAGGGCAGCAGGCGCATGGCAACGCCGCCGACCACCTCCAAGTTCCACCTCCGAGTCAGACACCATCCGGACTTGGAAACATATCACATAAGAAACAGGAGCAGGGGAAGGTCATTCGGCCTCTCGAGCCTGCTCGAGCCATTCAGTAAGATCATGGCTGATCTGATCGTGGCCTCAACTCCACTTCCCCGCCTGCTCCCCATAACCCTCGACTCCCTTATCGTTCAAAGATCTGTCAATCTCCACCTTAAATATATTCAATGACCCAGCCTCCACAGCTAGCTGGGGAAGAGAATTCCAAAGATTCACCACCCTCTGAGAGAAGAAATTCCTCCTCATTTCCGATTTAAAAGGGTTTCCCCTTATTCTGAAATTCTGCCTCCTAGTTCCACATTCCCCCCACGAGGGGAAACATCCTCTCTCTGCATCTACCCTGTCAAGCCCCTTCAGAATCTTATACGTTTCAATAAGATCCCCTCTCATTCTTCTAAACTCCAATGAGTATCGGCCCAACCTGCTCACCCTTTCCTCATAAGACAACCCCTTCATCTCCAGAATCGACCTCGTGAACCTTCCCTAAACTGCCTCCAATGCAAGTATATCCCTCCTTAAATAAGGAGACCAAAACTGTACGCAGTACTCCAGGTGCGGTCTCACCAACACCCTGTACAGTTGTAGCAGGACTTCCCTACTTTTCTACTCCATTCCCTTTGCAATAAAGGCCAACATTCCATTTACCTTCCTAATTACTTGCTGTACCTGCATGCTAACATTTTGTGATTCATGTACCCCCAGATCCCTCTGTACCTCAGCATTTTGTAATCTCTCCGCATTTAAATAATAATTTGCTTTTTCATTTTTCCTACCAAAGTGGATAACCTCGCATTTTCCCACATTAAACTCCATCTGCCAGATTTTTGCCTACTCACTTAGCCTATCTATATCCCTTTGCGTCCTCCACACAATTTGCTTGCCCACCTATCTTTGTATCATCAGCAAATTTGGCTACATTACATTTGGTCCCTTCATCCAAGTCATTAATATAGATTGTAAATAGTTGAGGCCCCAGCACTGATCCCTGCGGCACCCCACTAGAAACAGTTTGCCAACCTGAAAATGACCCATTTATCCCGACTCTCTGTTTTCTGTTAGTTAGCCAATCCTCTTTCCATGCTAATATGTTACCCCCAACCCCGTGAGCTCTTATCTTGTGTAGTAACCTTTTATGTGGCATCTTATCGAATGCCTTCTGGAAATCCAAATACACGACATCTACTGGTTCCCCTTTATCCACCCTACTCATTACATCCTCAAAGGATTCCAGCAAATTTGTCAAACATGATTTCCCTTTCATAAAACCATGCTGACTCTGCTTGACTATATTATGATTTTCTAAATGTCCTGCTCCCACTTCCTTAATGATGGACTGCAGCATTTTCCCAATGACAGATGTTAGGCTAACTGGTCGATAGTTGCCTGCTTTCTGTCTCCCTCCTTTCTTAAATAGGGGCGTTACATTTGCAGTTTCCCAGTCCGCTGGGACCTCTCCAGAAACCTGGGAATTTTGATAGATTACAACCAATGCATCCACTATCTCTGCAGCCCCCTCTTTTAAGACTCTACGATGCAGGCCATCGGGTCCAGGGGACTTATCCACCTTTAGTCCCATTAGTTAGCCTAGTACTTTCTCTCTAGTGATAGTGATTGTTTTCAGTTCCCCCCTCCCTATAGCCCCTTGATTATCCATTATTGGGATGCTTTTAGTGTCTTCTACCGTGAAGACCGATACAAAATATTTGTTCAAAGTCTCCGCCATTTCCCTGTTTCCCATTATTACTTCCCCAGACTCATCCTCTAGGGGACCAACGTTTACTTTAGCTACTCTCTTCCTTTTTATATACCTGTAGAAGCTCTTACTGTCTGTTTTTATATTTCTTGCTAGCTTACTCTCATAAGCGATCTTCTCTCTCTTTATCATTTTTTTGTCGTCCTTTGCTGGTTTTTAAAATTTCCGAATCCTCTGGTCTTTCACTATTCTTCGCAACATTGTATGCCTTTGTTTTCAATTTGATACCATCCTTTACTTCCTTAGTTAGCCATGGATGGTTCATCCTTCTCTTGGAGTCTTTCTTTCTCACTGGAATATATCTTTGCTGAGAGTTATGAAATCTCTCCTTAAATGTTTGCCACTGCTTTTCTACAGTCTTACCCTGTAATATATTTTCCCAGTCCACTTTAACCAAGTCTGCCTTCATACCTTTGTAATTGCCTTTGTTTAAGTTCAGGACACTAGTTTGAGACCTAGCTTTCTCACCCTCAAACTGAATTTGAAATTCTACCATGCTATGATCACTCTTCCCAAGAGAATCCTTCACTTCGAGATCATTAATTAATCCAGCCTCGTTACACATTACCAGATCTAAAATAGTCTTCTCCCTGGTTGGTTCCACAACATATTGTTCCAAGGAACCATCCCGTATACATTCTAAGAACTCTTCCTCAAGTCTACATTCCTTCATCGTCGCTGGGTCAAAATCCTGGAACTCCCTCCCTAACAGCACTGTGGGAGGACCTTCACCACACGAACTGCAGCGGTTCAAGAAGGTGGCTCACCACCTTCTCAAGGGCAATTAGGGATGGGCAATAAATGCTGGCTTTGCCAGCCACACCCACAGCCCATAAAAGAATAAAAAATAAAACCTTCTGACCACAGTCATTAAATATAGGAATAACACTATATATTATATGAAATGTTTCTTCTCCAACTTTGACTAGTTTATCCTGTCTGACATAAACCAACCCCACAGTCACTGACAGCAATCTCCTCCTGTCTGACATAAACCAGTCCCACAGTCACTGACACCAATCTCCTCCTGTCTGATATAAACCAACCCCACAGTCACTGACACCAATCTCCCATTGTCTGATATAAAACAACCCCACAGTCACTGACACCAATCTCCTCCTGTCTGATATAAACCAACCCCACAGTCACTGACACCAATCTCCTCCTGTCTGATATAAACCAATCCCACAGTCACTGACACCAATCTCCTCCTGTCTGATATAAACCAGCCCCACAGTCACTGACACCAATCTCCTCCTGTCTGATATAAACCAACCCCACAGTCAGTGACACCAATCTCCTCCTGTCTGATATAAACCAACCCCACAGTCACTGACACCAATCTCTTCCTGTCTGATATAAACCAACCCCACAGTCACTGACACCAATCTCCTCCTGTCTGATATAAACCAATCCCACAGTCACTGACACCAATCTCCTCCTGTCTGATATAAACCAGCCCCACAGTCACTGACACCAATCTCCTCCCGTCTGATATAAACTAGCCCCACAGTCACTGACACCAATCTCCTCCCGTCTGATATAAACCAAATCCACAGTCACTGACACCAATCTCCTCCTGTCTGATATAAACCAACCCCACAGTCACTGACACCAATCTCCTCCTGTCTGATATAAACCAATCCCACAGTCACTGACACCAATCTCCTCCTGTCTGATATAAACCAACCCCACAGTCACTGACACCAATCTCCTCTTGTCTGATATAAACCAATCCCACAGTCACTGACACCAATCTCCTCCTGTCTGATTTAAACCAAATCCACAGTCACTTTGGTTCTGCCTTCACAAAGGAGAACACAAATAACCTCCCAGAGATGTCGGGGCAGGGAAAATAAAATATGAAAGGAAGCTTGCAGAGAAGATTAAAATGGACTGCAAAAGCTTCTATAAATATGTAAAAAGAGGTTAGTAAAAACAAACGTAGGTCCCCTGCAGTCGGAAACAGGGGAAGTCGTGATGGGCAACAAGGAAATGGCAGATCAATTGAACAAGTACTTTGGTTCGGTGTTTACTGTGGAGGACACACACAACCAGCCGAAATAAAAGGGGTCAGAGGATTTGGTAAGAGGGAGGAGCTGAGGGAAATCCTTATTAGTCGGGAAAAGGTATTGGGGAAATTGATGGGACTGAAGGCTGAAAAATCCCCGGGGCCTGATGGTCTGCATCCCAGAGTACTTAAGGAGGTGGCCTTGGAAATAGTGGATGCATTGACGATCATTTTCCAACATTCCTTAGACTCTGGATCAGTTCCGATGGAGTGGAGGGTGGCCAATGTAACCCCTCTTTTTAAAAAAGGAGGGAGGGAGAAAGCAGGGAATTATAGACCGGTCAGCCTGACATCGGTCGTGGGTAAAATGATGGAAGCAATTATTAAAGATGTCATAACAGACCATTTGGAAAGTGGCGACATGATAGGTCCAAGTCAGCATGGATTTGTGAAAGGGAAATCATGCTTGACAAATCTTCTGGAATTTTTTGAGGATGTTTCCAATAGGGTGGACAGGGGGGAACCAGTAGATGTGGTGTATTTGGACTTTCAGAAGGCCTTCGACAAGGTCCCACACAAGAGATTGGTGAGCAAAGTTAAAGCACATGGGATTGGGGGGTAATGTGTTGACGTGGATTGAGAACTGGTTGGCACACAGGAAACAAAGAGTAGGAGTAAATGGGTACTTTTCAGAATGGCAGGCAGTGACCAGCGGGGTACCGCAGGGTTCGGTGCTGGGACCCCAGCTGTTTACATTATATATTAATGATGTGGACGAAGGGATTAAATGTAATATCTCCAAATTTGCGGATGACACTAAATTGGGAGGCAGTGTGAACAATGAGGAGGATGCTAGGAGGCTACAGAGTGACTTGGACAGGTTGGGTGAATGGGCAAATGTATGGCAGATGAAGTACAATGTGGATAAATGTGAGGTTATCCACTTTGGTGGTAAAAATAGAGAGGCGGACTATTACCTGAATGGTGGCAGATTAGGGAAAGGGGAGGTGCAACGAGACCTGGGCGTCATGGTACATCAGTCACTGAAGGTGGGAATGCAAGTGCAGCAGGCAGTCAAGAAAGCAAACGGAATGATGGCCTTCATAGTAAGGGGATTTGAGTACAGGAGTAGGGAGGTGATGCTGCAGTTGTACAGGGCCTTGGTGAGGCCACACCTGGAGTATTGTGCGCAGTTTTGGTCTCCTAACTTAAGGAAGGACATTCTTGCTATTGAGGGAGTGCAGCGAAGGTTCACTAGATTGATTCCTGGGATGGCCGGACTGACATATCAAGAAAGATTGGGTCAACTGAACTTGTATCCTCTGGAGTTCAGAAGAATGAGGGGGGATCTTATAGAGACATTTAAAATCCTGACTGGTTTAGACAAATTAGATGCGGGCAGAATGTTCCCAATGTTAGGGAAAACTAGAACCAGGGGTCACAGTCTAAGGATTAAGGGGAAGCCATTTAAGACTGAGCTGAGGAGGAACTTCTTCACCCAGAGAGTGGTGAATCTATGGAATTCTCTTCCACAGAAGGTTGTTGAGGCCAGTTCGCTAAATATATTCAAAAGGGAGTTAGATATAACACTCACAACTAGGGGGATCAAGGGGTATGGCGAGAAAGCAGGAATGGGGTACTGAGGTAGCATGTTCAGCCATGAAAGCATTGAATGGCGGTGCAGGCTCGAAGGACCGAATGATCTACTCCTGTACCTATTTTCTATGTTTCTATGTTTCTATAGGGTCTAATGAGAGGGAGGAACTGAATGAAATCAGTATTTGTAGGGAAATGGTGTTAGGGAAATTGACGGGAATGAAGGCCGATAAATCCCATGGGCCTGATAATCTACATCCTAGGGTACTTAAGGAAGTGGCCCTAGAAATAGCAGATGCATTGCTGATCATCTTCCAAAATTCTATAGACTCTGGAACAGTTCCCATGGATTGGAGGGTAGCTAATGTAACCCCACTATTTAAAAAAGGTGGTAGAGAGAAAACGGGGAATTATAAGCCTGACATCGGTAGTGGGGAAAATGCTACAGTCCATTATAAAAGATGTAATAGCAGAGCACTTGGAAAACAGTGACAGGATCGGACAAAGTCAACATGGATTTACAAAAGGTAAATCATGCTTGACTAATCTACTGGAATTTTTTGAGGATGTAACTGGTAGAATAGATAAGGGAGAACCAGTGGATGTGGTGTATTTGGACTTTCAGAAGGCTTTCGATAAGGTCCCACATAAGAGATTAGCGTGCAAAGTTAAGGCACATGGGATTGGGGGTAAGGTACTGAATTGGATAGAAAACTGGTTGGCAGACAGGAAGCAAAGAGTTGGAATAAACGGGTCTTTTTCCGAGTGGCAGGCAGTGACTAGTGGGGTACTGCAGGGATCGGTGCTAGGACCCCAGTTATTCACAATATATATTAATGATCTAGACGAGGGAACTAGATGTAATATCTCCAAGTTTGCAGACAACACAAAGCTGGGTGGGCGTGTGTGCTGTGAGGAGGATGCAGAGAAACTCCAGTATGATTTGGACAGGTTGAGTGATTGGGCAGATGCATGGCAGATGCAGTACAATGTGGATAAATGCGAGGTTATCCACTTTGGTGGCAAAAACAGGAAGGCAGATTATTATCTGAACGGCAATAGATTGGGAAAAGGGGAAGTGCAACGAGACCTGGGTGTCCTTGTGCACCAGTCGCTGAAGGTAAGCATGCAGGTGCAGCAGGCGGTTAAGAAGGCAAATGGTATGTTGGCCTTCATAGCGAGAGGATTCGAGTACAGGAGCAAGGAGGTCTTGCTGCAGTTGTACAGGGTTTTGGTGAGACCATACCTTGAGTATTGTGTGCAGTTTTGGTCGCCTTATCTGAGGAAGGATGTTCTTGCCATGGAGGGAGTGCAGCGAAGATTCACCAGACTGATACCTGGGATGGCAGGAATGACGTATGAAGAGAGATTGGGTCGACTGGGCTTGTATTCGCTAGAGTTTAGAAGAATGAGAGGCGATCTCATTGAAACTTATAAAATTCTAACAGGACTAGACAGACTAGATGCAGGAAGGATGTTCCCGATGGCGGGGGAGTCCAGAACCAGGGGTCACAGTCTAAGGATAAGGGGTAAGCCATTTTGGACTGAGATGAGGAGGAATTTCTTCACCCAGAGAGTGGTGAACCTGTGGAATTCTCTACCACAGAAGGCAATTGAGGCCAATTCATTAAATATATTCAAGAAGAAGTTAGATATACTTCTTAAGGCTAAGGGGATCAAGGGATATGGGGAGAAAGCAGGGACAGGGTACTGAATTTGGATGATCAGCCATGATCGCATTAAATGGCGGAACAGGCTCGAGGGGCCGAATGGCCTACTCCTGCTCCTATCTTCTATGTTTCTATGTAATCTCCTCCAGTCTGATATAAACCAACTCCACTGTCACTGACACCAATCTCATCCCGTCTGATATAAACCAACCCCACAGTCGCTGACACCAATCTCCTCCTGTCTGATATAAACCAACCCCACAGTCACTGACACCAATCTCATCCTGTCTGATATAAACCAATCCCACAGACACTGACACCAATCTCCTCCTGTCTGATATAAACCAACCCCACAGTCACTGACACCCATCTCCTCCTGTCTGATATAAACCAACCCCACAGTCACTGACACCCATCTCTTCCTGTCTGATATAAACCAACCCCACAGTCACTGACACCCATCTCTTCCTGTCTGATATAAACCAACCCCACAGTCACTGACACCAATCTCCTCCTGTCTGATATAAACCAACCCCAGTCACTGACACCAATCTCCTCCTGTCAGCACTTTCTAATTGGAGATGTTAATCAGTGAAACCTTCCAGACACTGAATTGCAGATTTTGTACCAAAGATCAATTTAGGATTGAAGTAAAAGGTCATAATTTTGTTGCAAACTAATTTCTGATGAGAGTCCCTGAATTAAGGGACAAGATCATAGACAGCAGTTCTTAAAGGGAAACTACAGCCCCGAGAACACAATCAGCTACACATCCAAAATATTAAACTCCAGCCCAGTTACAGGGGTTATTAACTTCAGCAGAAACAAACCCCAACTGTCCGAATGAACATGGTTCAGTCCTCGATGTGATTAACAGCAGAATCCAACCGCTGCAGTCACTTGTGAACTCGCTGGTGTCTCAGCAGGTGGGATGACCGAGTGAATCCCTTCCCACACTCAGAGCAGGTGAACGGCCTCTCCCCAGTGTGAACTCGCTGGTGTCTCAGCAGGTCGTATGACACAGTGAATCCCTTCCCACACTCGGAGCAGTTGAACGGCCTCTCCCCGGAGTGAACTCGCTGGTGTCTCACCAGGCTGGATGACCGAGTGAATCCCTGCCCGCACACGGAGCAGGTGAACGGCCTCTCCCCAGTGTGAATTCGCTGGTGTGTCAGCAGGTGGGATGACTGAGTGAATCCCTTCCCACACACAGGGCAGGGGAATGGCTTCTCTCCGGTGTGAACTCGCTGGTGTGTCAGCAGGGTGGATGAACGAGTGAATCCCTTCCCACACACGGAGCAGGTGAACGGCCTCTCCCCAGTGTGAACTCGCTGGTGTGTCCGAAGGCTGGATCTCTGAGTGAATCGCTTCCCACACACGGAGCAGGTGAACGGTCTCTCCCCAGTGTGAACTCGCTGGTGTTTCAGCAGGTTGGATGACTGAGTGAATCCCTTCCCACACACGGAGCAGGTGAATAGCCTCTCACCAGTGTGAACTCGCTGGTGTCTCAGCAGGTCGGATGACTGAGTGAATCCCTTCCCACACACGGAGCAGGTGAAAGGCCTCTCTCCAGTGTGACTGCGCCGATGTTTTTTCAGACCAGACGGGTAATTGAATCCCTTCCCACAGTCCCCACATTTATACGGTTTCTCCGTGGTGCGGGTGTCCTTGTCTCTCTCCAGGTTGGACGATCAGTTGAAGCCTCGTCCACACACAGAACGCGTGTACGGTTTCACCCCGCTGTGAATGGTGCGATGTTTTTTCAGGCTGTGTAACTGGTTAAAGCTCTCTCCACAGTCAGTGCACTGGAACACTCTCACTCGGGTGTGTGTCTCGGTGCTTTTCCAGTCACACTGATGTTTGAAATCTTTTCCCGCACGCAGAACAGACAAGAGTTTCCCGTCTGCAAATCCTCCCCTTCCAATACCCTGTAAAAGGAGTTTACAAAAGTCATCACTGTAAGTACAGGACAGAAATTCAGAACAGACAATTCTAGTTTCTATCGAACATTCTTTCCTCTCTTGTTCCTCCAAAGCTGTAAATCCCCGTCCCTGTTCTAAAATCTAAACCTATTGCACATCACAAGACAGTTTGTCCTCTGCTCCCAGTTTCCCACCTAACTCTGGCTGGGTTCAGTTTCACACTCACTGGTTCCCCTCTCTCTCCTCCCCTGAAGGTGCTGACTGTTACTGGGTTCAGTTCACTCACTGGTTTCCCTCCCTCTCCTCCCCTGAAGGTGCTGACTCTGGCTGGGTTCAGTTCTACACTCACTGGTTTCCCTCCCTCTCCTCCCCTGAAGGTGCTGACTCTGGCTAGGTTCAGTTCTACACTCACTGGTTCCCCTCCCTCTCCTCCCCTGAAGGTGCTGACTCTGGCTGGGTTCAGTTCACTCACTGGTTCCCCTCCCTCTCCTCCCCTGAAGTTGCTGACTCTGGCTGGGTTCAGTTCCACACTCACTGGTTCCCCTCCCTCTCCTCCCCTGAAGGTGCTGACTCTGGCTGGTTTCAGTTCTACACTCACTGGTTCCCCTCCCTCTCCTCCCCTGAAGGTGCTGACTCTGGCTGGGTTCAGTTCTACACTCACTGGATCCCCTTTCTCTCCTCCCCTGAAGGTGCTGACTCTGGCTGGGTTCAGTTCTACACTCACTGGTTCCCCTCCCTCTCTTCCCCTGAAGGTGCTGACTCTTACTGGGTTCAGTTCCACACTCACTGGTTCCCCTCCCTCTCCTCCCCTGAAGGTGCTGACTCTGGCTGGGTTCAGTTCTACACTCACTGGTTCCCCTCCCTCTCCTCCCCTGAAGGTGCTGACTCTGGCTGGGTTCAGTTCTACACTCACTGGTTCCCCTCCCTCTCCTCCCCTGAAGGTGCTGACTCTGGCTGGGTTCAGTTCTACACTCACTGGTTCCCCTCCCTCTCCTCCCCAGAAGTTGCTGACTCTGGCTGGGTTCAGTTCTACACTCACTGGTTCCCCTCCCTCTCCTCCCCTGAAGGTGCTGACTCTGGCTGGGTTCAGTTCTACACTCACTGGTTCCCCTCCCTCTCCTCCCCTGAAGGTGCTGACTCTGGCTGGGTTCAGTTCTACACTCACTGGTTCCCCTCCCTCTCCTTCCCTTGAAGGTGCCGACTCTGGCTGGGTTCAGTTCTACACTCACTGGTTCCCCTCCCTCTCCTCCCCTGAAGGTGCTGACTCTGGCTGGGTTCAGTTCCACACTCACTGGTTCCCCTCCCTCTCCTCCCCTGAAGGTGCTGACTCTGACTGGGTTCGGTTCCACACTCACTGGTTCCCCTCCCTCTCCTCCCCTGAAGGTACTGACTCTGGCTGGGTTCAGTTCTACACTCACTGGTTCCCCTCCCTCTCCTCCCCTGAAGGTGCTGACTCTGGCTGAGTTCAGTTCTACACTCACTGGTTCCCCTCCCTCTCCTCCCCTGAAGGTGCTGACTCTGGCTGGGTTCAGTTCTACACTCACTGGTTCCCCTCCCTCTCCTCCCCTGAAGTTGCTGACTCTGGCTGGGTTCAGTTCTACACTCACTGGTTCCCCTCCCTCTCCTCCCCTTGAAGGTGCTGACTCTGGCTAGGTTCAGTTCTACACTCACTGGTTCCCCTCCCTCTCCTCCCCTGAAGGTGCTGACTCTGGCTGGGTTCAGTTCTACACTCACTGGTTCCCCTCCCTCTCCTCCCCTGAAGGTGGTGACTGTGGCTGGGTTCAGTTCTACACTCACTGGTTCCCCTCCCTCTCCTCCCCTGAAGGTGCTGACTCTGGCTGGGTTCAGTTCTACACTCACTGGTTCCCCTCCCTCTCCTCCCCTGAAGGTGGTGACTGTGGCTGGGTTCAGTTCTACACTCACTGGTTCCCCTCCCTCTCCTCCCCTGAAGGTGCTGACTCTGGCTGGGTTCAGTTCTACACTCACTGGTTCCCCTCCCTCTCCTCCCCTGAAGGTGCTGACTCTGGCTAGGTTCAGTTCTACACTCACTGGTTCCCCCTCTCTCTCCTCCCCTGAAGGTGCTGACTCTGGCTGGGTTCAGTTCTACACTTGTACAAAAGTAAGATACTGCGACGGCTGGAAATCTGAAGTAAAAACAGAAACTGCTGGAAATACTCAGGCAGCATCTTTGGGGAGAGAAACAGAGTTAATGTTTCAGGTCGCTGTCCTTTCATCAGAACTCCTTCTACACTCCACATTGAACAAATATTGGTCTCAGGGATCAGTTCTGAGTACAAGGGAGCCAAATCATAGAATGGTTACAGCACAGAAGGAGGCCATTCGGCCCGTCGAGCCCGTGCCGGCTCTCTGCAAGAGCACTTCAGCTAGTCCCACTCCCCCATCCTTTCCCCCGTAGAAAAAATTCCCCTTCAGGTACTTATCAATTCCCTTTTGAAAGCCACGATTGAATCTGCCTCCACCACCCTTTCAGGCAGTTCATTCCCGATCCTAACCACTCGCTGCGTAAGATTTTTTGTCCCCATGTCACCTCTGGTTCATCTGCCAATCACCTTAAATCTGTATCCTCTGGTTCTCAACCCTTCCGCCAATGGGAACAGTTTCTCTCTATCTACTCTGTCTAGACCCCTCATGATTTTGAACACCTCTATCAAATCTCCTCTCAAACTTCTCTGCTCCAAGGAGAACAACCCCAGCTTCTCCACTCTATCCACGTAACTGAAGTCCCTCATCCCTGGAACCATTCTTGTCAATCTTTTCTGCACCCTCTCTCAACCTTCACATCCTTCCTAAAGTGCGGTGCCCAGAATTGGACACAATACTCCAGTTGAGGCCGAAACAGTGTTTTATACGGATTCATCATAACTTCCTTGCTTTTGTACTCTCTGCCTCTACTTATGAAGCCCAGGATCCCGTAGGCTTTTTTAACCGCTTTCTCAACCTGCCCTGCCACCTTCAATGATTTGTGCACATAAACCCCCAGGTCTCTCTGTTCCTGCACCCCCTTTAGAATTGTACCCTTTAGTTTATATTGCCCCTCCTCGTTCTTCCTACCATGTAGCACTTTGCAATTTTCTGCGTTAAATTTAATCTGCCATGTGTCCGCCCATCCCACCAGCCTGTCTCTGTCCTCTTGAAGTCTATCACTCTCCTCCTCACTGTTCACTATACTTCCAAGTTTTGTGTCATCTGCAAATTTTGGAATTGTGCCCTGTACAGCCATGTCCAAGTCATTAATATGTATCATGAAAAGCAGTGGTCCTAGTACCAACCCCTGGGGAACACCACTGTGTACCTTCCTCCAGTCCGAAAAACAACCGTTCACCACTACTCTCTGTTTCCTGTCACTTAGCCAATTTCGTATCCATGCTGCCACTGTCCCTTTTAATCCATGGGCTCCAACTTTGCTGGCTAGCCTATTATGTGGCACTTTGTCAAACGCCTTTTGGAAGTCCATGTACATCACATCAACTGCATTGCCCTCATCAACCTTCTCTGTTACCTCATCAAGAAACTCCATCAGAGGTAACAGAGGTGAGGTGAAAGCAGAGAGGGCATGAAAAAATATTGGCAAGTAAAATCAAGGAAAACCCAAAGATGTTCCATAAATACATTAAGAGCAAGAGGATAACTAAAGTAAAAGTAGGGCCTATTAGGGACCATAAAGGTAACTTGTGTGTGGAAGTGGAAGACATGCGTATGGTTCTTAATGAATACTTTGCGTCTGTTTTCACAAATGAGAGGGACGATGCAGGTATTGCAATCAGGGAGGAGGAGTGTGAAATATTAGATGAAATAAACAGTGAGAGAGGAAGTATTAAGGGGTTTAACATCTTTAAAAGTGGATAAGTCGCCAGGCCCAGATGAAATGTATCACAGACTGTTAAGAGAAGTAAGAGAGGAAATAGCAGAGGCCCTGACCATCATTTTCCAATCCTCTCTGTCTACAGGTGTGCTGCCGGAGGACTGGAGGACTGCTAACGTGGTACCGTTGTTTAAAAAGGGAGAAAGGGATAGACCGAGTAATTACAGGCCAGTCAGCCTAACCATTGGCAGGATAGGCGCACCAACGTCAGTGTTCTTGCTCAGGCCAACATCCCCAGCATCGAAGCTTTGACCACGCTCGATCAGCTCCGATGGACGGGTCACATTGTCCGCATGCCCGATACGAGACTCCCAAAACAAACGCTCTACTCGGAGCTCCGGAACGGCAAGAGAGCCCCAGGTGGGCAGAGGAAACGCTTCAAGGACACCCTCAAAGCCTCCTTGAAAAAGTGTAACATCCCCACCGACACCTGGGAATCCCTGGCCCAAGACCGCACAAAGTGGAGGAGAAGCATCCGCGAAGGCGCCGAACACCTCGAGTCTCTTCGCCAGGAGCAAGCGGAAGCCAAGCGCAAGGAGCGCACGTCAACCCAAGCACCCCACCCACCTGCCCCTTCAACCACCGTCTGCCCCACCTGTAACAGAGACTGTCGGTCCCGCATTGGACTCATCAGTCACCTGCAAATTCATTTTTAATGTGGAAGCAAGTCATCCTCGGTTCCAAGGGACTGCCTAAGAAGAAGAAGGTGCCGGAGGACTGGAGGACTGCTAACGTGGTACCGTTGTTTAAAAGGGGAGAAAGGGATAGACCGAGTAATTACAGGCCAGTCAGCCTAACCTCGGTGGTGGGAAAATTATTGGAAAAAATTCTGAGGGACAGGATAAATCTTCATTTAGAAAGACACGGATTAATCAGGGACAGTCAGCATGGATTTGTTAAGAGAAGGTCGTGTCTGACTAACTTGATTGAATTTTTTGAGGAGGTAACAAGGAGGGTCGATGAGGGTAATGCGTTTGATGTAGTGTATATGGATTTTAGCAAGGCTTTTGATAAGGTCCCGCATGACAGACTGGTCACGAAAGTAAAAGCCCATGGGATCCAAGGCAAAGTGGCAAGTTGGATCCAAAATTGGCTCAGAGGCAGGAAACAAAGGGTAACGATCGAAGGGTGTTTTTGTGACTGGAAGGCTGTTTCCAGTGGGGTTCCGCAGGGCTCAGTACTGGGTCCCTTGCTTTTTTTGGTATATATCAATGATTTGGACTTGAATGTAGGAAGTATGATTAAGAAGTTTGCAAATGATACAAAAATTGGCCGTGTGGTTGATAATGAAGAAGAAAGCTGTAAACTGCAGGAAGATATCAATGGACTGGTCAGGTGGGCAGAATAGTGGCAAATGGAATTCAATCTGGAGAAGTGTGAGGTAATGCATTTGGGGAGGGCGAACAAGGCAAGGGAATACACTATAAATGATAGGACACTGAGAAGTTCAGAGGGACCTTGGAGTGCATGTCCCCAGATCCCTGAAGGTAGCAGGACAGGTAAATAAGGTGGTTAAGAAGGCATATGGGATACTTGCCTTTATTAGCCGAGGCATAGAATACAAGAGCAGGGAGGTTATGCTTGAACTGTATAAAACACTAGTTAGGCTGCAGCTAGAATACTGCCTGCAGTTCTGATCACCACATTACAGGAAGGATGTGATTGCACTAGAGGGGGTGCAGAGGAGATTTACGAGGATGTTGTCTGGGCTGGGGAATTTTAGCTATGAGGAAAGATTGGTTAGGCTGGTGTTGTTTTCTTTGGAACAGAGGAGGCTGAGGGGAGACCTAATTGAGGTGTATAAAATTATGAGGGGTCGAGACAGAGTGGATAGGAAGGACCAATTTCCCTTAGCAGAGAGGTCAATAACCAGGGGGCACAGAGTTAAAGTAATTGGTCGGAGGTTTAGAGAGGATTTGAGGAGAAATTGTTTCACCCAGAGGGTGGTGGGGGTCTGGAACTCACTGCCTGAAAGAGACCCTCATCACATTTTAAAAAGTACTTGGATATGCACTTCAAGTGCCATAACCTACAAGGCTACGGACCAAGTGCTGGGAAGTGGGATTAGGCTGGCTAGCTCTTTGTCGGCCGCCACGGATAAGATGGGCCGAATGGTCTCCTTCTGTGCTGTAAATTTCTATGAGTCTACGAAGTTAGTTAAACACGTTTGCATATAACAAATCCGTGCTGGCTTTCCTTAATTAATCCACACTTGTCCAAGTGACTGTTAATTTTGTCCCAGATTATCGTTTCTAAAAGCTTCCCCACCACCGAGGTTAAACTGACTGGCCTGTAGTTGCTGGGTTTATCCTTACACCCTTTTTTGAACAAGGGTGTAACATTTGCAATTCTCCAGTCCTCCGGCACCACCATATATCTAAGGAGGATTGGCAGATTATGACCAGTACCTCCGCAATTTCCACCTTTACTTCCCTCAGCATCCTAGGATGCATCCCAACCGGTCCTGGGGCCATTCTGTTACAATTCTACCCAGCGCCTTCAGGAAAGATGGTGAGAAAGCCCCTGGGTGCAGAGTGAGGGTAAAATCAATGAGTCAATGATTTTTCTCTCCTAGTCACTGGGACCCTGAAGCCCCGCCCACTCTCATGGTAGCGCATGCGCTCCATCGGTCAGTGAATCAAGATGGCGGCGTGCAAACCCTCAGCTTTCCTTTACAAAGATGGCCGCCCTTAGCCTGGGCCTGTTACCGGGAAGAAGCCCCGGAGCTGCGAACGCGGAACCTGTCGGTTCTCATTCTGGGGCTTGCGGCCTACACCAGGTGCTTATAAAACTCACCCGCCGGGTGCTTGACCGCCCTGCGCCCCGCTGATCCGTAATCGGCGCAAAATCGCGTCTCCCGCCTCTGACCGCTCCCAGCAATCGCAGGGCCCCGATCACAGTGACACTGCGCATGCTCCAAATACAGGGCGGCACTGCGCATGCTCCAAATACAGGGCGGCACTGCGCCTGCTCCAAATACAGGGCGGGCACTGCGCCTGCGCGCTGGGCTCCTCCAGTCTGAATGGGGCACATGCTCCCCTTCATGCTGGGGAGCAGCCCTTGCCATTGAAAGCCCCAATTTGTGAATGCAGAATGATTTTCTGTGATCCCATTGAGAGAAAATTCATCAGTAATTCACACACAAACCCCAGTGCACGGGCACTCTGCCGTGGTTCAGTCCTGGATGTGATTAATAACAGAATCCAAACCCCTGCAGTCACCTGTGAACTCACTGGAGTCTCAGCAGGTGGGGTGAATTTCTTTCCCCCACACAGGATATTGAAACAGCCTCTCTCCAGTATCAATGCGCTGATCGTGCATCAGCTGCTTTGAACTTCGAAAAGCTTTTCTTACATTCAGAGTATTTAAAGCAACTGTTCTCAATGTGATGATGTGGAGATGCCGGCGTTGGACTGGGGTGGACAAAAATGAGAAGTCGCACAACACCAGGTTATAGTCCAACAGATTTATTTAATTTTACAAGCTTTCGGAGCTGTCGCTCCTTCGTCAGGTAAGTTAGCAATGAGAGAATCTCCCAGAATTCACAATTTAAACCCAGACAAAATCTATTCACATTATTCCCTACAACAAAGAGCACAGCCAAGACAATGAGATGTGTCCCAGGGGGTCCAACGTGTCAAACCACCTGCTGGCTGCATATCCTGTCAATTTGTGTTCTTGTGTTAGTCTTTTTAAAAAAAAACACCTGGGAAGACCGGCCATGATGTCAAGTCACGTTCTGTATCGTGACATGAACCCGATATCGCGATTGAGGCCATCCTCATGAGTGCGGAACTTGGCTATCAGTTTCTGCTCTATGATTTTGCGCTGTCGTGTATCTCGAAGGCCGCCTTGGAGAACGCTTACCCGCAGATCCGAGGCTCAATTCTCAATGTGGACACTCTGGAGTGTCAACAGGTGGGACAACGGAGTGAATCCCTTCCCACACGTGAAGTATCTAACCGGTCTCTCTCCGAGTGTGACTGTGCTGGTGTGTCAGTAAATGGGATGATCGATTGAACCCCTTTCCACATACAGAGCAGTGAACGGATTCTCCCCATTGCGAACAGGCGAGTGTGTCAGTTGGTGAGTTGAGCGAGTGAATGTCTTTCCACGCTCAGCTGGTGAACGGCCTCTCCCCGGTGTGACTGTATCCGTGCATTTCCACCACAGACGGGCATTATCTCATTGCTGTCTGTGGGATCCAGCAATTTGGTTGTCGTGTTTCCTGCGTACAAGGGAGACTACACTTCCAAAAGTACATCATTGGCTCTAAACCGCTTTGGGATGTCGTGAAAGACGCTGTATAAATACAAGTTTTTTCTAAATGGCAGCGGCGGCGAGCGGACCTGAGAGGGAGCGGTGAGGCGGCGCCGGTACAAAAGGCGAGCCCGAGGCAGGTAGGCTTACCAATCCAGGTTCCGGGAGAGGGAAGCAAAAAAGTAATCGAAGTGTGACGTCACCAAAAAGCAGGTAAGTGATTGGTTGGTGAGTATTTCTTAATTTTTCTAAACGTAAATTTGTGATTTCTAAGGTCTCTGTTGTGTAGCGGGGACTACTGTTAAGCAAGGGCCCTTGAGTATATCATTTAATTGCAGTGTAATTGGTGGGATTCATTTAATTTAATTTGAATTAATTAATTAATTAAAGGGTAAGTCATGGCAGGACAGCCCGGCCCCGTGGTATGCTCCTCCTGCGCTATGTGGGAAATTAGGGACACTTCCTGTGTCCCTGTTGACCATGTGTGCGGGAAGTGTATCCAGCTGCAGCTACTGACAGGCCGCATTGTGGCACTGGAGCCGCGGATGGATGCATACTGGAGCATTCGCGATGCTGAGGACATCGGGGATAGCACGTTTAGGGAGTTGGTCACACCGCAGGTAAAGGCTGTACAGGCAGGAAGGGAATGGGTGACCACCAGGCAGAGTAGGAGGTGCAGGCAGGTAGTGCAGGGGTCCCCTGTGGCCATCCCCCTCTCAAACAGATACACTGCTTTGGATGTTGTTGAGGGAGATGGCTCATCAGGGGAAGACAGCAGCAGCCAACTTCCTGGCACCGTGGGTGGTTCTGCTGCACAGGATGGGAGGAAAAAGACTGGGAGAGCTATAGTGATCGGGGATTCTATTGTAAGGGGAATAGATAGGCGTTTCTGCGGCCGCAAACGAGACTCCAGGATGGTATGTTGCCTCCCTGGTGCAAGGGTCAAGGATGTCTCGGAGCGGCTACAGAACATTTTGGAGGGGGAGGGTGAACAGCCAGTTGTCGTGGTGCATATAGGTACCAACGATATAGGTAAAAAATGGGATGAGGTCCTAAAAGCAGAATATAGGGAGTTAGGAGGTAAATTAAAAAATAGGACCTCAAAGGTAGTAATCTCAGGATTGCTACCAGTGCCACGTGCTAGTCAGAGTAGAAATAGAAGGATATTTCAAATGAATACGTGGCTAGAGGAATGGTGCAAGGGGGAGGGATTCAAATTCCTGGGACATTGGAACCGGTTCTGGGGGAGGTGGGACCAGTACAAACTGGACGGTTTGCACCTGGGCAGGGCCGGGACCGATGTCCTAGGGGGAGTGTTTGCTAGTGCTCTGGGGGAGGGTTTAAACTAAAATGGCAGGGGGTTGGGCACCTGAGCTGGGAGACAGAGGAAAGGGAAACAAGGATAGAAGCAAAAGACAGGAAGGAGAAAAGCAAAGGTGACAGTCAGAGAAATCAAGAGTTTAAATCAAACATGGCCACAGTAAATAATAATTCTAAAATGTCTAAGAGTGTTAAAAAAAACAAGCCTGAAGGCTTTATGTCTTAATGCGAGGAGCATTCGTAATAAGGTGGATGAATTAGCTGCGCTAATAGAGGTAAACGGATATGATATGATTGGGATTACGGAGACATGGCTCCAGGGTGACCAAGGCTGGGAATTCAACATCCAGGGGTATTCGATATTCAGGAAAGACAGGCAAAAAGGAAAAGGAGGTGGGGTAGCATTGCTGGTTAAAGAGGGGATTAACACAATTGTAAGGAAGGATATTAGCTCTGATGATGTGGAATCCGTATGGGTCGAACTGAGAAATACCAAGGGGCAGAAAACGTTAGTGGGAGTGGTATACAAACCCCCAAATAGTAATGCGGAGGTTGGGGATGGCATTAAACAGGAAATTAGAGACACGTGCAATAAGGGCACAGCAGTTATCATGGGTGACTTTAATCTACATATAGATTGGGCTAACCAAATTAGTAACAATACTGTGGATGAGGAATTCCTGGAGTGTATACGGGATGGTTTCCTGGACCAATATGTCGAGGAACCAACTAGAGACCAGGCCATCTTAGACTGGGTATTATGTAATGAGAAAGGATTAATTAGCAATCTTGTTGTGCGGGGCCCCTTGGGGCGGAGCGATCATAATATGATCGAATTCTTCATTAAGATGGAGAATGAAATAGTTGACTCAGAGACTAGGGTCCTGAATTTAAATAAAGGAAACTACGATGGCATGAGCGCGAGTTGGGTAGGATTGATTGGGGAATGTCACTCATAGGCAATGGCAAACATTCAAAGATCGCATGGATGAACTACAGAATTTGTTCATCCCTGTCTGGCATAAAAATAAAATAAAAAAGGTGACTCAACCATGGCTGACAAGGGAAATCAGGGATAGCATAAGATCCAAGGAGAGGACATATAAATTGGCCAGAAAAAGCAGCAAACCTGAGGATTGGGAGCAGTTTAGGATTCAGCAAAGGAGGACAAAGGGATTAATTAAGAGGGGGAAAATAGAGTACGAGCGTAAGCTTGCAGGGAACATAAAAACTGACTGTAAAAGCTTTTATAAATATGAGAAGAGAAAAAGATTGGTGAAGTCAAGCATAGGTCCCTTGCAGTCAGAATCAGGGGAATTTATAATGGGGAACAAAGAAATGGCAGACCAATTAAATACATACTTTGGCTCTGTCTTCACAAAGGAGAACACAAATAACCTCCCAGAGATGTTGGGGAACATAGGGTCTAATGAGAGGGAGGAACTGAATGAAATCAGTATTTGTAGGGGAATGGTGTTAGGGAAATTGACGGCATTAAAGGCCGATAAATCCCCAGGGCCTGATAATCTACATCCTAGGGTACTTAAGGAAGTGGCCCTACAAATAGTAGATGCATTGCTGGTCATCTTCCAAAATTCTATAGACTCTGGAACAGTACCCATGGATTGGAGGGTAGCTAATGTTACCCCACTGTTCAAAAAAGGTGGTAAAGAAAAAACGGGAAATTATAGACCGGTAAGCCTGACATCGGTTGTGGGGAAAATGCTAGAGTCCATTATAAAAGATGTAATAGCAGAGCACTTGGAAAACAGTGACAGGATTGGACAAAGTCAACATGGATGTACAAAAGGTAAATCGTGCTTGACTAATCTACTGGAATTTTTTGAGGATGTAACTGATAGAATAGATAAGGGAGAACCAGTGGATGTGGTGTATTTGGACTTTCAGAAGGCTTTCGATAAGGTCCCGCATAAGAGATTAGCGTGTAAAGTTAAGGCACATGGGATTGGGGGCAAGGTACTGACTTAGATAGAGAACTGGTTGGCAGACAGGAAGCAAAGAGTTGGAATAAACGGGTCTTTTTCCGAGTGGCAGGCAGTGACTAGTGGGGTTCCGCAGGGATCAGTCCTAGGACCCCAGCTATTCACTATATATATTAATGATCTAGACGAGGGAACTGATCAAGACGAGGGAACTAGATGTAATATCTCCAAGTGTGCAGATGACACAAAGCTGGGTGGGTGTGTGTGCTGCGAGGAGGATGCTGAAAAACTCCAGTATGATTTGGACAGGTTGGGTGAGTGGGCAGAAGCATGGCAGATGCAGTATAATGTGGATAAATGCGAGGTTATCCACTTTGGTGGCAAAAACAGAAAGGCAGATTATTATCTGAACGGCAATAGATTGGGAGAAGGGAAGTGCAATGAGACCTGGGTGTCCTTCTGCACCAGTCGCTGAAGGTAAGCATGCAGGTGCAGCAGGCGGTTAAGAAGGCAAATGGTATGTTGGCCTTCGTAGCGAGAGGGTTTGAGTACAGGAACAAGGATGTCTTGCTGCAGTTGTACAGGGCCTTGGTGAGACCACACCTTGAGTATTGTGTGCAGTTTTGGTCGCCTTATCTGAGGAAAGATGTTCTTGCCATGGAGGGAGTGCAGTGAAGATTCACCAGACTGATACCTGGGATGGCAGGAATGACGTACGAGGAGAGATTGGGTCGATTGGGCTTATACTTGCTGGAGTTTAGAAGAATGAGAGGAGATCTCATTGAAACTTATAAAATTCTAACAGGGCTAGACAGACTAGACGCAGGAAGGATGTTCCCGATGGCGGGGTAGTCACAGTCTAAGGATAAGGGGTAAGCCATTTAGGACTGAGATGAGGAGGAATTTCTTCACCCAGAGAGTGGTGAACCTGTGGAATTCTCTACCACAGAAGGCAGTAGAGGCCAATTCATTAAATATATTCAAGAATGAGTTAGATATATTTCTTAAGGCTAAAGGTATCAAGGGATATGGGGAGAAGGCAGGGACAGGGTACTGAGTTTGGATGATCAGCCATGATCTCATCGAATGGCAGAGCAGGCTCGAGGGGCCGAATGGCCTACTCCTGCTCCTATCTTCTGTGTCAACATTTTAAAACGCAAGTGTTAAAAGCTCAGACATTACTGCGATTGTAGGACTCTCTGCTCGCTGTTTTAACTTGTTTAGTTTCAATGGGTTAAAGCTTCTGCTAAACGGACATCCAGTGGAACACCAGCCTGTTCAGAGATCTTCCATTGATTTCAGCAGCAGAACTTTTCAGAACTGAATTATTAATTTTAATATTTTTCCCTTTGCTATAAATCACATCTGTTCAAATTGAACAAACTGAAACCGATGTCCCTGCTCGAGATTTTCCATTCATTCCATCCCAACTGTCAATATTCCTAAAATAAACCCTTGTTGTGAGTTGAAACTAGTCAATTATTACTGTGGATCTGGTTTTGCTGCCATGAACACTTCATGGAAACCAGTGAGGCGTTTATGTAGATAAACACAGAAATAGGAGTCCCAGATTAGAGTCTTGAGTGACAGAAACACAATAAATGTGTCCCCACCAACAAAGAACAGAAATAAAAAGAGAGAGAAATACAAATGTCTCAACGGATTCCAGTAACAATTACTTTTTTGGGATATTTCTCTAAGTTATAGCAGAATAAAGTAAAGATGATAACCACGGTCAAAATGGGGAAAGATTCTCGTCACCGTATATAGAGACATCGCAAATGTGTTTGTGGAGATTTCTTGTATCCTCTCCCTCTCTGCTATTCTGTCTTGCCTCGAAAGAATGCGTCATTGTCTTTACCCCACAACAAGACGTCAATGTCTTACAAAAGTTTTCCCTCAGACCTATTCATAGGTCTCGAACCAAATTGGTGGGAGTGCGCAGAGGGAGCTTTACGCTAAAATGTGTCCTGTGCATTCAATGACCCTGCAGTGTTTGATGGGACAGTGTAGAGGGAGCTTTACTCTGTATCTAACCCGTGCTGTACCTGCCCTGGGAGTGTTTGATGGGACCGTGTAGAGGGAGCTTCACTCTGTATCTAACCCGTGCTGTACCTGCCCTGGGAGTGTTTGATGGGACAGTGTAGAGGGAGCTTTACTCTGTATCTAACCCGTGCTGTACCTGTCCTAGGAGTGTTTGATGGGACAGTGTCGAGGGAGCTTTACTCTGTATCTAACCTGTGCTGTACCTGCCCTGGGAGTGTTTGATGGGACAGTGTAGAGGGAGCTTTACTCTGTATCTAACCCGTGCTGTACCTGCCCTGGGAGTGTTTAATGAGGTAATAGTCAAGAAATAGAAGATTGTGGAAACAGAAATAGTGCAAAATTCGTTGGAGATTAGCAAGTGTTTCATTCCTTTCCAAACAAGGGAAATAATAAGTCGGAGAATTACAGATTTATTAACCTCACGTCAGGTACAGGTACAGTTTCATTTTTACCATCAATTGCACCAATCATCACCCACTGGAGGTTTATATCAGGAGCTTCTGTGTGATGGTGAGGTGATCACTGGACAATAAAGTGCAGAAACTGGTGGGTGGCTGCTCATTATCCTCGGTGTGATTTAATCCCCTTTCGCACTGAATACTGCGGACAGACAGGCTCACCTTGGGAACGGAATGGTCAGTGTGACATCACTTTCTAAACAAGAGCCCACAAGACAATGGGTTCTCAATAAATGTTAAATCAGTGGGTCCCGCCAAAGCTCAATAGAAAATACTGCAGCAAAAACAATCCTGAACATTCACAAACTGGGAGCAATCGGCACAGCACAACACAAGTGTGAATTAGTAAACTTCAACACAGAGTTTGTCACTAATTAGTGCAAAGTGCAGGGCACTATTGCTCACCTTCAGTCCTGTCCCTCAATCCCAGCTCATCTCTGGGGGATTGTTACAAGGTTCACCCCGTCCTTTCAACACAGATATTACCCACATAATCCCACATCAATTAGACATTGCACACAGCTTCTGACAGTTATTAACAAGACCAGACCGATGCTTCAAACCAAAAAATGATTGCATCCTCCCACCCACTCAAATATATATCTTTATTTACATGATCTATCTATCTATCTGTCTGTCTATCTAACAGAGACAGGGTCTAGTGTAATATAAACAGAGACAAGGTCTAGTGTAATATAAACAGAGACAGGGTCTAGTGTAATATAAACAGAGACAGGGTCTAGTATAATATAAACAGAGACAGGGTCCAGTGTAATATAAACAGAGACAGGGTCCAGTGTAATATAAACAGAGACAGGGTCTCGTGTAATATAAACAGAGACAGGGTCTAGTGTAATATAAACAGAGACAGGGTCTAGTGTAATATAAACAGAGACAGGGTCCAGTGTAATATAAACAGAGACAGGGTCTAATGTAATATAAACAGAGACAGGGTCTAGTGTAATATAAACAGAGACAGGGTCGAGTGTAATATAAACAGAGACAGGGTCTAGTGTAATATAAACAGAGACAGGGTCTAGTGTAACATAAACAGAGACAGGGTCTAGTGCAATATAAACAGAGACAGGGTCTAGTGTAATATAAACAGAGACAGGGTCTCGTGTAATATAAACAGAGACAGGGTCTAGTGTAATATAAACAGAGACAGGGTCTAGTGTAATATAAACAGAGACAGGGTCTAGTGTAACATAAACAGAGACAGGGTCTCGTGTAATATAAACAGAGACAGGGTCTAGTGTTATATAAACAGAGACAGGGTCTAGTGTAATATAAACAGAGACAGGGTCCAGTGTAATATAAACAGAGACAGGGTCTAGTGTAATATAAACAGAGACAGGGTCTAGTGTAACATAAACAGAGACAGGGTCTAGTGTAACATAAACAGAGACAGGGTCTAGTGCAATATAAACAGAGACAGGGTCTAGTGTAATATAAACAGAGACAGGGTCTCGTGTAATATAAACAGAGACAGGGTCTAGTGTAATATAAACAGAGACAGGGTCTAGTGTAATATAAACAGAGACAGGGTCCAGTGTAATATAAACAGAGACAGGGTCTAGTGTAATATAAACAGAGACAGTGTCTAGTGTAATATCAACAGAGACAGGGCCTACTGTAATATAAACAGAGACAGGGCCTAGTGTAATATAAACAGAGACAGGGTCTAGTGTAATATAAACAGAGACAGGGTCTAGTGTAATATAAACAGAGACAGGGTCTAGTGTAATATAAACAGAGACAGGGTCTAGTGTAATATAAACAGAGACAGGGTCTAGTGTAATATAAACAGAGACAGGGTCTAGTGTAATATAAACAGAGACAGGGCCTAGTGTAATATAAACAGAGACAGGGTCTAGTGTAATATAAACAGAGACAGGGTCTAGTGTAATATAAACAGAGACAGG
This sequence comes from Squalus acanthias, assembly GCA_030390025.1. Taxonomy (NCBI): domain Eukaryota; kingdom Metazoa; phylum Chordata; class Chondrichthyes; order Squaliformes; family Squalidae; genus Squalus; species Squalus acanthias. Next base: position 866,657 of record JASTWF010000060.1, read on the forward strand.
GTCTAGTGTAATATAAACAGAGACAGGGTCTAGTGTAATATAAACAGAGACAGGGTCTAGTGTAATATAAACAGAGACAGGGTCTAGTGTAATATAAACAGAGACAGGGTCTAGTGTAATATAAACAGAGACAGGGTCTAGTGTAATATAAACAGAGACAGGGTCTAGTGTAATATAAACAGAGACAGGGTCTAGTGTAATATAAACAGAGACAGGGTCTAGTGTAATATAAACAGAGACAGGGTCTAGTGTAATATAAACAGAGACAGGGTCTAGTGTAATATAAACAGATACAGGGTCTAGTGTAATATAAACAGAACAGGGTCTAGTGTAATATAAACAGAGACAGGGTCTAGTGTAATATAAACAGAGACAGGGTCTAGTGTAATATAAACAGAGACAGGGTGTAGTGTAATATAAACAGAGACAGGGTCCAGTGTAATATAAACAGAGACAGGGTCTAGTGTAATATAAACAGAGACAGGGTCCAGTGTAATATAAACAGAGACAGGGTCCAGTGTAATATAAACAGAGACAGGGTCCAGTGTAATATAAACAGAGACAGGGTCCAGTGTAATATAAACAGAGACAGGGTCTAGTGTAATATAAACAGAGACAGGGTCTCGTGTAATATAAACAGAAATAGGGGAGAGGGGAGGAAAGAAAAATGGGAAGGTCTGTGATAGGGGGGGAAGGCAGGAGTGATTAAATGACAAAAGGAGATGGTCATGGGACAAGTAACGAAACAAAAGATGAGTGTAGAAGAGGTGTAAATGGGAATGGCAGAATCATCAACAGCTGCCATCTGAAAAAATAGGGGCCGAGGTTGTGGTGCCGTTCCACGAGCTTCGTTGGAACAGTGGAGGAGGCTGAAGACAGAGAGCTCAGAGTGGGAGAATTAAAGTGACAGGCGACCGGAAGCTCGGGGTCACGCTAACGGATTGAACGGATGCGTTCCACGAAGCCGTCCCCCAATCTCTGTTTGGTCTCCCCATTGTAGAGGAGACCGCATCGCGAGCAGCGAATACAGGATACTGAATTGCAAGAAGTACAAGTAAATCGCTGTTTCACCTGGAAGGAGTGTTTGGGCCCCTGGACAGTAGGAAGGGGGGGGGGAGGTAAAAGGGCATGTGTTGCATCTCCTGCGCTTGCACGGGAAGGTGCCGTGGGAAGGGAATAGGGTGCTGGGTGTGATTGAGGAGTGGACCTGGGTGTCGCGGAGGGAGCAGTTCCTGCGGAATGCTGAAAGGGGAGGTGAGGGGGAAGATGTGTTTGGTGGTGGGATCACGCTGAAGGTGGCGGAAATGGCGGAGGATGATCCATTGAATGTGGAGGCTGGTGGGGTGAAAGGTGAGGACAAGGGGAACTCTATTGTGGTTCTGGGAGGGAGGGGAAGGAGTGAGAGAAGTGCGGGAGATGGAACGGACACGGTCGAGGACTCCTCTTTCACCCCAACTCTCCAACCCCCCTCACCCCAACTCCTCTTTCACCCCTACTCTCCAACCCTCCTCACCCCAACTCCTCTTTCACCCCAACTCTCCAACCCCCCTCACCCCAACTCCTCTTTCACCCCTACTCTCCAACCCCCCTCACCCCAACTCCTCTTTCACCCCAACTCTCCAACCCCCCTCACCCCAACTCCTCTTTCACCCCTACTCTCCAACCCCCCTCACCTCAACTCCTCTTTCACCCCTACTCTCCAACCCCCCTCACCCCAACTCCTCTTTCACCCCTACTCTCGAACCCCCTCACCCCAACTCCTCTTTCACCCCTACTCTCCAACCCCCCTCACCCCAACTCCTCTTTCACCCCTACTCTCCAATCCCTCACCCCAACTGCTCTTTCACCCCTACTCTCCAACCCCCCTCACCCCAACTCCTCTTTCACCCCTACTCTCGAACCCCCTCACCCCAACTCCTCTTTCACCCCTACTCTCCAACCCCTCACCCCAACTCCTCTTTCACCCCTACTCTCCAACCCCCCTCACCCCAACTCCTCTTTTACCCCAACTCTCCAACCCCCCTCACCCCAACTCCTCTTTCACCCCTACTCTCCAACCCCCCTCACCCCAACTCCTCTTTTACCCCAACTCTCCAACCCCCCTCACCCCAACTCCTCTTTCATCCCTACTCTCCAACCCCCCTCACCCCAACTCCTCTTTCACCCCTACTCTCCAACCCCCCTCACCCCAACTCCTCTTTCACCCCTACTCTCCAACCCCCCTCACCCCAACTCCTCTTTCACCCCTACTCTCCAAAACCCCTCACCCCAACTCCTCTTTCACCCCTACTCTCCAACCCCCTCTCTAAGGTATGAGAATTGAAAAAAATCTAATTACGAAGGAGAAAAGCCCCAACAATGGAGCAGTGCTAATGGGACATCAATTAATCTCCTCTTATCTTGGAGACATCAAATATCGACACAGTGTGTTATTTGAAATATCAAAATATTAATAACCCCTATAACTGGGCTGGAGTTTAACATCAGCAGAAACAATCTCCAACTGTCCGAATGAACACGATTCAGTTGGGATGTAATTAACAGCAGCAGTAACAGCAGAATCCAACGCCTGCAGTCACTTGTGAACTCGCTGGTGTCTCAGCAGATTGGATGACTGAATGAATCCCTTCCCACACACGGAGCAGGTGAACGGCTTCTCCCCAGTGTGAACTCGCTGGTGTGTCAGCAGGTTGAATGAACAAGTAAATCCCTTCCCACACTCGGAGCAGGTGAACGGCCTCTCCCCGGTGTGAACGCGCTGGTGTGTCAGCAGGTTGAATGAACGAGTGAATCCCTTCCCACACTCGGAGCAGGTGAACGGCTTCTCCCCAGTGTGAACTCGCTGGTGTGTCAGCAGGTGGGATGACTGACTGAATCCCTTCCCACACTCGGAGCAGGTGAACGGCCTCTCCCCAGTGTGAACTCGCTGGTGTGTGAGCAGGTTGGTTGACTGAGTGAATCCCTTCCCACACTCGGAGCAGGTGAACGGACTGTCCCCAGAGTGAACTCGCTGGTGACTTACAAGGTAGGATGAAAGAGCGAATCCCTTCCCACACACGGAGCAGGTGAACGGCCTCTCTCCGGTGTGAACTCGCTGGTGTTTCAGCAGGTTGGATGTCCGAGTGAAATCCTTCCCACACACTGAGCAGGCGAATGGCCTCTCCCCAGTGTGAACTTGCTGATGTGTCAGCAGGCTGGATGACTGAGTGAATCCCTTCCCACACACGGAGCAGGTGAACAGTCTATCCCCAGTGTGTATTTGCTGGTGAGTTAGAAGGTGGGATGACCGAGTAAATCCCTTCCCACACATGGAGCAGGTGAACGGCCTCTCTCCAGTGTGAACTCGCTGGTGTGTCAGCAGGCTGGATGACTGAGTGAATCCCTTCCCACACACAGAGCAGGTGAACGGCCTCTCCCCAGTGTGAACTCGCTGGTGTGTGAGTAGGGTGGATGACTGACTGAATCCCTTCCCACACTGAGAGCAGGTGAACGGTCTCTCCCCGGTGTGACTGCGCCGATGGGTTTCCAGCTGGGATGGGGAAATGAATCCCTTCCCACAGTCCCCACATTTACACGGTTTCTCCATGGTGCAGGTGTCCTTGTGTCTCTCGAGGTTGGACGATTGGTTGAAGCCTCGTCCACACACACAACTCGTGTCCGGTTTCTCCCCGCTGTGAATGGTGCGATGTTTTTTCAGGCTGTGTAACTGGTTAAAGCTCTTTCCACAGTCAGTGCACTGGAACACTCTCACTCGGGTGTGTGTGTCTCGGTGCTTTTCCAGTCACACTGATGTTTGAAATCTTTTCCCACAGACAAAACAGACAAACATTTCTCCTTCCACATTCAAAGGCCAACGATATTCAGGTCCTGATGAATCGAGTGACTCTGTCAGATCTTGATGTGATGTTTGGTTTGAGTTTCCCGTCTGCAAACCCTCCCCTTCTAATACCCTGTAAATAGAGTTTACAAAACTCATCACTGTAAGTACAGGATAGAAATTCAAAACAGTCAATTCTAGTTTCTACGGAACATTCTTTCCTCTCGTTCCTCCAAAGCTCTAAACCCCATCCTGGCACGGACAAGATGGGCCGAATGGCCTCCTTCTGTGCTGTAAATTTTTCTATGATCCCACACATTGTCTCACCTCCCTGTGCAGAAATCCATTCCCATTGCACGTTTTAAACCGCTATTCCCTCCGCTCCCAGTTTTCTCCCCCAACTCTGGCTGGGTTCAGTTCCACACTCACTGGTTCCCCTCCCTCTCCTCCCCTGAAGGTGCTGACTCTGGCTGGGTTCAGTTCTACTCTCACTGGTTCCCCTCCCTCTCCTCCCCTGAAGGTGCTGACTCTGGCTGGGTTCAGTTCTACACTCACTGGTTCCCCTCCCTCTCCTCCCCTGAAGGTGCTGACTCTGGCTGGGTTCAGTTCTACACTCACTGGTTCCCCTCCCTCTCCTCCCCTGAAGGTGCTGACTCTGGCTGGGTTCAGTTCTACACTCACTGGTTCCCCTCCCTCTCCTCCCCTGAAGGTGCTGACTCTGGCTGGGTTCAGTTCTACACTCACTGGTTCCCCTCCCTCTCCTCCCCTGAAGGTGCTGACTCTGGCTGGGTTCAATTCTACACTCCGCCACACCCTGGTCCACGCCTCTAACATCCCCAACATACCCTCCCCTTCTCCCGGCACCTTCACGTGCAAGCGCAGGAGAGGCAACACATGCCCTTCGACCTCCTCCCTTCCCACTGTCCTGGGCCCCAAACACTCCTTCCAGGTGAAACAGTGATTTACTTGTACTTCTTGCAATTTAGTATACTGTATTCGCTGCTCACGATGCGGTCTCCTCTACATTGGGGAGACCAAACGCAGATTGGGTGACCGCTTTGCGGAACACCAACGTTCAGTCCGTAAGGGTGACCCTGAGCTTCCGGTCGCCTGTCACTTTAATTCTCCGCTCCACTCCCACTCTGACCTCTCCGTCCTCGGCCTGTTGCACTGTTCAGATGAAGCTCAACATAAGCTCGAGGAACAGCACCTCATCTTTCGATTAGGCACTTTACAGCCTTCTGGACTCAACATCGAGTTCAACAATTTCAGACTATAACCTCGGCCCCTATCTTTTTTTTTCCCCCCCCCTCGCTCTCACATGGCAGCTGTCAATCATTCTGCCATTGCCATTTACACTTCATTTAGTCATCTTTTGTTTCTTAACTTGTTCCATTACCATCTCCTTTTGCCATGCACCATCATCCCTTTTGTCTCTTAATCTCTCCTGCCTTCCATCCTATCACAGACCTTCCCATTTGTTCTTTCAGCCTTTAACCCTGTTTCTCTCTCTCCACAGATGCTGCCTGACCTGCTGAGTGTTTCCAGCATTCTGTTTTTATTTCAGTTCTGCACTCACTGGAACCCGGAAGTCCCGCACCATATTTGGCGCCTTTACCAAGATGGCCACGCATGCGCTCTATTGCGCAATTTGAATCAAAATGGCGGCGCAACAAAAAAAAACACCCTCGGCTTTCCTTTACAAAGATGGCGACCGTTAGCCTGGGCCTGTTACCGGATAAAAAGCCCCGGAGCTGCAAACGCGGAACCTGTAGGTTCTTTTTCGGGGCTTGCGGCCTGCACCAGGTGCTTATGAAGCCCATCCGTCGGGTGCGTTACCTCCCTGCGCCCCGCTGATTGGTAATCGGCGCAAAAATCGCGGCTCCCACCTCTGGCAGCTTCCGGCTCTCGCACGGCGCTGATCACAGTGACACTGCGCATGCGCCAAATACAGGGCGGCACTGCGCCTGCGCACTGGGCTCCTCCAGTGTGAAGAGGCTACATTTTCCCCCGCGGGGCATGCTGGGGAACAGCCCTGACATTGAAAGCCCCAATTCGAGTCAAAGAGTCATAAGGGCACAGAAGGAGGCCATTCGGCCCATTGAGTCCATTCCGGCTCTCTGCAGAGCAACCCAGTCAGTCCCATTCCCCCGCTCTATCCCCGTCGCCCTGCAAGTTTATTTCCCTCAAGTGCCTATCCAGTCTCCCCTTGAAAACATTGAGTTGTCTCCGCTTCCACCACTTCCGTCGGCAGCGAGTTCCAGGTCATCACCACTCGCTGCGTAAAAACGTTTTTCCTCACATCCCCCCCTGTATCTCTTGCCCAAAACCTTAAATCTGTGTCCCGCTAGTCCTTGTGCCATCAACTCGTGGGAACAGCCTTACCCCGTCTAGCCTATCCAAACCTGTCATAATCTTGTACACCTCTATCAAATCACCCCTCAACCTCCTTTGCTCTAATGAAAACAAATCCAGCTTCTCCAACCTGTCCTTGTAGCTAAGATCCCCAATCCCCGGAACCATTCTGGTAATTCTCCTCTGCACCCTCTCAAGGGCCTTCACATCCTTCCTAAAGTGTGGTGACCAGAACTGGACGCAATACTCTATTTGTGGTCTAACCAGCGCTTTATAAAGGTTCAGCATAACCTCTCTACTTTTGTACTCAATACCTCTGTTTATGAAGCCCAAGATCCATATGCTTTGTTAACCACTCTCTCAATATGTCCTGCCACCTTCAGGGACCTATGCACATTAACTCCCAGGTCCCTCTGTCCCTGCACACTCTTTAAAACTGTGCCATTAAGTGTATATTGCCTCTCCCTGTTCCTTATGCCAAAATGCATCACCTCACACTTCTCTGTATTAAATTCCATCTGCCACTTGTCTGCCCATTCTGCTAGCCTTTCTTTGTCCTGTTGCAGTCGATTGATATCATCATCACTGTTGCCACACCCCCAAGTTTGGTGTAATCGGCAAATGTAGAAATTCTACTCTGTATTCCAGTATCCAGGTCATTTATATATATTTAAAAAGCAGTGGCTCCAGCACTGACCCTTGGGGAACACCACTGTCCACCATCCTCCAGTCTGAAAAAGTTTTTTTACCACAACTCGATGTTTTCTGTCCTTAAGCCAATTCCTTATCCAAGCTGCCACTGACCCACCTATTCCATGAGCCTCAATTTTGTTAACCAGCCTTCTATGTGGTACTTTGTCAAACGCCTTCCGAAAATCCATGCAGACAACATCCATTGCATTCCCTTCATCAATTTACTTCATCAAAAAATTCAATTAGATTAGTGAATGGGGAATGATTTTCTGTGATCCGATTGAGAGAAAATTCATCAATAATTCACACAGAAACCCAAGTGCACGGGCACTCTGCCATGGTTTAGTCCTGGATGTGATTAATAACAGAATCCAAACCCCTGCAGTCACAAGTGAACTCACTGGAGTCTCAGCAGGTGGGGTGAATTTCTTCCCACACACAGGATATTGAAACAGCCTCTCTCCAGTATCAATGCACTGATCGCGCATCAGCTGCTTTGAACTTTGAAAGCTTTCTCTACAGTCAGAGTATTTAAAGCAACAGTTCTCAATGTGGACACTCTGGAGTGTCAACAGTTGGGACAGCGGAGTGAATCCCTTCCCACACGTGAAGTATCTAAACGTTCTCTCTCCGGTGTGACTGTGCTGGTGTGTCAGTAAATGGGATGATCGATTGAATCCCTTTCCACAGACAGAGCAGTGAACAGATTCTCCCCATTACGAACATGTCCGTGTGCTAATAGGTGAGATGAGTGAGTGAATCTCTTTCCACACTCAGCTGGTGAACGGCCTCTCCCCTGGTGTGACTGTATCCATGAGTTTCCACCTCAGACAATCAACTCCATTCATTCCCACAGTCCCCACATTTACACTGTTGATTCAGGTGGGCGCACGAGTCTCACAGGTTAGACGATTGGTTGAAGGTGAATCCACACACAGAACACGTGTCCTGTTTCTCCCGCTGTGATTGGTGCGTTTTCCTTATATATCCAAAGGCCAATGATATTCAGGTCCTGATGAATCCGGTCAATCTGTCAGATCTTGATGTGCTGTTTGGTTTGAGTTTCCATCTGCAGATCCTCCCCTTCTAATACCCTGCAAATGGTGTTTACAACATTCAAAAATTCAGAACAGACAAATATAGTTTCTATAGAACATTATTTCCCCTCCAGTCCCTCCTAAGCTGCAAATTCCCCATTCTACACACTCTCCCTCCATCCTTACTGTCTAAAAACAACATTCATTACACTGTCTGGGATGTTGCTTATCCCCTTCTCTCCAGAAGGTGCTGAATTTGGCTGGGTGCAATTCCACAGACTTTAGTTAACCTCTTCTTCTTCTTAGGCAGTCCCTCGGAACCGAGGATGACTTGCTTCCACACTAGAAATGAGTTCGCAGGTGACTGATGAGTCCAATGCGGGACCTACAGTCTCTGTCACAGGTGGGGCAGACGGTGGTTGAAGGGGCGGGTGGGTGGGGTGCTTGGGTTGACGTGCGCTCTTTGCGCTGCCTGCGCTTGGTTTCCGCTTGCTCCCGGCGAAGAAACTCGAGGTGTTCGGCGCCTTCCCGGATGCTTCTCCTCCACTTTGTGCGGTCTTGGGCCAGGGATTCCCAGGTGTCGGTGGGGATGTTGCACTTTTTCAAGGAGGCTTTGAGGGTGTCCTTGAAGCGTTTCCTCTGCCCACCTGGGGCTCTCTTGCCGTGTCGGAGCTCCGAATAGAGCGCTTGTTTTGGGAGTCTCGTATCGGGCATGTGGACGATGTGACCCGTCCATCGGAGCTGATCGAGCGTGGTCAAAGCTTCGATGCTGGAGATGTTGGCTTGAGCGAGAACACTGACGTTGGTGTGCCTATCCTGCCAATGGATTTGCAGGATCTAACCTCTAGTGCCTAACCGTCAGCCGACTCAGTGAGTGTCAGCAGGATTTCCACTGTGGTAGGCATCACAGGCGCGTCCAATCCTTCCCTCAATTGACAGCCATGCATTTCCCAGTTGAGGTCACTGGATCTCCATCAAGAGCAGGGGCAGTGCCTGATTCTTACTCTTAGTTAGCCCAGTAGTACTGAGGCCAATTATAGCCCCTGAACTGCCGCCTTGTCAGAGATCAACTAACAGCCCAGACCAAGGATTCAGCTTGGGACCTTCCCAGTCAGTTGTGCAGAGTGTTTTAAAATTTGGTGGGGTAGGGGTGGGAGTTAACAGAATATTTAGAAAGAAATATCACTCCACCATTAAACGAAACCTTTGTCACACTACAAAATTCTGAAGACTATCAAAATTAAACAAGCAAGTCAAATGGATCGTCAAAAACAGTGAGACATTTGAGAAAGGCTCAAGTCACTGAAACAGACAGGTTTACAATCACTGCACAGTACAGAAGGGAGCGACTGTTAATGGGAGCTCTGTTAGTGAAGTCCGCCGACACTCCAAAGATAAACGGGTCTGTCCCTTTAACTATAAATAGACAGAGAAAGGGGAAGTCCCTGTCCCTTTAAATATCTGGCCCATTCCCCCAGGCAGTGGGAGGAGGAACAGCGCGCGGTCTCTTTATATCCTGACCCACCGAGCCCCGCTCTGTGTGGGGGGGGGGGGCGGGGCCTGGGGAACCCACTCTGTGTGTGTGTTACTTTATTTGAAGAGTAAAGATTATAGAGTAAACACGCAGATTACCATGGGAAGGAAAGGCTCCTCTTTTCCCCTCTTCTTGCAGTTTTCCTCCTCACTGTGGAGGTCCCAGAGATGATGCTTACAAGGTGTGTGCAGCAGAGAGTGTTAGGTGCTTGTGGTCTATCGATAATAATCACTGAGGCAGCCAGTTGCGGCTGTGAAACAGATCAGGACTACAGGAAGTCAAACAAGACGGGTGCATTCCTAACCAGAATGATGGTTGGTGGCTCAGTCTGACTGTGTGTCCATTCTGTTAGGACTCATCCTTCTCATATTCAACACATATTCCAGGGGGACATGATAGAAATGTTTAAAATGATGAAAGTGAGAAGTCGCACAACACCAGGTTATAGTCCAAGGGGGAAAAATTCAGTTGGTTGCGCCTCCCGTTAGCGCCTTAAGAGGGCGCTAATGGGGCGCAAAGCATCTAGCGCCCAGGCGCGGCGAATTTTGCGCCACTCGCGAAATTAACTAGACATTTTGCGGCGGCGCTAAACACTACCGCCACGATCTCCTGCCCCGGCAGATCGTGACGTCAGTCGAGTGCGTAACGCCCCGGAGCGGAAATTGAGTGGCGCCCCCTGCCTTACCGCCTGACGCTAGCAACGACAGGTTGAGGGGAGCGTTCTGCAGTCATGAAGGGAAAGGGGGAGCGCTATTTAAAGGTGACCGCTTCCTGCCTTTTATTGTTGGTGCCATTTTTGAACTACGCATTCTGAGAGAGAGAGAGAGAGAGAGAGAGAGACTTCTGGAGAGATTCAACGTTGTGTGAAGGAGTTTTGGGTACTGAGCAGCACTTTGTAGGTTCATTTTCATCTGCCATTCCTTGTATCGATTTAGAAGAGTCTGTGGGGGCTGCACTCTGAGCTCTTTGCCTGGTGCTCTCCATTGTTCTTTCGAGCAGATTTGATGTGCAGGTCTCTCCAGGCCGAGATTCAAGGCTGCAATGAGCAGGATGTGGATGGAAAGCAAGATTAACCATCCCTTTAAGAACTGGCCCGGGCCATTGTGTGTGTGTTCCATTGCTGACTGACATCACATGAGCTTCGCCAGCGCTCTGAGGCAGCGCCTCGCTCCTCGGCCTTTGCGCCTTAAGACAGGTGTGAAGCGCCTGATTTAGCGCTCCAATCACCTCCAGGGGCGATAAAAGTCAAGTTTGCAGTCGGTGGCGATAATTAGCGCCAGGCGCTAATCTTTTCGCCCGGCCGATAATTGCGCCCCAAATGGGGCGATACTGAATTTCTCCCCCCAACAGTTTTATTTGAAATCACGAGCTTTCGGAGCTGCTGCCCCTTCGTCAGGTGAAGTGAAGAAATACAAATCGGCACAGCATATATAGACAGAGAACAATGCCTGTGCAGAGTACAATGTCAGACGACTACAGTTAATCTTTCTGACTGCCTTTTATCACAGACTCGAGTCGTCATTGGCTTGTTCACAGATGTGATTTCCAGTAAAAAAAGTTTAAAGTTTAAAGTTTATGGTTTTCCATACAGACTGCAGCATTTGACACATTAGACCTCCTGTGACCCCACCTCATTGTCTCAGTTGTATTTTGCTATGTCTTTGATGTGGTGCCTTCCTGACTGACCTGATTGTCTCTCTGCCGAGTTGTGATAAAAGGCAGTCAGAAAGATTAACTGTAGTCGTCTGACATTGTACGCTACACAGGCATTGTTCTCTGTCTATATATGCTTTGCCGATTCGTATTTCTTCACTTCATCTGACGAAGGAGCAGCAGCTCTGAAAGCTTGTGATTTCAAATAAAACTGTTGGACTATAACCTGGTGTTGTGCGACTTCTCACTTTTGTCCACCCCAGTCCAACACCGGCATCTCCGCATCATGGCTAAAATGATGAAAGATGGGATGGGGGTCGATAGAAGCAGGCTGCTTTCCAGTGGTTGAGGGGTCAAGACAAGGAGCCACAGATACAAGATTAAATGTAGGAGATTGAGAACAGCGATCAAGAGAAACTTCTTCACACAGAGAGTTGTGAGGCTGTGGAATTCACTTCCAGGGTCAGAGGTTGGGGCACAAAGTTCTGTGGTGACAAGTGGTCCTCGTGTTTTTATCCCAGACAGGCCTCGGCCCAGTCACTTGCTCCAAATGTTGCTGCAATGGTTCGAGCTCCGAGGTGCCAGGGATCGGGAGCAGAAGTAGCTGGAAATCAAATCCAAATGTAAGTAAATACCGATATAGTTTATCTTCATCTATTTCTAGTTTAATAACTCTTGCTGACTGCGGCCCTCGCCAAGTGCCGGGATAGCGGGTCAGGCCCACCTTGGAAAATGAGTTCAACTCCCCTGCGGTTGTTCTCCTCAGAGCAGAGAATCCCAAGAGGGGATTTGAGAGAGGTGTTGAAAATCACGAAGGGTTTAGATTGAGTAAATAAAGAGAAACTGTTTCCAGTGGCTGAGGGGTCGATAACCAGAGGGCACTGATCGAAGGTGATTGGCAAAAGAACCAGAGGCGACACGAGGAAAAACCTTTTTACACAACGAGTGGTTAGGATCTGGAATGCGCTGCCTGATAGGCTGGTGGATACAGATTCAATAGTAGCCTTCAAAAGGGAATTGGAGAAATACTTGAAGGAGAAAACATTGCAGGGGTTTGGGGAATGAGCAGGGGAGTGGGACTAACTGGATTGCTCTTCGAAAGAGCCGGCACAGACTCGATGGGCAGAATAGCCCCTTTCTGTACGGTACTATTCAATGATCCTATGACAATCTCTTTCTATTTTAATATTGTCAGTGTCAACGGTGGCTCAGTGGGTAGCACCCTCGTCTCTGAGTCAGAAGGTTGTGGGTTCACAGTCCCACTCCAGGGACTTGAGCACATAAAGCTAGGCTGACACTCCAGTGCAGCGCTGAGGGGGTGCTGCACTGTCAGAGGTGCCGTCTTTCGGATGAGATGTTAAACCGAGGCCCTGTCTGCTTTCTCAGGTGGACGTAAAAGATCCCATGGAACTATTTCGATGCAGAGTAGGGGAGTTATCCCCGGTGCCCTGGCCAATATTTATCCCTCAACCCACATAACAAAAAACAGATTATCTGGTCATTATCACATTGCTGTTTGTGGGAGCTTGCTGTGCGCAAATTGGCTGCCGCGTTTCCCACATTACAACAGTGGCTCCACTTCATTGGTTGTAAAGCGCTTTGAGACATCCGGTGGTCATGAAAGGCGCTATATAAATGCAAGCCTTTCTTTCTATTTCTTCTTCTCCTTCTTAGGCAGTCCCTCGGAACCGAGGATGACTTGCTTGCACATTAAAAATGAGTTCTCAGGTGACTGATGAGTCCAATGCGGGACCTACAGTCCTCTGTCACAGGTGGGGCAGACGGTGGTTGAAGGGGCAGGATTGTTACCTGAGCCACGCGCAAATTGGCACAGGGTCAAACAGATTAGAGGTTTAAACGCGTGGCTCAAAGAGTGGTGTGGGAGGAAAGGGGTTTCAGTTCATGGGGCACTGGCAGCAGTACTGGGGAAAGAGGGAGCTGTTCCGTTGGGACGGGCTCCACTTAAACTGGGCTGGGACCAGTGTCCTGGCAAACCGAATAACTAGAGCAGTAGACAGGGCTTTAAACTAATGAAGGAGGGGTGGGAGGATTCAGGAAAGAGTAAATTTAAAAGCAGCGAGAGAAATGTCAAGGCTCTAGAGCAGAGCAGAGTTTTGGATAAAAATAAGCAGCGTGGTTCAGGAAGGGACAGAGAGTAACAAAGGTAATAAGGCATCAGTGACTAAGGTGACGTCAGGGAAAAATAGAAATAAGTCAAAGCTAAAGGCACTATATCTGAATGCGCAAAGCATTCGCAAATAGATTAATTAATAGCGCAGATAGAAATTAACAGGTTTGATCTAATAGCTATTATGGAGACGTGGTTGCGCAGTGGCCAAGGTTGGGAACTAAATATTCCAGGATACTTAACTTTTAGAAGAGATAGGCAAAATGGAAATGGAGGAGGGGAAGCCCTGATAATAAAGGATGGGATAAAGACAGGAGAGAGAAAGGATCTTAGCTCCAAAAATCAAGAAGTAGTCTCAGTTTGGGTGGAGCTAAGAAACATCAAGGGGCAGAAAACGTTGGTGGGAGTTGTTTATAGGCCCCCAAACAGTAGTTGTAATGTAGGGCAGAGTATAAATCAGGAAATTAGAGGCGCATGTAACAAGGGTAATACAGTAATCATGGGGGACTTTAATCTACATATAGACTGGGCAAACCAAATTTGCAGTAACAGTGTAGAAGACGAATTCATGGAATGAATGCAAGATAGTTTTCTAGATCAGTATGTTGAGGAACCAACTAGGGAACAGGCTATTTTAGATCTAGTATTGTGCAATTAGAAAGGATGAACTAATAACCTTGTAGTAAAGGGGCCTTTAGGGAAGAGTGACCATAATATGATAGAATTTTATATTGAGTTTGAAAGTGATTTATTTAAATCCGAAACTAGGGTCTTAAATCTAAACAAAGCAAACTACGTAGGTATGAGGGTGAGTTGGCTAAAGTAGATTGGGAAACTACATTAAAAGGTATAACGGTAGAGAAGCAGTGGCTTGCAGTTAAAGAATTAATACATAATTTATAAGAAATACACATTCCTTTAAGGCACAAAAACCCCACAGGAAAAGTGTTCCAACCGTGGCTAACAAGAGAAGTTAAAGAGAGCATTAGATCAAAGGAAGAGGCTTATAATGTTACCAAAAAGAGTAGTAAGCCTGAGGATTGGGAGGATTTTAGAATTCAGCAAAGGAGAACCAAGAAATTGATAAAGAAAGTGAAAATAGAATATGAGAGTAAGCTAGCGAGAGACATAAAAAGAGACTATAAAAGCTTCTTTAGGTATGTAAAAAGGAAAAGATTAGTGAAAGTTAATGTGGGTCCCTTACAGGCTGAGACAGGAGAAATTATAATGGGGAATGAGGAAATGGCAGAGAAATTAACCAATTACTTTGTGTCTGTCTTCACGGAAGAAGACACAAAGAACTTTCTGGAAATAGTGGAGAACCAAGGGTCTAGCGAGAGTGAGGAACTGAAAGATATTAGTATTAGTAAAAAAAAGTACTTGAGAAATTAATGGGACTGAAAGCCAATAAATCCCCTGGACCTGATGGCCTACATCCTAGGGTTTTGAAAGAGGTAGCTATAGAGATAGTGCATTGGTTGTCATTTTCCAAAATTCCATAGATTCTAGAACGGTTCCCGCGGATTGGAGGATAGCAAATGTAACCCCGCTATTTAAGAAAGGAGGGAGAGAGAAAACGGGGAACTACAGACCAGTTAGCCTGACATCAGTAGTAGGGAAAATGCTAGAATCTATTATTAAGGACGTGGTAACAGGGCACTTAGAAAATAATAATAGGATTGGGCAGAGCCAACACGGAATTATGAAAGGGCAATCGTGTTTGACAAATCTGTTAGATTTTTTGAGGTTGTAACTAGCAGCATAGATAAGGGGGGACCAGTGGAGGTGGTGTATTTGGATTTTCAGCAGACATTCGATAAGGTGCCACACAAGAGGTTATTAAACAAAATGGGATTGGGGGTAATATACCAGCATGGATTGAGGATTGGTTAACGGACAGAAAACAGAGAGTAAGAATAAACGGGTCATTTTCGGGTTGGCAGGCGATGACTAGTGGGGTACCGCAAGGATCAGTGATTGGGCCTCAGCTATTCACAATCTGTATCAATGATTTGGATGAGGGGACCAAATGTAACATATCAAAGTTTGCTGATGATACAAAGCTGGGTGGCAATGTAAGTTATGAGGATGATGCAAAGAGGCTTCAAGGGATATAGACAAGCTAAGTGAGTGGGCAAGAACATGGAGAAATGTGAAGTTGTCCACTTTGGTTGGAAAAATAGAAAAGCATAGTATTTTTTAAATGGTGAGAGATTGGGAAATGTTGGTGTTCAGAGGGACCTGGGTGTCCTTGTACACAAATCACTGAAAGTTAACATGTAGGTACAGCAAGCAATTAGGAAAGCAAATGGTATGTTGGCCTTTATTACAAGAGGATTTGAGTATAAGAGTAAAGACGTCTTACTGCAATTATATAGGCCCTAGTTTTTTTTATTCGTTTATGAGATGTGGGCGTCTCTGGCAAGGCCGGCATTTATTGCCCATCCCTAGTTGCCCCTTGAGAAGGTGGTGGTGAGCCACCTTCTTGAACCGCTGCAGTCCGTGTGGTGAAGGTACTCCCACAATGCTGTTAGGGAGGGAGTTCCAGGATTTTGACCCAGCGACGATGAAGGATCGGCGATATACTTCTAAGTCAGGATGGTGTGTGACTTGGAGGGGAAATTGGAGGTGGTGGTGTTCCCATGCGCCTGCTGCCCTTGTCCTTCTAGGTGGAAGAGGTCGCGGTTTTGGGAGGTGCTGCCGAAGAAGCCTTGGCGAGTTGCTGCAGTGCATCTTGTAGATGGTACACACTGCAGCCACAGTACGCCGGTGGTGGAGTGACTGAATGTTTAAGGTGGTGGATAGGGTGCCAATCAAGCGGGCTACTTTGTCCTGGATGGTGTTGAGATTCTTGAGTGTTGCTGGAGCTGCACTCATCCAGGCAAGTGGAGAGTATTCCATCACACTCCTTCCTTGTGCCTTGTAGATGGTGGAAAGGCTTTGGGGAGTCAGGAGGTGAGACACTCGCCGCAGAATACCTAGCCTCTGACCAGTATTTATATGGCTGGTCCAGTTAAGTTTCTGGTCAATGGTGACCCCCAGGATGTTAATAGTGGGGGATTCGGCGATGGTAATGCCATTGAATGTCAAGGGGAGGTGGTTAGACACTCGCTTGTTGGAGATAGTCATTGCCTGGCACTTCTGTGGCACGAATGTTACCTGCCACTTATCAGCCCAAGCCTGAACGTCATCCAGGCCTTGTTGCATGCGGGCATGGACTGCTTCATTATCTGAGGAGTTGTGAATGGCACTGAACACTGTGCAGTCATCAGCGAACATCCCCATTTCTGACCTTATGTTGGAGGGAAGGTCATTGATGAAGCAGCTGAAGATGGTTGGGCCTAGGACACTGCCCTGAGGAACTCCTGCAGCGATGTCCTGGGGCTGTGATGATTGACTTTCAATCACCACAACCATCTTCCTTTGTGCTAGGTATGACTCCAGCCAGTGGAGAGTTTTCCCCCCTGATTCCCATTGACTTCAGTTTTACTAGGGCCCCTTGATGCCACACTCGGTCAAATGCTGCCTTGATGTCTAGGGCAGTCACTCTCACCTCACCTCTGGAATTCAGCTCCTTTGTCCATGTTTGGACCAAGGCTGTAATATAAAAAGAAAAAGGGTGGCTAAGGCAAACGTAGGTCCCTTAGAGGATGAGACCGGGAAATTAATGGTGGGAAACATGGAGATGGCAAAAATGCTGAACAAATATTTTGTTTCAGTCTTTACGGTAGAGGACACTAAGAATATCCCAACACTGGACAAACAGGGGGCTCTAGGGGGGGAGGAGCTAAATACGATTAAAATCACTAAGGAATTGGTACTCAGTAAAATAATAGGACTCAAGGCGGATAAATCCCCTGGACCTGATGGCTTACATCCTAGGGTCTTGAGGGAAGTGGCAATAGGGATTGTGGATGCTTTGGTAATAATTTTCCAAAATTCCCTGGAATCAGCAAAGGTCCCGGCAGATTGGAAAACTGCTAATGTAACACCCTTATTTAAAAAGGGTAGTAGGCAGAAAGCTGGAAATTATAGACCAGTTAGTCTAACATCTGTGGTGGGTAAAATTTTGGAGTCTATTATTAAGGAGACAGTAACGGAACATTTAGATAAACATAATTTGATAGGACAAAGTCAGCATGGCTTTATGAAGGGGAAATCATGTCTGACAAATTTGCTTGAGTTCTTTGAGGACATAACGTACAGGGTGGATAAAGGGGAACCAATGGACGTAGTGTATTTAGACTTCCAGAAGGCATTCGACAAGGTGCCACATAAAAGATTATTGCTCAAGATAAAAAATCACTGGATTGGGGGGAATATTCTGGCATGGGTGGAGGATTGGTTATCGAACAGGAAGCAGAGAGTTGGGATAAATGGTTCATTCTCGGACTGGCAACCAGTAGCCAGTGGTGTTCCGCAGGGGTCGGTGCTGGGTCCCCAACTCTTTACAATCTATATTAACGATTTGGAGGAGGGGACCGAGTGTAACATATCAAAGTTTGCAGATGATACAAAGATGGGAGGGAAAGTAGAAAGTGAGGAGGACATAAAAAACCTACAAGGGGATATAGACAAGCTGGGTGAGTGGGCAGAGATTTGGCAGATGCAATACAATATTGGAAAATGTGAGGTTATGCACTTTGGCAGGAAAAATCAGAGAGCAAGTTATTATCTTAATGGCGAGAAACTGGAAAGTACTGCAGTACAAAGGGATCTGGGGGTCCTAGTGCAAGAAAATCAAAAAGTTAGTATACAGGTGCAGCAGGTGATCAAGAAGGCCAACGGAATGTTGGCTTTTATTGCTAGGGGGATAGATTATAAAAACAGGGAGGTATTGCTGCAGTTATATAAGGTATTGGTGAGACCGCATCTGGAATACTGCATACAGTTTTGGTGTCCATACTTAAGAAAAGACATACTTGCTCTCGAGGCAGTACAAAGAAGGTTCACTCGGTTAATCCCGGGATGAGGGGGTGGGCATATGAGGAGAGGTTGAGTAGATTGGTACTCTACTCATTGGAGTTCAGAAGAATGAGAGGCGATCTTATTGAAACATATAAGATTGTGAAGGGGCTTGATCGGGTGGATGCGGTAAGGATGTTCCCAAGGATGGGTGAAACTAGAACTAGGGGGCATAATCTTAGAATAAGGGGCTGCTCTTTCAAAACTGAGATGAGGAGAAACTTCTTCACTCAGAGGGTGGTAGGTCTGTGGAATTTGCTGCCCCAGGAAGCTGTGGAAGCTACATCATTAAATAAATTTAAAACAGAAATAGACAGTTTCCTAGAAGTAAAGGGAATTAGGGGTTACGGGGAGCGGGCAGGAAATTGGACATGAGGCTGAGTTCGGATCGGTCGAGGCCCTGTGGGTGGCGTAGCGGGCCCAGGGGCTGAGTGGCCGGGTCCTGCTCCTACTTCTTGTGTTCTTTAGATTTGAGGTGAGGATCAGATCAGCCATGATCTTATTGAATGGCGGAGCAGGCTCGAAGGGCCGATTGGCCTACTCCTGCTCCTATTTCTTATGTTCTTATGTTCTTATGTAATGAGGTCGGGAGCCGAGTGGTCTTGGCGGAACCCAAACTGGGCATCAGTGAGCAGGTTATTGGTGAGTAAGTGCTGCTTGATAGCACTGTCGATGACACCTTCCATCACTTTGCTGATGATTAAGAGTAGACTGATGGGGCAGTAATCGGCCGGATTGGATTTGTCCTGTTTTTTGTGGACAGGACATACCTGGGCAGTGTTCCACATTGTTGGATAGATGCCAATGTTGTAGCTGTACTGGAACAGCTTGGCTAGAGGCACGGCTAGTTCTGGAGCACAAGTCTTCAGCACGATAGCCGGGATGTTGTCGGGGCCCACAGCCTTTGCTGTATCCAGTGCGCTCAGCCGTATCTTGATATCACGTGGAGTGAATCGAATTGGCTGAAGACTGGCTTCTGTGATGGTGGGGACCTCAGGAGTAGGCCGATATGGATCATCCACTCGGCACTTCTGGCTGAAGATGGTTACAAACGCTTCAGCCTTGTCTTTTGCACTCACGTGCTGGGCTCCACCATCATTGAGGATGGGGATATTCATGGAGCCTTCTCCTCCCGTTAGTTGTTTAATGGTCCACCTCCAATAGTTACCTTTAACACACAGTCTCCCCCCTGAAACTTCTTAGTTAAACAGTTTAGACGGAACCACGTAGACTGGACCTTTTCCAGAAATAAAATTTGATTATCCCCTTATATATTAATGATCTAGACGAGGGAACTAGATGTAATATCTCCAGGTTTGCAGACGACACAAAGCTGGGTGGGCGTGTGTGCTGTGAGGAGGATGCAGAGAAACTCCAGTATGATTTGGACAGGTTGGGTGATTGGGCAGATGCACGGCAGATGCAGTATAATGTGGATAAATGCGAGGTTATCCACTTTGGTGGCAAAAACAGGAAGACAGATTATTATCTGAACGGCAATAGATTGGGAAAAGGGGAAGTGCAACGAGACCTGGGAGTCCTTGTGCACCAGTCGCTGAAGGTAAGCATGCAGGTGCAGCAGGCTGGTTAAGAAGGCAAATAGTATGTTGGCCTTCATAGCGAGAGGATTCGAGTACAGGAGCAAGGATGTCTTGCTGCAGTTGTACAGGGCCTTGGTGAGACCACAGCTTGAGTATTGTGTGCAGTTTTGGTCGCCTTATCTGAGGAAGGATGTTCTTGCCATGGAGGGAGTGCAGCGAAGATTCACCAGACTGACCCCTGGGATGGCAGGAATGACGTATGAAGAGAGATTGGGTCGATTAGGCTTATACTCGCTAGAGTTTAGAAGAATGAGAGGGGATCTCATTGAAACTTAGAAAATTCTAACAGGACTAGACAGACTAGATGCAGGAAGGATGTTCCCGATGGCGGGGGAGTCCAGGGGTCACAGTCTAAGGATAAGGGCTAAGCCAATTAGGACTGAGATGAGGAGGAATTTCTTCACCCAGAGAGTGGTGAACCTGTGGAATTCTCTACCACAGAAGGCAGTTGAGGCCAATTCATTAGATATATTCAAGAAGGAGTTAGATATATTTCTTAAAGCTAAAGGGATCAAGGGATATGGGGAGAAAGCAGGGACAGGGTACTGAATTTGGATGCTCAGCCATGATCTCATCGAATGGCGGAGCAGGCTCGAGGGGCCGAATGGCCTACTCCTGCTCCTATGTTTCTATGACCCTCATAGACAACCCCAACAGGACTCATCAGTCACCTGAGAACTCATTTTTAATGTGGAAGGCAAGTCATCCTCGGTTCCGAGGGACTGCCGAAGAGAGAGAGAGAGAAGAGGAATTAATTAATTTGCGTCGGAATTTATTAATGAATTAATGTTCAGGTGTAGAAACTTGCTGATGTTGAGGAATGTGTGTATGAGGAGAGACGGGCTCTCGAATATAGGCCGGCTCTCTGATACGAACTTGTGAACTGTGACCTTTGACTGGGGAAGGAGTTGGTGGTGGAGACAGCATGGTTTGAACAAAGGAGGCGAGCCTGCCTTTGAAGTTCCGTCTGGAGGGACGTCATTGGACGAGGCCGGTGCTGGAGCAAGGAGAACCAATCGCGGAGTGATCCTGCAGCTTGGGAACCAATCAGCGGGCTCCAACAGGATTGTGCACAAGGGACCCCCCCCCCCCCCCCCCACCCAACCCCGTGCATGGAAAACTGAACAAAAGAAATAAGCCCAAGTGCTGGCAGGCACAGTCCGGAAAAAGGAGAAACAAGGAACAGGGAGCTGGGAAGAGCAGGGAATCATCACTTCGCACCCAAGTCGAGTCAGGGCGCTCCACCGTCCAAAGTTATATAAAAATGAGAAGTCGCACAACACCAGGTTATAGTCCAACAGATTTATTTAATTTTACAAGCTTTCGGAGCGGTTCGCTCCTTCCTCAGGTAGGGTAGCAGTGAGAGAATCTCCCAGAATTCACAATGTAAACACAGAGAAAATCTATTCAAATCTTTCCCTACATCAAAGACACACTAAGAGCACAGCCAAGACAATGAGATGTGTCCCAGGGGGTCCAACGTGTCAAAACACCTGCTGGCTGCATATCCTGTCAATTTGTGTTGGTTCTTGTGTTAGTCTTTTAAAAAAAAAAACACCTGGAAAGACCGGCCGTGATGTCAAGTCACGTTCTGTATCGTGACATGAACCCGATATCGCGATTGAGGCCATCCTCATGAGTGCGGAACTTGGCTATCAGTTTCTGCTCTATGATTTTGCGCTGTCGTGTATCCCGAAGGCCGCCTTGGAGAACGCTTACCCGCAGATCCGAGGCTGAATGCCCCTGGCTGCTGAAGTGTTCCCCGACTGGGAGGCAACCCTCCTGCCTGGCGATTGTTGCGCGGTGTCCGTTCATACGTTGTCTCAGTGTCTGCATGGTCTCGCCGATGTACCATGCTCTGGAGCATCCTTTACTGCAACGTATCAGGTAGACAATGTTGGCCGAGTCACATGAGTATGTACCGTGTACCTGGTGGGTAGTGTCCTCACGTGTGATGACGGTATCTGTGTCCATGATCTGGCATGTCTTGCAGAGGTTGCCGTGGCAGGGTTGTGTGGTGTCGTGGTTGCTGTTCTCCTGAAAGATGGGTAATCTGCTGCGAACGATGGTACTTTTGAGGTTAGGCGGCTGCTTGAAGGCGAGTAGTGGAGGCGTGGTGTTAAGATATACATATATATTTGTACGATTAATAAACTTTTCCAACTTGCCATAAATCAGTGATCTTGTCGTCAATTTAAGCCGAGCCAAAGAACTAAAAAATCTCTTACAACACCTTGAAGTCATTTCTATATCAATGAACCGCTGTTGGTAATCTTGCACCATCAACACTCATATGGCACCCCCCCCCCCCCCCCCACCCCTTGCTTAAAAGGGAAAAAAACCCAGACAATCCATTGTGGCTTTCTGCTGCGCCCGATGGGTTAATCGGTCAATTCCTGATTCCCTTCCGCCACTGTGGGGGGAAACAGCCACTCAAGTTTCAAAACCCCGTAAAAAATGTTAACAAGGCCCGAAATGTTCACGAAAACCACAGCTGCTCGTGAAAAGACTTAACTTCGTCCTTTCCCCCCCCCCCCCCCCCCCCCAAAAGGAGACAAGCACAAACATCATCGATCGTCGTCACGATAGCAAAATAAAAAAATAAAGTACAAACGCAGATCGGGTGACCGCTTTGCCGAACACCTCCGTTCCGTCCGTGAGGGGGACCCCCGAGCTCCCGGTGGGCCTGTCACTTTAATTCTCCGCTCCACTCCCACTCAGACCTCACCGTCCTCGGCCTCTTGCATTGTTCCACGGAAGCTCGAGGAACAGCACCTCACCTTTCGTTTAGGCACTTTACAGCCCTCTGGACTCAACATCGAATTCAACAATTTCAGATCATAACCTCGGCCCCTCCCACATATATATATTATATATATTTTATCCACCCTTTTGGTTGGTGCCTTCTCCCTTTTTTTTCTCTCTCTCCCCCTACGGCAGCTGTCTCTCATTCTGCCAGCATTTCACACTTCACCTTTTGTTTCTTAACCTGTCCCATTACCATCTCGTCTTGCCTTGAGCATCTCTTAATGTCTCCACTTGCCGTAGACCACCCCTTTTGTTCTTTTATTCCTCCCCCCAGCCTCCCCCTTGCTTTTTTAATCTGTTTCATTTCCTGCTTTTTTCTCAGTTCTGACGAAGGGTTTCGACCTGAAACGTTAACTCTGTTTCTCTCTCTCCACGGAAATGTTGCCTGGCCTGCTGAGTTTTTCCAGCGTTTTCTGTTGTTGAATCCCATTGTGGCTTTCTGCTGCGCCCAATGGGTTAATCGGTCAATTCCTGATTCCCTTCCGCCACTGTGGGGGGAAACAGCCACTCAAGTTAAAAAAAAACCCGTAAAAATGTTAACAAGGCCCGAAATGTTCACGAAACCCACAGCTGCTCGTGAAAAGACTTAACTTCGGTTTTTTTCCCCAAAAGGAGACAAGCACAAACATCACCGATCGTCGTCAGTCTGGGCGCGATCTTGCCAGCCCTGGGGAGGCGGACTGCCGGGAAAATGGCAGAATTTGCCTCCGTGCCATCTTCCCAGGAGGCGGGTAGCTGCCCCGCGCCGGATCCCGTCTTCTTGGAGGCGGGAAGGGATTAAAGCCACTTAATTGCCTGTTAACGGGTAGTTAACAGGCAGAAAATAGGATAATCCCATTTTTTTAGCCCTCACAAGTGCAGGCTTCCCGAAGGCTCCGAAACCCGGCAGGTCAGCAAGGCGAGTACTGGGTCTGCGGGGGTCGGGTACAAAAGTGTGCTGTGAAGGTAAGTGATGGGTGCAGGAGGGTAGAGGTGAGTATCTGAGGTAAGTGCAAAGTGATATTAAAACTGTACTTACCTTTGTTTCTTCCTGCTGGCTTCAGTCGGTGTGTATGCGGAGAGTCTCGCACCTCTGTGTTGGAAATGACGGATGGCCGTTGCATTCTCATATGCAACAACCATCTCATTTCCGCAAAAGAAAGAAGGTTTGACGAGGTCTTGAATGCAAGACCTCATCAAACTACAGAGAATGTCAGTGTTTGACAGCTTCACAGAGCTGTCAAACGATGACAATTCATCTGTCAAATATGAAACGTCATACGTTGATGTTCTCTGCAACCGGCTTTCCCTTAATTGGCCCGCTAAGCCCGCTGGGCAGGCGTAACAAGGCCAATCACGGTGGCACAGTGGTTAGCACTGTTGCCTCACAGCGCCAGGGACCCGGGTTCGAACCCGGCCTCGGGTGACTGTCTGTGTGGAGTTTGCACATTCTCCCCGTGTCTGCGTGGGTTTCCTCCGGGTGCTCCGGTTTCCTCCCACAGTCCAAAGATGTGCGGGTTAGGTTGATTTGGCTATGATAAATTGACCCTTAGTGTTAGGGGGGGATTAAATACGCAGGGATAGGGTGGGATATGTGTCGGTGCAGGCTCGATGGGCCGAAATGGCCTCTATCTGCACTGTGGGGATTCTGTGAATCAAGGGAAAATAGCGTGGGTTGGCCAGAAGTCGATGGAGGCGGGACTGAAACCAGACAAGTGGGAGTCCCGCCTCCAAAAGCTCCCCATTGGCTAAATCACCCCCACTGTGTCACAAAGCTTCTCGCAGCTCCCAAGTACATTTTTTAAAAACTTGTCAATTTAAAAAAAACTGTTACTTTTGCAAAATCTTTGTGCCTTTAAAACTTGCAAAGATTCTGATCAATTCAATTCAGCAGGTAAAAACATCAGGCGTCATTAGTAACACCACTACAAACATTCTGTGAAACAACTCCACACACAACGATAGCATTTCCTTTCCCCCCTCCCCCTGGTCACACATACTTGAAATTGGTCAGAAATGGTTTTTTTTTTAAAATGCCAATTGTTGATGTGATTGCCTCGTGTCTGGAACTAGAGGCTTTCACACAATTTACACCAACCAGAATTTCACCGCGGGCACAATAAAAGTCTGGTTTTAATAGGTTAATTCACCTCAATAGAATCATAGAAAGTTACGGCGCGGAAGGAGGCCATTTCGGCCCATCGTGTCCGTGCCGGCCGACAATGACCTATCCCAGCCTAATCCCACTTCCCAGCTCTCGGTCCGTAGCCCTGTAGGTTAGAGTATCCCAAGTGCACATCCAAGTACTTTTTAAATGTGGTTAGGGTTTCAGACAGTGAGTTCCAGACCCCCACAACCCTCTGGGTGAAGAAATTTCCCCTCAAATCCCCTCTAAACCTTCCCCCAATTACTTTAAATCTGTGCCCCCTGCTTTTTGACCCCTCTGCTAAGGGAAATAGGTCCAAAAATGTGCGGGTTAGGTTGATTTGGCTATGATAAATTGACCCTTAGTGTTAGGGGGGATTAAATATGTGGGGTTATGGGGATAGGATGGGATATGTTAGGGGGAATTAAATACGTGGGGTTACGGGGGTAGGGTGGGATATGTGTACTGTGGGGATTAAAGCAGGGACAGGGTACTGGATTTGGATGATCAGCCATGATCGTATTGAATGGTGGAGCAGGCTCGACGGGCCGAATAGGCCTACTCCTGATCCTAGATTCTATGTTTCTATGTCCTTTCTATCCACTCTATCTAGGCCCCTCATAATTTGATACACCTCAATAAGGTCTCCCCTCAGCCTCAACTCCTATTTAATTCAGACCAATATCTTAAACTAACCAGTGCCACTTGATAAAAGAGGGAAGGAGCAACAGCAACACTAACAAAGAAACATTCACACCTGCTTTGTAAAAAAAAAAATTAACATTCGCATTGAAAACAAAAAAAAACCTGTCGAACGGCAGAAAAGAGTCATAGGCCCCGATTTTATTAATGGAGGCGGGTTGAGTGCGGGTCCGCTGCTCGGAGGCTTTCCGACCCGTTCCCCGGGCTGCCGCCTCCCAGAACGTACTATTTTCGCTTGTTTGGTCTCGTTACGGCCGACGTGCGGGTCCCGCCAGGCAATTGCTTGGAGGCTGTCTGTTTCTCGCGTCTGATGAGGCGTTTTTTGGATGAAAATTTAAAGGGGCTCTCTGGGTGAAGAAATTCCTCCTCATCTCAGTCCTAAATGGCTTACCCCTTATCCTTAGACTGTGACCCCTGGTTCTGGACTCCCCCGCCATCGGGAACATCCTTCCTGCATCTAGTCTGTCTAGTCCTGTTAGAATTTTATAAGTTTCAATGAGATCCCCTCTCATTCTTCTAAACTCCAGCGAATATAAGCCTAATCGACCCAATCTCTCTTCATACGTCATTCCTGCCATCCCAGGTATCAGTCTGGTGAATCTTCGCTGCACTCCCTCCATGGCAAGAACATCCTTCCTCAGATAAGGCGACCAAAACTGCACACAATACTCAAGGTGTGGTCTCACCAAGGCCTTGTACAACTGCAGCAAGACATCCTTGCTCCTGTACTCGAATCCTCTCGCTATGAAGGCCAACATACCATTTGCCTTCTTAACCGCCTGCTGCACCTGCATGCTTACCTTCAGCGACTGGTGCAGAAGGACTCCCAGATCTCGTTGCACTTCCCCTTCTCCCAATCTATTGCCGTCAAGATAATAATCTGCCTTCCAGTTTTTGCCACCAAAGTGGATAACCTCGCATTTATCCACATTATACTGCATCTGCCGTGCATCTGCCCAATCACCCAACCTGTCCAAATGATACTGGAATTTCTCTGCATCCTCCTCACAGCACACACGCCCACCCAGCTTTGTGTCGTCTGCAAACTTGGAGATATTACATCTAGTTCCCTCGTCTAGATCATTAATATATATTGTGAATGGCTGGGGTCCAAGGACCGATCCCTGCGGTACCCCACTAGTCACTGCCTGCCACTCGGAAAAAGACCCGTTTATCCCAACTCTTTGCTTCCTGTCTGCCAACCAGTTGGGTGTCTGAAGACATTTTTTTCCCGATTTTAACGGCTGACCCGCCTCCTCAGGGCTGTTAAAAAATCGAGCCAATTATCTTCCCTTTCCTCCTTTCTTTATTTCATCATATCCTAATTTATTTTGCCTTCAATCCAATTGACAATCCCTGGTTACCTTAGCGGGTGGGGTTTCGTACTTTCACAATGTTTTCCCCCAATTCTAGCCGCACAATCTGAAATTGAAATGAACGTACCCAGCATATTACGATAGCAAAATACTGCGGATGCTGGAAATCTGAAATAACAACAGAAAACGCTGGAAAAACTCAGCAGGCCAGGCAGCATCCGTGGAGAGAGAAAGAGAGTTAACGTTTCAGGTCGATGACCTTTCGTCAGAACTGGGAAGAGCCGTAAATCAAATAGATTTAAGGCCTGAGTAAAGCTGGGAAAAGGGGGAGGGGATAAAGGGAACAAAGGGGGAGATGAAGAGACATTAAGAGACATTAAGAGATATGCAAGGCTAGAGGTGGTGTTAATGTGACAGATTAAGGCTGAAAGAAGTGTGAAATCCACTGGCAGAATGAAGGACAGCTGCCAGCTTCTAGGAGGAAAAAAAAGGTGGGGGGGGGGCAAATAAAAGGGTGGAAAAAATAAAATATAAATGTGATTGGAGCTGAGGTTATGATCTAAAATTGTTGAACTCGATATTGAGTCCAGAGGGCTGTAGCGTGCCTAAACGAAAGATGAGGTGCTGTTCCTCGAGCTTACGCTGCGCTTCCGTGGAACAGTGTAATAGGCCGAGGACGGTGAGGTCAGAGTGGGAGTGAAGCGGTGAATTAAAGTGACAGGCCACCGGGAGCTCGGGGTCCCCCTTACGGACTGAACGGAGGTGTTCCGCAAAGCGGTCACCCAATCTGCGTTTGGTCTCCCCAATGTAGAGGAGACCACATCGTGAGCAGCGAATACAGTATACTAAATTGCAGGGAGTACAAGTAAATCGCTGTTTCACCTGGAAGGGGTGTTTGGGGCCCTGGACAGTGGGAAGAGGGGAGGTGTAAGGGCATGTGTTGCATCTCCTGCGCGTGCACGGGAAGGTGCCGGGCGAAGGAGAAGGGGTGCTGGGGGTGGTAGAGGAGTGGACTAGGGTGTCGCGGAGGGAGCGGTCCCTGCGGAATGCTGAAAGGGGAGGTGAGGGGAAGATGTGTTTGGTGGTGGGATCACGCTGGAGGTGGCGGAAATGGCGGAGGATGATCCGTTGAATGTGGAGGCTGGTGGGGTGAAAGGTGAGGACAAGGGGAACCCTATCGTGGTTCCGGGAGGGAGGGGCAGGGGTGAGGGCAGAAGTGCGGGAGATAGAACGGACACGGTCGAGGGCCGTGTCGACCACGGTAGAGGGGAATCCTCGGTTGAGGAAAAAGGAAGACATGTCGGAAGCACTAGTATGGAAGGTGGCATCATCAGAGCAGATGCGGCGGAGACGGAGAAACTGGGAGAATGGAATAGAGTCCTTACAGGAGGCGGGGTGGGAGGAAGTGTAGTCCAGGTAGCTGTGGGAGTCAGTGGGCTTGCAGTGAATGTTAGTCAATAACCTATCCCCAGAGATGGAGATGGAGAAGTCGAGGAAGGGAAGGGAAGAGTCGGAGATGGACCATGTGAAGGTGAGGGAAGGGTGGAAATTGGAAGCATAGTGAATGAAATGTTCTAGTTCAGGGCGAGAGCAGGAGACGGCACCGATACAGTCATCAATGTACCGGAAAAAGAAATGTACCCAGCATATTCACACTTTCTTAATAAAACGTCCAAGACAAGACGAGAAAGGGTTAAACGGCTTTTAGCGCTCTGCACAGAAAAGTGGGTGGAGCTAAAAACAAACATAACAGACACTTTGGGCTCGATTTTGCCAATGGGGACGTGATGGAGGCGGGACTCCCACTTTTTGGGTTGTAGTCCCGCCTCCATCGATTTGTGGCCAGCCCGCGCTACTTTCCCTTGATTGACCTTGTTAAGCCCACCCAGCGAGCTCAGCAGGCCAATTAAGGGACACCTGGATACTGGTGACGTCAGCCATTGACATTTCATCTGTCAAGAGCTTTTGACAGATGAAATATCAGCGTTTGACAGCTCTGTGAAGCTGTCAAACACTGACAATCTGTCCTCTAACTTGAGTCCTTCCACTCAGGCGCAGTGAGAGAGCTCTCCAGCACAGAAAGCAGAGGCTGCAGCTTTTGACAGCTCAGCGGCCATTCTGCTTTCTGTGCCGGTGAGCTGAGGGACTCCCGAGAACTGAAGGGAGGAAGCCTGGAGGAGAAAGTAAAGGTAAGTAAAACTTATTAAAACACTTTACACACACCAAACACACTTACCTCTGCACTCATGCACCCATCACTCACCTGTACACCCGGACATCTCGACCCCTCCAAGCCCTGCAGACCGACGGTCCGCCTCGCTAACTTGGTGCGGTTTGGAGCCGTCAGGCAGCCCACACTTCAGGGCTAAAAATAGGGATTAGCCAAAAAACTACCTGTTAACAGGCAGTTAATTGGCACTAATCCCCTTCTCGCCTCGGGGAGGCAGCTCCCATCACAGGTCGGGTACCCGCCTCCTGGGACATGAGCATGGGGGCGGGATGGGTACGTGCCCCCCGATTCTGCAATTTTCCCACCACTCCCACCTCCAAACCCGCCTCCACAGGGCTTGGAAATTCGAGCCCTTTGGGGGTGATTTTCCCAGCCCCGAGGAGGCGGGTTTGGAGGTGGGACAGTTGGCAAAGTGGCCAAAACTGAGGGCGGGTTCGCAACCCGCCTCCAACCCGCCTCCGCGCAATTTTGCCGGGGGCGGGTTTGATGGGTGCGATTCGGTCCGGCCTCCATCAGTCGGGAGAGGTAGTTAAGACCCTTAAAGAGTGGTCAAGGGCCTATACAATCCTATTTTGACAGGCCCTCGTTATTTTACCACATTTTCAGCGTGTTGCATGGCCCTCCTAAACCACGCCAGCTAATCCTGGCGGGTTGACAAGTGGATGGCCTCCTCACGGCTGCAGCTCCACCATTGAAACGGAGCTTTCATCAGGGAGCAGTTGCAGGTGGCAGAACTTTTGTTGCACAGGTCTCTCAGCACTTTTAGCAGGCCTGCCGAAGTCGGAGGTGCTGCAGCTTCTATCTCTCAACTGTGGGACCTCCTCGGAAGACCCTCTCCCCGCCTGGGAGGGATGAGGGAGAGTGTGGGGATGGGAGTGTTATGATGGAGCTGTACAAAACGCTAGTTAGGCCACAGCTGGAATACTGTGTGCAGTTCTGGTCGCCACACTATAGGAAGGATGTGATTGCATTGGAGAGGGTGCAGAGGAGATTCACCAGGATGTTACCTGGGCTGCAGCGCTTCAGCTATGAAGAGAGACTGGACAGGCTGGGGTTGTTTTCCTCAGAGCAGAGAAGGCTGAGGGGGGACCTGATTGAGGTGTACAAAATTATGAGGGGCATAGATAGGGTAGATAGAAAGGAACTTTTCCCCTTAGTAGAGGGGTCAATAACCAGGGGGCATAGTTTCAGGGTAAGGGGCAGGAGGTTTAGAGGGGATTTGAGGAAAACTTTTTCACCCAGAGGGTGGTTGGAATCTGGAACTCACTGCCTGAAAGGGCGGTAGAGGCAGGAACCCTCACAGCATTCAAGAAGCATTTAGATGAGCACTTGAAACGCCATAGCATACAAGGCTACGGACCAAGTGCTGGAAAATGGGATTAGAATAGACAGGGCTTGATGGCCGGCGCGGACACGATGGGCCGAAGGGCCTCTTTCTGTGCTGTATAACTCTATGACTCTATGAGTGGAGGAGGGCAATTGGGAGGGACGAGGGGGAGTGTGGGATGGGAGTGGGGGAGGGCAATTGGGAGGGACGAGGGGGAGTGGGGGAGGGGAATGGAGATGGGAGTGGGGGAGGGAAGTGGAGGAGGGCAATTGGGAAGGGTGGGGGAGGGGAGGGCAATGGGGAGGGGAAAGAGGAATGCTAGGGAGAATGGAGAGGGGATGGGAGGGGAATAGCGGGAGGAAGGGGTGAGGGGAGTGGGGAGGGAGTGGTGCGGAGGGGAATGGGACAGGGGAGTGGGGGATGGGGAGAGGGGAGCGAGGCGGAGGGGAGGAGGGAATGGGATGGGAGTGGGGGATAGGGAGAGGGGAGCGGAGAGGGGAGTGAGGCGGAGGGGAGGAGGGGATAGGGAGAGGGGAGTGAGGCGGAGGGGAGGAGGGGAATGGGAGGGGAGTGGGGGATAAGGAGAGGGGAGGGGAGGAGGGGAATGGGACGGGAGGGGAGGGGAGTGGGGGATGGGGAGAGGGGAGGGGACGAGGGGAATGGGACAGGGGAGTGGGGGGAGGGGAGGAGGGGAATGGGACAGGGGAGTGGGGGGAGGGGAGGAGGGGAATGGGACAGGGGAGTGGGGGATGGGGAGAGGGGAGGGGAGGAGGGGAATGGGACGGGAGTGGGGGATGGGGAGGGGAGGAGGGGAATGGGACAGGGGAGTGGGGGATGGGGAGAGGGGAGCGGAGAGGGGAGTGAGGGAGGGGAATGGGACGGGAGTGGGGGATGGGGAGAGGGGAGCGGAGAGGGGAGTGAGGGAGGGGAATGGGACAGGGGAGTGGGGGATGGGGAGAGGGGAGTGAGGGAGGGGAATGGGACAGGGGAGTGGGATGGGGAGAGGGGAGAGGGGAGTGAGGGAGGGGAATGGGACAGGGGAGTGGGATGGGGAGAGGGGAGAGGGGAGTGAGGGAGGGGAATGGGACAGGGGAGTGGGGGATGGGGAGAGGGGAGTGAGGGAGGGGAATGGGACAGGGGAGTGGGGGATGGGGAGAGTGGAGTGAGGCGGAAGGGAGGAGGGGAATGGGACGGGAGTGGGGGATGGGGAGGAGGGAGCGGAGAGGGGAGTGGGGAGGAGGGGAATGGGACAGGGGAGTGGGGTATGGGGAGAGGGGAGTGAGGGAGGGGAATGGGACAGGGGAGTGGGGGATGGGGAGAGGGGAGAGGGGAGTGAGGGAGGGGAATGGGACAGGGGAGTGGGGTATGGGGAGAGGGGAGTGAGGGAGGGGAATGGGACAGGGGAGTGGGATGGGGAGAGGGGAGTGAGGGAGGGGAATGGGACAGGGGAGTGGGGTATGGGGAGAGGGGAGTGAGGGTGGGGAATGGGACAGGGGAGTGGGATGGGGAGAGGGGAGAGGGGAGTGAGGGAGGGGAATGGGACAGGGGAGTGGGGGATGGGGAGAGTGGAGTGAGGCGGAGGGGAGGAGGGGAATGGGACGGGAGTGGGGGATGGGGAGGAGGGAGCGGAGAGGGGAGTGGGGAGGAGGGGAATGGGACAGGGGAGTGGGGGATGGGGAGAGGGGAGTGGGGAGCGGAGAGGGGAGTGAGGAGGAAGGGAATGGGACAGGGGAGTGGGGGATGGGGAGGAGGGAGCGGAGAGGGGAGTGGGGAGGAGGGGAATGGGACAGGGGAGTGGGGGATGGGGAGAGGGGAGTGGGGAGCGGAGAGGGGAGTGAGGAGGAAGGGAATGGGACAGGGGAGTGGGGGATGGGGAGTGGGGAGTGAGGAGGAGGGGAATGGGACAGGGGAGTGGGGGATGGGGAGCGGAGAGGGGAGTGAGGAGGAAGGGAATGGGACAGGGGAGTGGGGAGGGGAGCGAGGAGGAGGGGAATGGGACAGGGGAGCGGAGAGGGGAGCGAGGAGGAGGGGAATGGGACAGGGGAGTGGGGGATGGGGAGAGGGGAGCGGAGAGGGGAGTGAGGAGGAAGGGAATGGGACAGGGGAGTGGGGGATGGGGAGAGGGGAGTGGGGAGCGGAGAGGGGAGTGAGGAGGAAGGGAATGGGACAGGGGAGTGGGGGATGGGGAGAGGGGAGCGGAGAGGGGAGTGGGGAGGAGGGGAATGGAACAGGGGAGTGGGGGATGGGGAGCGGAGAGGGGAGTGAGGAGGAAGGGAATGGGACAGGGGAGTGGGGAGAGAGGAATGGGGGAGCGGAGGGAGAGTGGGGAGGAGGGGAATGGGACGGGAGTGGGGGATGGGGAGAGGGGAGTGGGGAGGAGGGGAATGGGACGGGAGTGGGGGATGGGGAGGAGGGACGGGCCAGTTCTCGGGATCTTGTTCTGCACAATATTGCAATAACAAATGTTGTTCAAATTACTGTGATGTGGTATATTCCTGGCTGACCTGATTAACTTTATCACACCTCGGCAGATAGTCAGGATGATTTAATTTAGTTGTCTGCAATTGTAAGGTACACATGCATTGTTCTCTATCTATATATGCTTTGGCGATTCTGTATCTTTTTACTTCACCCGACGAAGGAGTAGTAAGCTCCGAAAGCTTGTGATTTCAAATAAAACTGTTGGACTATAACCTGGTGTTGTGCGACCTCTCAATTTTGTCCACCCCAGTCCAACACCGGCATCTCTGCATCATGACCACTACGGGGAGAGAGCAGGGGAGCGGCATTCGTTGGACTGCTCTTTCAAAGAGCCGGCACAGGCACGATGGGCCGTATGGCCTCCTACGATTCCACGACTGGTAATTGTTCTTTAATTGTTCCAAATGGGAGAGGTCCCGTGGAGAGGAGCGGCTGCACCGTGCCGTGTCCACCAGCAGGGGGCGACATTGGTCCAGGACTGTCACCCAGGCAGCGGGCGAGAACCTTGCTCTTTAAGGATCAAATAATCACACAGAACAGCAATTATTTTCACTGGGATATATTCTGTCGTTCATTTCCGGCACTCACCGCGATTCTCCCTGAGGTGGGCAGCACCCTCGCCTCTCAGTCAGAAGGTTGTGGGTTCATAGTCCCCTCTCCCAGTGACTTGAGCACAAATATTCCAGGCCGACACTCCCGGTGTCAGTGCTGAGGGAGCGTCACACTGTCGGAGGGGCGGTACTGAGGGAGCGCTGTACTGTCGGAGGGGCAGTACTGAGGGAGCGCTGCACTGTCGGAGGGGCAGTACTGAGGGAGCGCCGCACTGTCGGAGGGGCAGTACTGAGGGACGCTGCACTGTCGGAGGGGCGGTACTGAGGGACGCTGCACTGTCGGAGGGGCAGTACTGAGGGAGCGCCGCACTGTCGGAGGGGCGGTACTGAGGGAGCGCTGCACTGTCGGAGGGGCAGTACTGAGGGACGCTGCACTGTCGGAGGGGCGGTACTGAGGGACGCTGCACTGTCGGAGGGGCGGTACTGAGGGAGTGCTGCACTGTCGGAGGGGCGGTACTGAAGGAGTGCTGCACTGTCGGAGGGGCAGTACTGAGGGAGCGCTGCACTGTTGGAGGGGCGGTACTGAGGGAGCGCTGTACTGTCGGAGGGGCAGTACTGAGAGAGCGCTGCACTGTCGGAGGGGCGGTGCTGAGGGAGTGCTGCACTGTCGGAGGGGCAGTACTGAGGGACGCTGCACTGTCAGAGGGGCGGTACTGAGGGACGCTGCACTGTCGGAGGGGCGGTACTGAGGGAGTGCTGCACTGTCGGAGGGGCAGTACTGAGGGACGCCCGCACTGTCGGAGGGGCAGGTACTGAGGGACGCTGCACTGTCGGAGGGGCGGGTACTGAGGGAGTGCTGCACTGTCGGAGGGGCGGTACTGAGGAGTGCTGCACTGTCGGAGGGGCAGTACTGAGGGAATGCTGCACTGTCGGCGGTGCCGTCTTTCGGATGAGACTTTACACCGAAGGCCCCTCTGCTCACTCAGGTGGATGTCAAAGAACCCATGGCACTATTTCGGTGTCCTGGCCAATATTTATCCCTCAATTAACATCGCTGAAACAGATGATCCGGTCATTATCACATTGCTGTTTGTGGGAGCTTGCTGTGCTCAAATAGGCTGCCGCGTTTCCTACATTACATCAGTGACGACACTTCAAAAGTACGTCATTGGCTGTAAAGCGCTTTGGGACGTCCGGTGGTCGTGAAAGGCGCTATATGAATGCAAGACTTCCTTTTTGTAAATGCAGTTGTAAAAGATCCCTCTGTTGTGTAGCGGTTTGTTACAACTGAGTGGCTTACTCAGCCATTTCAGAAGGCAGTTAAGAGTCAACCGCATTGCTGTGGGTCTGGAGTCACATATCGGCCATCAAACACTCCCAGGGCAGGTACAGCACGGGTTAGATACAGAGTAAAGCTCCCTCTACACTGTCCCATCAAACACTCCCAGGGCAGGTACAGCACTGGTTAGATACAGAGTAAAGCTCCCTCTACACTGTCCCATCAAAAGTCCCAGGGCAGGTACAGCACGGGTTAGATACAGAGTAAAGCTCCCTCTACACTGTCCCATCAAACACTCCCAGGGCCGGTACAGCACGGGTTCGATACAAAGTAAAGCTCCCTCTACACTGTCCCATCAAACGGACCCAGGGCAGATACAAACTGGGTTAGATACAGTCTATAGCTGTTCTTACACTGTCCCTTCAAACAATCCCAGTGTAGCTACAGCAGGGATTAAATACAGAGTATGCTCCCTTAGCAGTGTCCCATCAAACACTCCTGGGGCAGACACAGCACGGGTTAGATAAAAAAGAAAGACTTAACATTCATACAGCGCCTTTCACAACCACCAGACATCCCAAAGCACTTTATAGCCAATTAAGTACTTTTGAAGTGTAGTCACTGTTGTAATGTAGGAAATGTAATCCAAGTACTTTTTAAATGTGATGAGGGTTTCTGCCTCTACCACCCTTTCAGGCAGTGAGTTCCAGACCCCCCACCACCCTCTGGGTGAAAACATTTCTCCTCAACTCCCCTCTAATCCGTCTACCAATTACTTTAAATCTATGCCCCCCCTGGTTATTGTCTTCTCTGCTAAGGGAACAAGGTCCTTCCTATCCACACTATCTAGGTACCTCATAATTTTATACACCTCAATTAAATCGCCCCTCAGCCTCCTCTGTTTCAAAGAAAATAACCCCAGCCCATCCAATCTTTCCTCATAGCTAAAATTCCCCAGTCCTGGCAACATCCTCGTAAATCTCCTCTGTCGCCTCTAGCGCAATCAACAACAACAACTTGTATTTATATAGCGCCTTTAATGCAGTAAAACGTCCCAAGGTGCTGCACAGGAGGATTTTAAGACACAAAATTTGACACCGAGCCACAGAAGGATAAATTAGGGCAGGTGACCAAAAGCTCGGTCAAAGAGGCAGGTTTTAAGGAGCGTCTTAAAGGGGAGAGAGAGGTAGCGAGGCGGAGAGGTTTAGGCAGGGAATTCCAGAGCTTAGGGCCTAGGCAACAGAAGGCACGGCCGCCAAAGGTGGAGCGATTATAATCAGGGATGCTCAAGAGGGCAGAATTAGAGGAATCGCATCTTTCCTGTAATGTGGTGACCAGAACTGTATGCAGTACTCAAGCTGTGGCCTAACTAGTGTTTGATACAGTTCTAGTTCTAGCATACGGTGGCATAGTGGTTAGCACTGGTGCCTCACAGCGCCAGGGACCCGGGTTCGAATCTGGCCTCGGGTGACTGTCTGTGTGGAGTTTGCACATTCTCCCCGTGTCTGCGTGGGTTTCCTCCGGGTGCTCCGGTTTCCTCCCACAGTCCAAAAATGTGCGGGTTAGGTTGATTTGGCTATGATAAATTGACCCTTAGTGTTAGGGGGGGGATTAAATATGTGGGGTTACAGGGATAGGATGGGATATGTTAGGGGGAATTAAATACGTGGGGTTACGGGGATAGGGTGGGATATGTGTCGGTGCAGGCTCGATGGGGATTCTGTGTGAGAAAGCAGGGACAGGGTACTGGATTTGGATGATCAGCCATGATCGTATTGAATGGTGGAGCAGGCTCGATGGGCCGAATGGCCTACTCCTGCTCCTAGTTTCTATGTTTCTATAACCTCACTGCTCTCCGGCTAATAAAGGAAAGTATCCCGTATGCCTCCTTATCTACCTGTCCTGCTACCTTCAGGGATCTGTGGACATGCACTCCAAGGTCCCTTTGTTCCTCTACGCTTCTCAGTGTCCTACCATTTATAGTGTATTCCCATGCCTTGTTAGCCCTCCCCGAATGCATTACCTCACAGTTATCCAGATTGAATTCCATTTGCCACATTTCTGCCTACCTGACCAGTCCATTGATATCTTCCTGCTGCCTACAGTTTTCTTCCTCACTGTCAACCACACGGCCAATTTATGTATCATTTGCAAACTTCTTAATCATGCCCCCTTACACATTGAAGTCTAAATCATTGATATTTACCACAAAAAGCAAGTGACCCAGGACTGAGCCTTGCGGAACCCCACTGGAAACAACCTTCCAGTCACAAAAAAAAAACCATCGACCATTACCCTTTGCTTCCTACCACTGAGCCAATTTTGTATCTAACTTGCCATTTTATTTTGGATCCCATGGGCTTTTACGTTTCTGACCAGTCTGCCATGTGGGAACTTGTCTAAAGCCTTGCTAAAATCCACGTGGACTACATCAAACGCGTTACCCTCATCAACCTGCCTCGTTACCTCTGCAAAAAATTCAATCCAGTTTGTCAGTTAGAACATAAGATCATAAGAAATAGGAGCAGGAGTAGGCCATTCGGCCCCTCGAGCCTGCTCCACCATTCAATGAGATCATGGCTGATCTTCTACCTCAACTCCACTTTCCTGCACTATCCCCATATCCCTTGATTCCCTTAATATTCAAAAGTCTATCGATCTCTGTCTTGAATATACTCAACGACTGAGCCTCCACAGCCCTCTGGGGTAGAGAATTCCAAAGATTCACCACCCTCTGAGTGAAGAAATTTCTCCTCATCTCAGTCCTAAATGACCGACTCCTTATTCTGAGACTGTGACCCCTGGTTCTAGACTCCCCAGCCAGGGGAAACATCCTCCCTGCATCTACCCTGTCAAGCCCTGTAAGAATTTTGTATGTTTCAATGAGATCACCTCTCATTCTTCTAAACTCTCGAGAATATAGGCCTAGTTTACTCAATCTCTCCTCATAGGACAATCCCCCCCATCCCAGGAATCAGTCTGGTGAACCTTCGTTGCACTTCCTCTATGGCAAGTATATCCTTCCTTAGGTAAGGAGACCAAATCTGTACACAGTACTCCAGGTGTGGTCTCACCAAGGCCCTATATAATTGCAGTAAGATGTCTTTACTCTTATACTCAAATCCTCTAATAATAAAGGCCAGTTAGTCAGACACGACCTTCCCTTAACAAATCCATGCTGACTGTCCTTGATTAATCCGTGCCTTTCTAAATGACGATTAATACTGTCCCTCAGAATTTTTTCCAATAATTTGCCCACCACCGAGGTTGGGGTATAGACGGCCGCCATCAGAGAATTCATGAGAATGTGTTTTCCCTGACGCAATTAAGTTTCAGGGTGGGAGAGTGAAAGTCTTTCTAGTAATAAATAAGAAACAAAGGGGGAAAAATTCGGTTGGTTTGCGCCTCCCGTTAGCGCCTTAAGAGGGTGCTAATGGGGCGCAAAGCAACTAGTGCCGAGGCGCAAAGCAACTAGCGCCCGGGCGCGGCGATGTTTGCGCCGCTCGCGAAATTAACCAGACATTTTGCAGCAGCGCTAAACACTACCGCCACGATCTCCTGCGCCGGCAGATCGTGACATCGGTCGAGAGTGCAACGCCCCGGTAGCGCCCCGGAGCGGATATTGAGTGGCGCCCCCTGCCTTACCGCCTGCCGCTAGCGACGACAGGTTGAGGGGAGGATTTTTGCAGTCAAGAAGGGACTGGGGGAGCGCTATTTAAAGGCGGCCGCTTCCTGCCTTTTTTTGTTGGTGACATTTTTGCATCACGCATTCCTCGTGAGAGAGAGAGACTGCAGGAGATATTCAACGCTGTGTTGAGGAGTTTTGGGTACTGAGCAGCACTTTGCAGGTTCTTTCTGGTTTGATCTTCCTTGCATCGATTTAGAAGAGACTGTGGGGGCTGCTCTCTGAGCTCTTTCCCTGGGTCTCTCCATTGTTCTTTCCAGCAGATTAGATGTACAGGTCTCTCCAGGCCGAGATTCAAGGCTGCAATGAGCAGGATGTGGATGGAGAGCAAGATAAACCCTCCCCTTTAAGAACTGGCCGGTGCCATTGTGTGTGTGTTCCATTGCTGACTGACATCACATGAGCTTCGCCAGCGCTCTGAGGTAGCGCCTCGCTCCTCGGCCTTTGCACCTTAAGACAGGTGTGAAGCGCCTGATTTAGCGCTCCAATCACCTCCAGGGGCGATAAAAGTCAAGTTTGCAGTCGGAGGCGATAATTAGCGCCGGGCGCTAATCTTTGCGCCCGGCCGATAATCGCGCCCCAAACGGGGCGACACCGAATTTCTCCCCCAGAGACTTGCATTTAAATAAAAACAGAAAATGTTGGAAGTACCCAGCAGGTCAGGCAGCATCTGTGGAGAGAGAAACAGAGTTAACGGTTCAGGGCACTGACCTTACGTCAGAACCCCTTAACTCTGCTTCTCTCTCCACAGAGGTTGCCTGACCTGCTGAGTATTTCCGGCATTTTTTTGTTTTTATCTCAGATTTCCAGCACCCGCAGTATTTTGCTCTTGCATTTATAGAGCGCCTTTCACGACCACCGGACGTCCCAAAGCGCCGATGAAGTAATTTTGAAGTGTCGTCACTGTTGGAATGTAGGAAATGCGGCAGTTAATTTGCGCACAGCAAGCTCCCACAAACAGCAATGTGATAATGACCAGATCATCTGTTTTAGTGATGTTGATTGAGGTATAAATATTGGCCCCAGGACAGAATAACTCCCCCTGCTCTTCTTCGAAATAGTGCCATGGGATCTTCAATGTCCGCCTGAGAGAGCAGACGGGGCCTCGGTTTAACTTCTCATCCAAAAGACGGCACTTCTGACAGTGCAGCACTCCCTCAGCACTGCACTGCAGTGTCAGCCTAGCTTTATGTGCTCAAGTCTCTGGAGTGGGACTTGAACCCACAACCTTTCTGACTCAGAATTAAGGGTGCTACCCCACTGAGGCTGACACGGTGATCTGAGACCCCGGGCCTAGCTAGGTCATGGAAACCGCTTTTAAACCGACACAAACAC
Organism: Squalus acanthias; assembly: GCA_030390025.1. Lineage (NCBI taxonomy): Eukaryota > Metazoa > Chordata > Chondrichthyes > Squaliformes > Squalidae > Squalus > Squalus acanthias. Next base: position 906,279 of record JASTWF010000060.1, read on the forward strand.
TCCGCCTGTGGCGAACTTCACCAAATTATTTTTCCCCCGATACTTTTATTAATTTACTTTCATTTGCATGTACATAGATCCCTGAAGGCAGCAGGACAGGTAGATAAGGTGGTTAAGAAGGCATACGGGATACTTGCCTTCATTAGCCGAGGCATAGAATATAAGAGCAGGGAGGTTATGATGGAGCTGTACAAAACGCTAGTTAGGCCACAGCTGGAGTACTGTGTGCAGTTCTGGTCTCCACACTATAGGAAGGATGTGATTACATTGGAGAGGGTGCAGAGGAGATTCACCAGGATGTTACCTGGGCTGGAGCGCTTCAGCTATGAAGAGAGACTGGACAGGCTGGGGTTGTTTTCCTTAGAGCAGAGAAGGCTGAGGGGGGGACCTGATTGAGGTGTACAAAATTATGAGGGGCATAGATAGGATAGATAGAAAGGAACTTTTCCCCTTAGTAGAGGGGTGAATAACCAGGGGGCATAGTTTCAAGGTAAGGGGCAGGAGGTTTAGAGGGGATTTGAGGAAAAACTTTTTCACCCAGAGGGTGGTTGGAATCTGGAACTCACTGCCTGAAAGGGTGGTAGAGGCAGGAACCCTCACAACATTCAAGAAGCATTTAGATGAGCACTTGAAACGCCATAGCATACAAGGCTACGGACCAAGTGCTGGAAACTGGGATTAGAATAGACAGGGCTTGATGGCCGGCGCGGACACGATGGGCCGAAGGGCCTCTTTCTGTGCTGTATAACTCTATGACTCTAAATGTTGTAACTGACATTTGATTGATTTCTAATTGCACCTCTGGACTGTCAGCCTCACCAGTCACCTGGCCCTGGTGATTGACGGGAGCTCCGGACCAATAGGAAGAGCGGGGCGGGACTGGAGGACAGTGCGGGCGGCTGGTCCTCCAACCAATCGGAGTGTGTGAGGAGCGGGGCTTGCGGCACCCAGTGGGCGGGGCCGAGCCCGGATCTCCCTCATTGGCTGAAACTCTGCCTCATTGTTGAAGCTGATTTCTCTCAAACTCCAGGAGAAAACTGGACCTTTCTGTTGTGGCTTTGAACAGATGGAACCCTGTGGGGTGGAGCAAACATTGCAACATTTGGCAGTGAAATGGATTCACTCAGGACAGACAGCAGGGATTATTTCAGGAAATAACACAGTGTGGTGAGAAAAGAAATGCAGTGGATGTTGTGTCGATGGATTGTGAAAAGCTGTTCGATAAGGTGCCGGACAGGAGGCTTGTTGATCTAATTAAGGCTGACGGTATTAAAGAGAGTGGGGCAGCGTGGGTAGGCAGTTGGGCAGGCATAAATTGCTATACGGGATTATGATGTGGTTGCATTAACAGAGAGACATGGCTCAAACAAGGCCAGGCATGTGTTCTTGGCAGGGTTACCAAATATTCAGGAATGATAGAGAAGGAATAACAGGAGGGGGCGTGGCAGTATTGACTGAGGATGATGTTACATTTCCCAATAGAGAAAGCATTTACCAGAGGTTCCTCGGCTCAATGTATTTGGCTTGAGTTGAGGAACAGAAGGGGGAGCTGTTACATTGCTGGGAGCTTTTTTTAAGAGCTCCAAACAGTGAGAGGAGCAAGTCTGTCTGCAAATTTTGAAGGCGTGTCACAAAACTGGAGTCGGAATATTAGGAGACATTAATTCCCCTAATATAAACTGGGGAAAACATTGTGCTAAGGGTAGGGAAGGAGAGGAATTTCTGAAATAACAACAGAAAACGCTGGAAAAACTCGGCAGGCCTGGCAGCATCCGTGGAGAGAGAAACAGAGTTAACGTTTCAGGTCGAAGACCTTTCGTCAGAACTGGAAAAAAGCAGGAAATGAAATAGATTTAAGGCAAGGATAAAGCTGGGAAAAGGGGGAGGGGATGAGAGAACAAAAGGAGAGATTAAGAGACATTAAGAGATGATCAAGGCAAGAGGAGGTGTTAATGTAACAGGTTGAGGCTGGATGAAGTGTGAAATGCACTGGCAGAATGAAGGACAGCTGCCAGCTTCTGGGAGGGAAAAAAAAGGGGGGGGGCCAAATAAAAGGGTGGATGAAAAAATAAAATATAAATGTGATAGGGGCCGAGGTTATGATCTGAAATTGTTGAACTCGATGTTGAGTCCAGAGGGCTGTAGCGTGCCTAAACGAAAGATGAGGCGCTGTTCCTCGAGCTTACGCTGAGCTTCCGTGGAACAGTGTAATAGGCCGAGGACGGTGAGGTCAGAGTGGGAGTGAAGCGGACAGTTAAAGTGACATATTTCTGATATGTGCACAGGAGAGCTTTCTCGATCAATCTGTCTCCAGTCAACAACAACAACTTGTATTTATATAGCGCCTTTAACGTCCCAAGGCGCTGCACAGGAGTATTTTAAGACAAAAAATGTGACACCGAGACACATAAGGATGCATTAGGGCAGGTGACCAAAAGCTTGGTCAAAGAGGTAGGTTTTAAAGAGCGTCTTAAAGGAGGAGAGAGAGGTGGAGAGGCGGAGAGGTTTAGGCAGGGAATTCCACAGCTTAGGGCAACAGAAGGCACGGCCACCAAAGGTTGAGCGATTATAATCAGGGATGCTCAAGAGGGCAGAATTAGAGGAGCGCAGATATCTCAGGGTGGGGGGGTTGTGGGGCTGAAGGAGATTACAGAGATAGGATGGTGCGAGGCCATGGAGGGATTTGAAAACAAGGATGAGAATGAGAATTTGAAATGTTGAAAGTCCAACAAGGAAGGGAGTGGTTTTGCATCTAGTTCTGGGAATTGAAGTCGGGCAAGTGGAGGGTGTTACAGTAGGAGATGATCGAGCTAACAGTGACCACAACATCATTCAGTTTAAAGTACTCAGAAGTACCATCGTTCACAGCAAATTACCCAGCTTTCAGGATAACAGCGACCACGACACCACACAACCCTGCCACGGCAACCTCTGCAAGACATGCCAGATCATCAACACAGATACCATCATCACACGTGAGGATACTACCCACCAGGTACATGGTACATACTCATGTGACTCGGCCAACGTTGTCTACCTCATACGTTGCAGGAAAGAATGCACCGCGGCATGGTACATCGGCGAGACCATGCAGACACTGAGACAACGTATGAACGGACACCGCGCAACAATCACCAGGCAGCAGTGTTCCCTCCCAGTCGGGGAACACTTCAGCAGTCAAGGACATACAGCCTCGGATCTGCTGGTAAGCGTTCTCCAAGGCGGCCTTAGAAACACACGACAACGCAAAATCATCGAGCAGAAACTGATAGCCAAGTTCTGCACTCATGAGGACGGCCTCAACCGGGATCTCGGGTTTATGTCACGATACATGACGTGATCCAGACTCAAGTCGTCGTTGGCTTGTTCACAGATGTGATTCCCAGTAAAAAAGTAAAAATTTTAAAGTTTATCGTTCTTTGGTCGGGTCTGCGGGTAGCTGTCTGTAGTGTTCCAGCTTTTGACACGTTAGACCCCCTGTAACTCCACCTCATTGTCTCAGTTGTATCTTGCTATGTCTTTGATGTGGTACCTTCCTGGCTGACCTGATTGCCTTTTGTCACACCTCGGCAGATAAACAGTCAGGATGATTTAAATATAGTCGTCTGCCATTGTAAGTTACACATGCATTGTTCTCTATCTATATATGCTTTGTCGATTCTGTATTTCTTTACTTCACCTGACGAAGGAGCAGCAGCTCCGAAAGCTTGTGATTTCAAATAAAACTGTTGGACTATAACCTGGTGTTGTGCGACTTCTCAGTTTAAAGTAATTATGGAAGAAGACCAGAAAATATCGAGGGTAAAAATGCTCAACTGGGGAAGAGCTAATTTCAGTGATTTAAGAAGGGACCGAGCACAGGTAGATTGGAAAAGGTGATTGCAGGGTAAAGCAGGAACGGGGCAATGGAGGGCGTTCAGGGAAGAGATAGTTCACGTACAAACTAGGCATATTCCTTTGAAGGGAAAAGGGAGAGCATCCAAAGCTCATGTACTTTGGTTAAAAATGAAATAAACCAGAAAAAGGAGGCTTATGATAAATGGTTCTTTTTATTATTCGTTTATGGGATGTGGGCGTCGTTGGCAAGGCCAGCATTTATTGCCCATCCCTAATTGCCCCTTGAGAAGGTGGTGGTGAGCCGCCGCCTTGAACCGCTGCAGTCCGTGTGGTGAAGGTGCTCCCACAGTGCGGTTAGGGAGGGAGTTCCAGGATTTTGACCCAGCGACGATGAAGGAACGGCCGATATATTTCCAAGTCAAGATGGTGCGTGACTTGGAGGGGAACTTGGAGGTGGTGGTGTTCCCATGCGCCTGCTGCCCTTGCACTTCTAGGTGAAGAGGTCGCTGGTTTGGGAGGTGCTGCCGAAGAAGCCTTGGCGAGTTGCTGCAGTGCATCTTGTAGATGGTACACACTGCAGCCGCGGTACGCCGGTGGTGGAGGGAGTGAATGTTTAAGGTTGGTGGATGGGGAGCCAATCAAGCGGGCTGCTTTGTTCCTGGATGGTGTCGAGCTTCTTGAGTGTTGTTGGAGCTGCACTCATCCAGGCGAGTGGAGAGTATTCCATCAAACTCCTGACTTGTGCCTCGTAGGTGGTGGAAAGGCTTTGGGGAGTCAGGAGGTGAGACACTCGCCGCGGAATACCCAGCTGAATGGCCTCCTGCTGTCCTGTAAAATTGCAGGATTGTCGGAGAGAGAGCGATGGACGAGCCTCCATGGGCTGAATTCAAGAATGGTTCCTGGGCTGGCAGCCCCTTTCTGAGCTGCTCTGCTCTTCAACTGTATAGAGTCACAGAGTTGTACAGCACAGAAAGAGGCCCTTCGGCCCATCGTGTCCGCGCCAGCCATCAAGCCCTGTCTATTCTAATCCCATTTTCCAGCACTTGGTCCGTAGCCTTGTATGCTATGGCGTTTCAAGTGCTCATCTAAATGCTTCTTGAATGTTGTGAGGGTTCCTGCCTCTACCACCCTTTCAGGCAGTGAGTTCCAGATTCCAACCACCCTCTGGGTGAAAAAGTTTTTCCTCAAATCCCCTCTAAACCTCCTGCCCCTTCTCTTGAAACTATGCCCCCTGGTTATTGACCCCTCTACTAAGGGGAAAAGTTCCTATCTACCCTATCTATGCCCCTCATAGTTTTGTACACCTCAATCAGGTCCCCCCCTCAGCCTTCTCTGCTCTAAGGAAAACAACCCCAGCCTGTCCCAGTCCCTCTTCATAGCTGAAGCGCTCCAGCCCAGGTAACATCCTGGTGAATCTCCTCTGCACCCTCTCCAATGCAATCACATCCTTCCTATAGTGTGGCGACCAGAACTGCACACAGTATTCCAGCTGTGGCCTAACTAGCGTTTTGTACAGCTCCATCATAACCTCCCTATCCTTGGTCATCCATTGCCTTCCTTTGCCCTTTCTTCCATTGCTTAAGATACCCTGGCTCTGATGGTGAAGGCATTTCAGCCCAAACTACAAGTTCAAACTACAAGCTAACCCTGCAGCGTCCACTGCCCATCCCCCGACCCCGCCGTGTCTTTGTTCTCACTGAGCTCTTTCAACGGCCGGAACTCTGCTGAAACTTGACTTCCATCACCTGGACTCCTCCGCCGACATGACTACGCTGCTCTACTGACTACACTGTTTGACTCAGCGGCCGTGGCGCTGCTCTGCCTTTTCAGTCGCTTCAAGACTTATGCTGCGGAATTGCTTTTGTCAACTTGGTTTCCGATCTCCCGGACTTCTCTGGAGATCTAGACAACGTTTCAGCTTTGAACGACGCGGGATTACACCGCTACGCTTCTGCACTGGATTACACTGCAAGACGTAACTGCTGTGCCTCTCTATCTCTGCTGCTAAAAGATTTTTTTAACTTTTAAACTGCGGCTGTGTCTCTGCTGGTTTTTCAGCTCTGCACCACCACCACCTTTGATGCCCTAGTCCCTATTAAAACAATTACTCTCTCTCACCCGGGCCGTTCCCCCTTGGTGCGGCCCTCATCTTCGCTCCCTTAAGTCCAAGGGACGCAGACTTGAACGGATATGGCGGACAACTGGTTTAGCCATTCACCGCCAGATCTGGCTGGACCACATAAAGCATTATCGGGTCCTGCTCTCGTCTGCCAAAACTGCTCACTATTCCAGGATCATCCTGGAGTGCAAAGATAAACCCCGGCTTCTATTCTCCACTAACCATCTTCTTTAACCCCTCTCTCCTGTCTCCTCCACCCGCACCTCCGACAACAAGTGTGAGGAGCTCATGGATTTCTTTGTCTCTAAGATTGAGACCATCCGTTCAGCTGCCTCTGCCACTTCCCTTCCTTCCCCTAGCCCACTGGACCAAACTTCCTCTCAGGTTCCCCTCTGCCCTAGCCCTGAACTCACAACTTTCTCCAGTTTCTCTCCGATCTCCCCTCATGACCTCTCCGCGCTCATCTTGTCCATGAGACCCACTTCCTGCTCCCTCGACCCTATTCCCACTAAACTGCTGACCACCCAACCTCCTTTTCTGGCTCCCATGTTAGCTGATATTGTTAATGGTTCTCTCTCCTCAGGTACTAACCCCCTCTCCCTCAAATCTCTCGTCATCACCCGCTCCTCAAAAACCAACCCTTAACCCCTCCGTCCTTGCAAACTACCATCCCATCTCCAACCTCCCTTTCCTCTCCAAAGTCCTTGAACGTGTTGTCGCCCCCCAAATCCGTGCCCATCTTTCCCGAACTCCATGTCTGAATCCCTCCAATCAGGTTTCTCCGCCCTTGCCACAGTACCGAAATGGCTCTCATCAAAGTCACAAATGGCATCCTTTATGACTGTGACAAGGATAAACTATCCCTCCTCGTCCTTCTGACTTGTCTGCAGCCTTTGACACGGTTGACCACTCCATCCTTCTCCAACGCCTCTCCACCATCGTCCAGCTGGGTGGGACTGCACTCGCCTGGTTCCATTCTTATCTATCTAATCGTAGCCAGAGAATCACCTGCAACGGCTTCTCTTCCCGCTCCCGCATCGTTACCTCTGGTGTCCCCCAAGGATCTATCCTCGGCCCCCTCCTATTTCTCATCTACATGCTGCCCCTTGACGACATCATCCGAAAACACAGCGTCAGTTTCCACATGTACGCTGACGACACCCAGCTCTACCTCACCACCACCTCTCTCGACCCCTCCACGGTCTCTAAATTGTCAGACTGCTTGTCCGACATACAGTTCTGGATGAGCAGAAATTTTCTCCAATTAAATACTGGGAAGACCGAAGCAATTATTTTCGGTCCCTGCCACAAACTCCATTCCCTAGCCACTGACTCCATCCCTCTCCCTAACATCTGTGAGGCTGAACCACACTGTTCGCAACCTTGGTGTCATATTTGACCCTGAAATGAGCTTCCGACCACATATCCGCAGCACAACAAAGACCGCCTACTTCCACCTCCGTGACATCGCCCGTCTCCGCCCTTGCCTCAGCTCATCCGCTGCTGAAACCCTCATCCCTACCTTTGTTACCTCTAGACTTGACTATTCCAATGCACTCCTGGCCGGCCTCCCACATTCCACCCTACGTAAACTTGAGGTCATCCAAAACTCGGCTGCCCGTGTCCTAACTCGCACCAAGTCCCGTTCACCCATCACCCCTGTGCTCGCTGACCTACATTGGCTCCCGGTTAAGCAACGCATCGATTTCAAAATTCTCATCCTTGTTTTCAAATCCCTCCCTATCTCTGTAATCTCCTTCAACCCCACAACCACCTCCCCCCGCCCGCCCCCGCCCGAGATATCTGCGCTCCTCTAATTCTGCCCTCTTGAGCATCCCTGATTATAATCGCTCAACTATGCCTTCAGCTGCCTGGGCCCTAAGCTCTGGAATTCCCTCCCTAAACCTCTCCGCCTCTCTCTCCTCCTTTAAGACGCTCCTTAAAACCTACTTCTTTGACCAAGCTTTTGGTCACCTGCCCTAATTTATCCTTATGTGGTTCGGTGTCAAATTTTTTGTCTTATAATACTCCTGTGCAACGCCTTGGGACGTTTTACTACATTAAAGGCGCTATATAAATACAAGTTGTTGTTGTTAGTTGTAGAGATCAGAATCGAGAAATAATAAAAGAATCTATTTGTATTAAGTTCCTTTTTTTTTTAAATTATCCTCCATAGTTGAAACTCTAAACCTGGAACTCTGCAGATGGCGAACAGTACACTTTCTGTACAGAGGTCGGTGAGCAGCCGGGCTATTCATTGTTTACATGTAGAGTTTAAAGTCATCTGTTAACCAACCAGAATAATACATTCTGAGCCTTGCGAAACCCGATGGCCAGCCTGACGCTCTCGGGATCACAAGCGTCAGATGAGAGATGAATGTTTCGAACGTCTTGGTAACGGGAGGTGAAAACTGGCGCAAAGTTCAACAAGATCACGTGGAATCGGGAGTTGAAGACAGGAGACACCTGGGAGGGTTGAGCTCACTGACTGTAATGAGTTTCGAAGAATGCGAGGGGATCTCATTGAAACTTATAAAATTCTAACAGGGCTGGACAGACTAGATGCAGGAAGGATGTTCCCGATGGCGGGGGAGTCCAGAACCAGGGGTCATAATCTAAGGATAAGGGGTAAGCCATTTCGGACTGAGATGAGGAGGAATTTCTTCACCCAGAGAGTGGTGAACCTGTGGAATTCTCCAGCACACAAGGCAGTTGAGGCCAATTCATTAAATATATTCAAGAAGGAGTTAGATATATTTCTTAAGGCTAAAGGGATCAAGGGATATGGGGAGAAAGCAGGGACAGGGTACTGAATTTGGATGATCAGCCATGATCGCATTGAATGGCGGAGCAGGCTCGAGGGGGCGAATGGCCAACCCCTGCTCCTATCTTCTATGAGTGTATGAGGAGTGTATCTTGTGCGACAAAGCACCCTTTGTAATCTCGGCATTAGCCACGAGTCTAACATTTACACAGGATTACACAGGATATACGGCACAGAAACAGGCCATTCGGCCCAACCAGTCCATGCCGGCGTTTATGCTCCACTCGAGCCGCCTCCTGTCTTTCCCCATCTAACTATCAGCATAACCCTCTATTCCCTTCTCCCTCATATACTTAACTAGCCTCCCCTTAATTGCATCTATACTATTCGCTTCAACCACTCCCTGTGGTAGCGAGTTCCACATTCTCACCACTCTCTGGGTAAAGAAGTTTCTTCTGAATTCCCTATTTGATTTCTTGGTGACTATCTTATATTGATGGCCTCCAGTTAGACTCTCAGAATGGTTACAGCATAGAAGGAGGCCATTTCGGCCCGTCGAGCCCGTGCCGGCTCTCTGCAACAGCACTTCAGCTAGTCCCACTGCCCCCGCCCTTTCCCCGTAGCCCTGTAAATTTTTTTCCTTCAGGTACTTATCCAACTCCCTTTTGAAAGCCATGATTGAACCTGCCTCCACCACCCTTTCAGGCAGTGCATTCCAGATCCTAACCACTCGCTGCGTAAAACGTTTTTCCCCATGTCACCTTTGATTCTTCTGCCAATCACCTTAAATCGGTGTCCTCTGGTTCTTGACCCTTCCGCCAATGGAAACAGTTTCTCTCTCTCTACTCTGTCCAGACACCTCATGATTCTGAACACCTCTATCAAATCTCCTCTCAATCTTCTCTGCTCCAAGGAGAACAACCCCAGCTTCTCCAGTCTATCCACGTAACTGAAGTCTCTCATCCCTGGAACCATTCCCGTAAATCTTTTCCACACCCTCTCTAAACCTTCACATCCTTCCTAAAGTGCGGTGCCCAGAATTGGACACAATACTCCAGTTGAGGCCGAACCAGTGTTTTAGAACGGTTCATTATAACTTCCTTGCTTTTGTACTCTGTGCCTCTACTTATAAAGCCCAGGATCCCGTAAGCTTTTTTAACCGCTTTCTCAACCTGCCCTGCCACCTTCAATGATTTGTGCACATAAACCCCCAGGTCTCTCTGTTCATGCACCCCCTTTTAGAATTGTACCCTTTAATTTATATTGCCTCTCCTCATTCTTCCTACCAAAATGTATCACTTTACACTTTTCTGCATTAAATTTCATCTGCCATGTGTCCGTCCATTCCACCAGCCTGTCTCTGTCCTCTTGAAGTCTATCACTCTCCTCCTCACTGTTCACTATACTTCCAAGTTTTGTCTCATCTGCAAATTTTGAAATTGTGCCCTGTACACCCACGTCTAAGTCATTAATATATATCAAGAAAAGCAGTGGTCCTAGAACTGACCCCTGGGGAACACCACTGTATACCTTCCTCCAGTCTGAAAAACAACCGTTCACCACTACTCTCTGTTTCCTGTCACTTAGCCAATTTCATATCCATGCTGCCACTGTCCCTTTTATTCCATGGGCTTCAACTTTGCTGGCAAGCCTATTATGTGGCACTTTATCAAACGCCTTTTGGAAGTCCATGTACACCACATCAACCTCATTGCCCTCATCAACCCTCCCTGTTACCTCATTAAAACACTTGATCAAGTTAGTTAAACACGATTTGCCTTTAACAAATCCGTGCTGGCATTCCTTAATTAATCCACACTTGTCCAAGTGACTGTTAATTTTGTCCCGGATTATCGTTTCTAAAAGATTCCCCACCATCGAGGTTAAACTGACTGGCCTGTAGTTGCTGGGTTTATCCTTACACCCTTTATTGAACAAGGATGTAATATTTGCAATTCTCCAGTCCTCTGGCACCACCCCCGTATCCAAGGAGGATTGGAAGATTGTGGCCAGTACCTCTGCAATTTCCACCTTTACTTCCCTCAGCATCCTAGGATGCATCCCATCCTGTCCTGGTGACTTATCTACTTTAAGTACAGCCAGCCTTTCTAGTACCTCCTCTTCATCAATTTTTATCCCATCCAGTATCTCAACTACCTCCTCTTTCACGGACTTTGGCAGCATCTTCTTCCTTGGTAAAGACAGATGCAAAGTACTCATTTAGTACCTCAGCCATGTCATCTGCCTCCATGCATAGGTCTCCTTTTGGTCCCTAATCGGCCCCACCCCTCCTCTTACTACCCGTTTACTATTTATATGCCTATAGAAGACTTTTGGATTTCCTTTTATGTTAGCTGCCAATCTATTCTCATACTTTCTCTTTGCCCCTCATTTCCTTTTTCACTTCCCCTCTGAACTTTCTATATTCAGCCTGGTTCTCACTTGTATTCTCAACCTGACATCTGTCATACTCCCCCTTTTTCTGCTTCATCTTACTCTCTATCTCTTTCATCATCCAGGGAGCTCTGGCTTTGGCTGCCCTACCTTTCCCCCCTCGTGGGAATATACCTTGACTGTACCCGAACCATTTTCAATTCCAGTTTTGCCTGCCAATCTTAGATTCCAGTTTACCCGGGCCAGGTCTGTTCTCAACCCACTGAAACTGGCCCTCCTCCAATTAAGTATTTTTACTCTAGATTGCTCCCTGTCCTTTTCCATAGCTAATCTAAACCTTATGATACTATGATCACTCTTCCCAAATGTTCCCCTCCTGACACTTGCTCCACTTGACCCACCTCATTCTCCAGAACCAGATCCAGCAATGCCTTGTTCCTCATTGGGCCGGAAACGTACTGATCAAGAAAGTTCTCCTGAACACACTTCAGAAATTCTTCCCCTTCTCTGCCCTTTACACTATTATGATCCCAGTCTATATTAGGATAGTTGAAGTCCCCCATTATCACTACTCTATAGTTCTTGCACTTCTCTGTAATTTCTCTGCAAATTTGCTCCTCCATATCTTTCCCACTATTTGGTGGTCTATAGAATACACCCAGTAGTGTAGTGGCACCTCGATTATTTCTTAATTCTAACCAGATAGATTCTGTCCTTGACCCCTCCAGGACATGCTCTCTCTCCAGCACCAATATTCTCTTTAATCAATACTGCCACACCACCTCCTATCTTTCCTTCCCACCTTATATCCAGGAATATTTAGTACCCAATCCTGCCTTTTTTTGAGCCAGGTCTCCACTATCTCCATGACATCATATTCCCGTCTGTCTATTTGTGCCTGCAGCAAACCAACCTTATTTACCACACTTTGTGCATTCACACACATGCACTGTAAACCTATCTTAGACCTTCTTGTATTCTCTCTTAGTCTGACCCCACCTAATAACTTACTGTTTCTTACTCTAGTGCTATCTGTCTCTCCCAAGCCTTTGTGCACCTTGTTTCCCCTTTCTAATGCTACATCCTGGTGCTCATCCCCCTGCCAAATTAGTTTAAACCCACCCCAACAGCACTAGCAAACCCCCCTGCAAGGACATTGGTTCCGGCCCTGTTGAGCTGCAACCCGTCCGGCCTGTACAGGTCCCACCTCCCCCAGAACCAGTCCCAATGTCCCAGGAATCTAAAGCCCTCCCTCCTGCACCATCTCTCCAGCCACGCATTCATCTGCTCTATCCTCCTATTTCTATACTCACTAGCTCGTGGCACCGGGAGTAATCCAGAGGTCCTGCTTTTTAATCTCTTTCCCAGCTCCCTAAAATCTGCCTGCAGGACCTCATACCTCTTTCTACCTATGTCATTGATACCGATATGGACCATGATCTCTGGCTGTTCAGCCTCCCCCCTCAGAATGTTCTGCAGCTGCTCAGTGACATCCTTAACCCTGGCACCAGGGAGGCAACATACCATCCTGGAATCACGTCTGCGGCCGCAGAAACGCCTGTCTGCCCCCCCATCTATTGAATCTCCTATCACTATTGCTTTCCCAATCTTCCTCCTCCCCCCCACCCTGTGCAGCTGAGCCACCCGTGGTGCCCTGGACTTGGCTCTGGCTGTACTCCCCAGAGGAACCATCACCCTCACCAGTACTCAGCACAGAATACTGGTTGGAGAGCGAGATGCACTCCGGGGACTCCTGCACTACCTGCCTGGTCCTCCTCTTCTGTCTGGCAGTCACCCATTCCCTCTCTGCCTGCGCACTCATTTAGCTGCGGGGTGACCACCTCCTGAAACGTGCTGTCCGCGGAGCTCTCAGCCTCGCGGATGCACCGCAGTGACGCCAGCTGCTGCTCAAGCTCCGAAACCCGGAGCTCGAGCGCCTCCGGCTGACCACACCTCCTGCACACGTGGTTGTCCAGGACACGGGAAGCGTCCTGGAGTTCTCGATGTGCATTCCCAAGAGTTTTGCTCTTCCCCACAAGTGGAAACACTCTCTCTGTATCCACTCTATCAAAACCTTTCATAATTTTAAAGACCTCTACTAGGTCACCCCTCAGTCTTCTCTTTCCCATGAGAAAAGAGACCCAGTCTGTCCATCCTTTCCTGATGGGGATACCCTCTCATTTCTGGTATCACCCTTGTAAATCTTCTCTGCACCCTCTCCAGTGCCTCTATATCCTTTTTATAATATGGCGACCGGAATTGTACGCAGTGCTCCAAGAGTGGTCTAACCAAGGTTCGATACAAGTTTAGCAGAACTTCACTACTTTTCAATTCTATCCCTCTAGAAATAAACCCTAGTGCTTGGTTTGCATTTTTTATGGCCTTGCTAACCTGTGGCGCTACTTTTATTGATTCCGAGTTCCCTTGCTCCTCTACCCCATTTAGATTTTTATTTTCCCCCCAAGTAATATGTGACCTCCCTATTTTTCTTACCAAAATGTAATACCTCACATTTATCGGTGTTGAAATTCACTCGCCAATTACATACCCATTCTGAACGTTTATTAATGACTTAACTTTTAATAAACTGCAAGTTTTTTTTACTCTGTATCCAAGAACTAATTCCTTAGGCATAAAGACACTACAAGTATTAAAAAAAATATGCATTTCTAACACATGGATAGGGGAGCAGTGCTTCAGACAGTGAGAGGAAGGGGAGAAAATAATCATCTCATTAATGGGGAGGGAGATTTTTTTTAAAAGGCCTTGAATTAGGACAGTACTGAGGCTGTGTGTCAGACACGGGAGGGTGGATGGGTCGGGTAAAAAAAAAAAAATGTCCAGTGTTCAGTTATCCTCCTGTCGGAATCAGCAATCATAGAATGGTTCCAGCACAGAAGGAGGCCATTCGGCCAGTCGAGCCCGTGCCGGCTCTCTGAAAGAGCACTTCAGCTAGTCCCACTCCCCCACCCTTCCCTCGTAGCCCTGCCACTTTTTTTCCTTCAGGTACTCATCCAATTCCCTTTTGAAAGCTACGATTGAGTCTGCCTCCACCACCCTTTCAGGCAGTGCATTCCCGATCATAACCACTCGCTGCGTAAAAAAGGTTTTCCTCGCGTCGCCTTTGGTTCTTCTGCTGATCACCTTAAATCTGTGTCCTCTGGTTCTCGACCCTTCCGCCAATGGGAACAGCTTCTATCTACTCTGTCCAGACCCCTCATGATTTTGAACACCTCTATCAAATCTCCTCTCAACCTTCTCTGCTCTAAGGAGACAACCACCCTTCAGCACCTTCTCCAAGGCCTTCACATCCTTCCTAAAGTGCGGTGCCCAGAATTGGACACGGTACTCCAGTTGAGGCCGAACCAATGCCTTATAGCTGCTGTGAAAGTGCAGAGGGGCTGCTCGGGCAGGTCTTTGCTGAGTTCCAGTGACACTCTCAGGTGTGTGGGACGCCGCAAACTAACTTAAACACTGAGCTGTGGGCAGGGAGCGGAGGTGGGAGAGGAAGCACACAGGGCTACGATCGCGCCACATCCTCCCACCTGCTCTTCACTGTCTTTATAAAATGGAGCTGGAACGGCTGTGACTCAGACCCAGGGCTGACATATCGAGCACACTGAACAAAAATCTTGGGACACTCCCTGTCCCTCCGATTCTGTGGAGAAGCTAATCACCTTTGGGTTTAAAGTTGCGATCATCGAGGTGACGGATGTCAGAAACGGAGAATGGGGCATTTTACCAGTGAGCACCTAATGTTCCATCAAACACTCCCAGGGCAGGTACAGCACGGTTTAGATACAGAGTAAAGCTCCCTCTACACTGTCCCATCAAACACTCCCAGGGCAGGTACAGCACGGGTCAGATACAGAGTAAAGCTCCCTCTACACTGTCCCATCAAACACTCCTGGGTGTAACAAAAATCAAAAACTGTAGACACAGGAAATCTTAACTGAAAACAGACAATGCTGGAAACACTGAGCAAGTCCGGCAACATCTGTAAAGAACGGAAAAATGTTGACATCTTCAGGTACAGCCCTTCAATGGAATCTGTAAAAAGGCTCAGTGAAACCCCTCTGCCCAAGATAAGGAGACAGTGATTCTAATCTCCCCTTGCTGGATATAAACCAACCCCACTGACACCAATCTCCTCCTGTCTGATATAAACCAACCCCACTGACACCAATCTCCTCCTGTCTGATATAAACCAACCCCACAGTCACTGACACCAATCTCCTCCTGTCTGATATAAACCAACCCCACAGTCACTGACACCAATCTCCTCCTGTCTGATATAAACCAACCCCACAGTCCCTGACACCGATCTCCTCCTGTCTGATATAAACCAACCCCACAGTCAGTGACACCAATCTCCTCCTGTCTGATATAAACCAACCCCACAGTCACTGACACCAATCTCCTCCTGTCTGATATAAACCAACCCCACAGTCAGTGACACCAATCTCCTCCTGTCTGATATAAACCAACCCCACAGTCACTGACACCAATCTCCTCCTGTCTGATATAAACCAACCCCACAGTCCCTGACACCGATCTCCTCCTGTCTGATATAAACCAACCCCACAGTCAGTGACACCAATCTCCTCCTGTCTGATATAAACCAACCCCACAGTCACTGACACCAATCTCCTCCTGTCTGATATAAACCAACCCCACAGTCAGTGACACCAATCTCCTCCTGTCTGATATAAACCAACCCCACAGTCACTGACACCAATCTCCTCCTGTCTGATATAAACCAACCCCACAGTCCCTGACACCAATCTCCTCCTGTCTGATATAAACCAACCCCAGTCACTGACACCAATCTCCTCCTGTCTGATATAAACCAACCCCAGTCGGTGACACCAATCTCCTCCTGTCTGATATAAACCAACCCCACAGTCGGTGACACCGATCTCCTCCTGTCTGATATAAACCAACCCCACAGTCATTGACACCAATCTCCTCCTGTCTGATATAAACCAACCCCACAGTCACTGACACCAAACTCCTCCTGTCTGATATAAACCAACCCCACAGTCACTGACACCAATCTCCTCCTGTCTGATATAAACCAACCCCAGTCACTGACACCAATCTCCTCCTGTCTGATATAAACCAGCCCCACAGTCACTGACACCAATCTCCTCCTGTCTGATATAAACCAGGAAAAGGTAGTGGAAAGGGCTGTGGATGCTGGGGGGTCAAGTAAAATTCTCAAAACTGAGCTCGATAGATTTTTGTTGCGTAATGTTATCAAGGACTACCGATCAAAGGCAGGTTAACGGAGTTGATGTAAAGATCAGCCATGATCAGACTGAATCATGGAACAGGCTTGAAGGCCTGAATTGCCTACTCTTCTTTCAATTATCCAACCCCTGCAGTCACTTGTGACCTCGCTGGTGTGTGAGCAGGATAGATGACTGAGTGAATCCCTTCCCACACTCAGAGCAGGTGAACGACCGCTCCCCAGTGCGAGTGCGTTGGTGTCTTGTCAGATCATGACTTCTTGTAATGCTCTTCTCGCAGTCAGAACGTTTAAAAGGTCTCTTATCAGAGTGAATAAGTTGGTGCGCAGTGAGGTTGGATAACTGAGTGAATCCCTTCCCGCAGACGGAGCAGGTGAACGGCCTCTCCCCAGTGTGAACTCGCTGGTGTCTGAGAAGGTGAGCTGAGTGAGTGAATCCCTTCCCGCACACGGAGCAGGTGAACGGTCTCTCCCCGGTGCGAGTGCATTGATGTGTCAGCAGTTCCTTGGTGCTTTTAAAGCTATTTCCGCAGTCCGAAGATTTAAAAGGTCTCTTGTCAGCGTGAACTCGCTGGTGTGTCAGCAGACTGGTTGAAACAGTGAATCCCTTCCCACACTCGGAGCAGGTAAACGGCCGCTCCCCAGTGTGAACTCGCTGGTGTGTCAGAAGGTGGGTTAACTGAGTGAAACCCTTCCCACACTCGGAGCAGGTGAACGGCCTCTCCCCAGTGTGAACTCGCTGGTGTGTCAGAAGGTTGGAGGAACTTATAAATCCCTTCCCACACACGGAGCAGGTGAACGGCCTCTCCCCGGTGTGAACTCGCTGGTGTGTCAGATGGTGGGATAATTGAGTAAATCTCTTGCCGCACACGGAACAGCTGAACGGCCTCTCGCCACTGTGAAGACGCTGGTGAGTCAGCAAGTTGGCTGAACTTGTGAATCCCTTCCCACACTCCGAGCAGGTGAACGGCCTCTCCCCAGTGTGAACTCGCTGGTGTGTCAGCAGGGTGGATGACTGAGTAAATCCCTTCCCACACAAGGGGCAGGTGAACGGCCTCTCCCCAGTGTGAATCCACTGGTGCGTCAGCATATTGGACAGCCGTGCGAATCCTTTCCCACACACAGAGCAGCTGAACGGCCTCTCCCCGGTGTGAACTCGCTGGTGTGTCAGCAGGGTGGATGACTGAGTGAATCCCTTCCCACACTCGGGGCAGGTGAACGGCCTCTCCCCGGTGTGACTGCGCCGGTGAATTTCCAGCTGGGACGGGTAACTGAATTTCTTCCCACAGTCCCCACATTTACACGGTTTCTCCATGGTGCAGGTGTCCTTGTGTCTCTCCAAGTTGGACGATCAGCTGAAGCCTCGTCCACACACAGAACACGTGTACAGTGTTGCCCCGCTGTGAATGGTGCGATGTTTTTTCAGGCGGTGTAACTGGTTAAGGCTCTTTCCACAGTCAGTGCACTGGAACACTCTCACTCGGGTGTGTGTTTCTCGGTGCTTTTCCAGTCACACTGATGTTTGGAATCTTTCCCCACAGGCAGAACAGGCAAACATTTCCCCTTCCACATTCAAAGGCCGATGTTATTCCAATCCTGATGAATCGAGCGACTCTGTCAGATCTGGACGTGATGTTTGGTTTGAGTTTCCCGACTGCAAATCCTCCCCTTCTAATACCCTGTAAAAGGAGTTCACAAAACTCATCACTGTGAGTACATGACAGAAATTCAGAACAGACAATTCTAGTTTCTATGGAACACTCTTTCCTCTCTCGTCCCTCTCAAGCTATAAATCCCCGTCCCACACACTCTCCCTCCATTCTCACTCTGCTGCACCTTACGTTTGCACTCCCGATTCTCTCCTGAAGGTGCCCATTCTCGCTGCTCTACGGGTCAGAACTTGATGGTTCCTGTTCAGGACACAGACAACTGCAATGCTTCATACAGGCTGCTAGGTACGATATATAAATCCTATATTACTGGAGTAAAAATAATATACACGTACTCGCTGAAGTGCCTTTGCAGAGCGCCAGCACGGGCTCGACGAGCCGACTGGCCTCCTTCTGTGCTGTAACCATTCTATGATTCTGTATTACTAGACTGAAACTATGTATAGTATACAGTGTTATATTACTAGACTAGAAATAATATATAATGTATCTACAATACTAGATTAGAATATATAATGTATCTACAAAACTATAATACTAGACTATAAATAATATATAAAGGGCCAGAAATTCAGGTCGGAGGCTTCCCGCGGGTGCAAGTCCCCGACCTGCACTTACCTAGCGCGCCTGCCGTTGTGCTGTGGGCCCGCGTGGGATTCCGATCCTGGGCCTCCTCCAGCGGCCGGCGCGCAGTGCTTGCGTATCCCAGGGGCGCAGTTAGTTCGAAGCGTCCCCTGGGATCACGTGGGCCATGGGGAGCCAATCGGAGCAGGGAATCTCCATTCATAGATTTGACAAGAAGACCTGTCAAATCTGTGAATAAAGATCGGCCCCAAAACCTCACTAAAACTTCAAATAATTTTTTTTTTTAAATCACATTTTTAAAATAACTATAAATTACACAAAATAACTATTTTAAACAATAATTTAAATTTTTGAAAAAATTAATTACAGTTTTTAACAGGGCTAAAAATAAACTTACCTTTCTTTAAAGTATTTAAAAATAATAAACCTGTGGAAAAATGTTTTAATTTTAGTTAATTCACCACTTGCCTTGTTAAAAGCAGGCCTTGCGCCTGCTTTTTCCCCCGCGCAGCTGCCGGGGACTTACCCTCATACAAAAACCTGAAAAAAAAACGGAAGTTCACTGCGTGCGCGCTGCCTCTCCGGCGCACACGTTTGACCTCCGAACCCCTTCCTTCAAGGGAACGGAAGTTCCAGTTTCCAGCGCATGCGCGAAACCGGCATTTTCATTGGGTCTACGGGTGAGTACACAGCGCGTACTCACCCGTGGAGACCCGAATTTCTGACCCATATCTACAATATTATAATACTAGATTAGAAATAATAAATAATGTAGCTACAATACTATAATACTAGACTAGAAATAATATAACATATGTACTTTATTATTATACCACAAATAACATACTATATAATGATACTAGAAATATCGATGCACTATATTACTATAGTACAGTATAGAAACCACCCCTTTAATTGTGAATAGAAAAGAAAAAAAAGACTTGCATTTATATAGCGCCTTGCACGACCACCGGACGTCCCAAAGCGCTTTACAGCCAATGAAGTACTTTTGGAGTGCAGTCACTGTTGTAATGTAGGAAA
The DNA here is from genome assembly GCA_030390025.1 of Squalus acanthias. NCBI lineage: Eukaryota > Metazoa > Chordata > Chondrichthyes > Squaliformes > Squalidae > Squalus > Squalus acanthias. The sequence goes on from JASTWF010000060.1 coordinate 925,940, forward strand.
CGCGGCAGCCCAATTCACGCACAGCAAGCTCCCACAAACAGCAATGTGATAACTGACCGGATCATCTGGGGTTTTTTTTTGTTTTGTTGATAGGAAGGATGCTATCCCCTTTTTCAGCTTCACAAATAAATCTGTCGAACTGAGGCAGCAATCCCTTTAACTGCAGACTCTACAGAGAGAGAGAGAGAGAGAGAGGAGATAGGCCGCGGTCCTTCCTTTCAGAAGCCTCCACCCTCTCTGCATTCACTTCCTTTCCCTGCAGTTCCTGCAATTAAGAATTTAAAGCCAGAGGCAAGAAAAAAGAAGAAATGGGTGGGTGGGAAGTGCTTTACTCACTGATGTCTGAGCCACAGGACAGAGGAGGAGGAGGAGCTTTTAGTGGCTGTGCTAAATCTGCATTAAGAGTTGCTGAGACTGCACCAGGTTTTGCTGATCAGCGAGCACCAGGAAGCAGGCAGCAGCCGCCCTGGACAATGAGGCGACTCCCAGCGCCCCGATTGGCTGGAGGACCGCCGGCTCCTTCCGGTCCTCCAGCGCTTCCCATTGGTCGGCAGCTCACGCAGCGCGCTGGCGTCACGCGGGGATGGTGGAGAGGGGGACGGGGCAGCGAGTCCAAGTCAGGGAGTGGGAAAGTACAAGAAATAAAGATCAATCCCGGTCCAAACTCGGTGCTTACAAATCCCGCTTCCCACCCCCCGACAGCTCGCCCCACTTTATTCAAACCCCAGCCCTCGGTTTCCTCGAAGCCCCCGGGCGTCGCCCCGGCAACAGCCAGTCCTTCGCATGCGCACTGGGCGCCGCTGATAGGAGAGATAGGGCGTATTCCCAGCCGCGGGGGATTCTGGGCTGGGGCGGCCGCCATGGGAGCCCAGCCCAGAATCCCAGAACGGTTGCAGCACAGGAGCAAGGCATTCAGCCCCTTCAGCCTGTTACATAGGAACAGGAGGAAGGCATTCACCCCTTCAGCCTGTTACATAAGAACAGGAGGAAAACATTCAGCCCCTTCAGTCTGTTACATAGGAACAGGAGGAAGGCATTCACCCCTTCAGCCTGTTACATAAGAACAGGAGGAAAACATTCAGCCCCTTCAGTCTGTTACATAGGAACAGGAGCAAAGCATTCAGCCCCTTCAGTCTGTTACATAGGAACAGGAGAAGACTATTCAGTCCTTTCAGCCTGTTACATAGGAACAGGAGGAGGCCATTCAGCCCCTTCAGTCTGTTACATAAGAACAGGAGGAGGCCATTCAGCCCCTTCATAGAATCATAGAATGGTTACAGCACGGAAGAAGGCCATTCGACCCGTCAAGCCCGTGCCGACTCTCAGCTAGTCCCACTCCCCCCGCCCTTTCCCCGTAACCCTGCAATTTTTTCCCTTCAGATACTTATCCAATTCTCTTTTGAAAGATAAGATTGAGTCTGCCTCCACCACCCTTTCAGGCAGTGCATTCCAGATCTTAACCACTCGCTGCGTAAAAAAGTTTTTTCTTACGTCGCCTTTGGTTCTTTTGCCAATCACCTTCAATCTGTGTCCTCTGGTTCTTGACCCTTCTGCCAATGGAAACAGTTTGTCTCCATCTACTCTGTCCAGACCCCTCATGATTTTGAACACCTCTATCAAATCTTATCTCAATCTTCTCTGCTCCAAGGAGAACAACCCCAGCTTCTCCAGTCTATCAATGTAACTGAAGTTCCTCATTCCTGGAATCATTCTCGTAAATCTTTTCTGCACCTTCTCTAAGGCCTTCACAGTGTGGTGCCCAGAATTGGACACAGTACTCCAGTTGGGACCGAACCAGTGTTTTACAGGTTCATCATAATTTCCAAACTTTTGTACTCTATATCTCTATTTATGTAGCCCAGGATCCCGTAAGCCTTTTTAACTGCTTTCTCAACTTGCCCTGCCACCTTCAACGATTTGTGCAAATATACCCCCAGGTCTCTCTGTTCATGCACCCCCTTTAGGATTCTACCATTCAGTTTATATGTCCTGTCCTCATTCTTTCTACCAAAATGTTTCACTTCACACTTTTCTGTGTTAAATTTCATCTGCCACGTGTCCGCCTATTTCACCAGCCTGTCTATGTCTTCCTGAAGTCTATCACTCTCCTCACTGTTCACTATACTTACAAGTTTTGTGTCATCTGCAAATTTTGAAATTGCACCCTGTACATACACATCCAAGTCATTAATATACATCATGAAAAGCAGTGGTCCAAGAACCGACCCCTGGGAACACCACCTCCAGTCCGAAAAACAACCATTCACCACTACTCTCTGTTTCCAGTCGCTTAGCCAATTTCGTATCCATGCTGCCACTGTCCCTTTTATTCCATGGGCTTCAACTTTGCTGGCAAGCCTATTATGTGGCACTTCGTTGAAAGCCTTTTGGAAGTCCATGTACACTACGTCAACTGCATTGCCCTCATCAACCCCCTCTGTTACCTCATCAGAAAACTCAATCAAGTTGGTTAAACACAATTTGCCTTTAACAAATCCGTGCTGGCTTGCCTTAATTATTCCACACCTATCCAAGTAACTGTTCATTTTGTCCCTGATTACTGTTTCTAAAAGCTTCCCCACCAACGAGGTTAAAATGACTGGCCTGTAGTTGCTGGGTTTATCTTTACACCCTTTTTTGAACAATAATGTGACATTTGCAATTCTCCAGTCCTCTGGCACCACCCCAGTACCTATGAAGGATTGCAATATTATGGCCAGTACCTCCGCAATTTCCGCCCTCAATTCCCTCAGCATCCTAGGATGCATCCCATCTGCTCCTGGTGATTTATCTACTTTAAGTACAGCTAGCCTTTCTAATATCTCTTCTTTATCAATTTTTATCCTATCAAGTGTCTCCACTACCTCCTTCTTCACTATGTCTATGGCAGCATCCTCTTCCTTGGTGAAGACAGATGCAAAGTACTCGTTTAGTTCCTCAACCATACCCTCTGCCTCCATGCATAGGTCTCCTTTATGGTCCCTAATCGGCCCCAACCCTCCTCTTACTACCCATTTACTATTTAAATGCCTATAGAAGACTTTTGATTTCCTTTTATGTTAGCTGCCATTCTATTCTCATACCCTCTCTTTGCCCCCCTTATTTTCTTTTTCACTTCTCCTATGACCTTTCTATATATAGCCTGATTCTCAGATGTATTTGCAACCTGACATCTGTCATACGTGCTCTTTTTCTGCTTCATCATATTCTCTATCCGTTTCATCATCCAGGGAGCCCTGACTTTAGTTGCCCTGCCTTTCCCCTAGTGGGACTGTACCTCAACTGTACCTGAACTATTTCCTCTTTAAAGGCAGCCCATTGTTCCATTACAGTTTTGCCTGCCAATCTTTGATTCCACTTTATCCAGGCCAGATCCATTCTCATCCCACTGAAATTGGCCTTCCCCCAGTTAAACATTTTTACTCTAGATTGTTCCCTGTCCTTTTCCATAGTTAATCTAAACCTTATGATACTATGATCACTATTCCCTAAATGTTCACCTATTGAGACTTGCTCCACTTGACCTACCTCATTCCCCAGAACCAGATACAGCAATGCCTCCTCCCTCGTCGGGCCAGAAACATACTGATCAAGAAAGTTCTCCTGAACACACTTCAGAAATTCTTCCTCTTCTCTGCCCTTAACACTATTACGATCCCAGTCTATATTAGGATAGTTGAAGTCCCCCATTATCACTACTCTATAGTTCTTGCACCTTTCTGTAATTTCTCTGCAAATTTGCTCCTCCATATCTTTCCCACTATTTGGTGGTCTATAGAATACACCTAGTAGTGAAATGGCACCTCTATTATTTCTGAACTCTAGCCATATAGATTCTGTCCTTGTCCCCTCCAGGACATCCTCCCTCTCCAGCACTATAACTTTCTCCTCAACCAATACTGCCACACCACCTCCTATCTTTCCTTCCCTATCTTTCCTGAACACTTTATAACCAGGAATATTTAATACCCAATCCTGCCCTTTTTTGAGCCAGGTCTCAGTTATTGCCACAACATCATATTCCCATGTGGCTATTTGTGCCTGCAGCTCACTTACCTTGTTTACTACGCTTCGTGCGTTCACATACATACACTGTAAACCCATCTTAGACCATCCTGTATTCTCTCTTAGTTTGACCCCACCTAATACCTTACTATTTCTTACTTTATTGCTCTCTGCCTCTCCCAATCCTTTGAGCACTTTATTTCCCCTTTCTAATGTTTCATCTTGGTGTCCATCCCCCTGCCAAATTAGTTTAAACCCTCCCCAACAGCACTAGCAAACCTCCCCGCAAGGATATATGTTCCGGCCCTGTTGAGGTGCAACCCATCCAGCCTGTACAAGTCCCACATCCCCCCAGAACCGGTCCCAATGCCTCAGGAATCTGAAGCTCTCCCTCCTGCACCATCTCTCCAGCCACACATTCATCTGCTCTATCCTCCTATTCCTATACTCACTCGCACATGGCACCGGGAGTAATCCAGAGATTACTACCTTTGAGGTCCTGCTTTTTAATCTCTTTCCTAGCTCCCTAAAATCTGCCTGCAGGACTTCATCCCTTTTCTACCTATGTCGTTGGTACCGATATGGACAACGACCTCTGACTGTTAACCCTTCCCCCTCAGAATGTTCTGCAGCCACTCAGTGACATCCTTAACCCTGGCACCAGGGAGGCAACATACCATCCTGGAGTCAGGTCTGCGGCCGCAAAAACGCCAGTCTGTTCCCCTAACTATCGAAGCCCCTATAACTATTGCTCTCCCACTCTTCTTCCTTCCCCGCTTGTGCAGCTGAGCCACCCGTGATGCTGTGAACTTGGCTCTGGCTGTACTCCCCAGAGGAACCATTGCCCTCACCAGTACTCAGAACTGAATACTGGTTGGAGAGCGAGATGCACTCCGGGGACTCCTGCACTACCTGCCTGGTCCTCTTCTGTCTGGCAGTCACCCATTCCCTCTCTGCCTGTGCACTCATTAGCTGCGGGGTGACCACCTCCTGAAACGTGCTATCCACGGAGCTCTCAGCCTCGCGGATGCACCGCAGTGACGCCAGCTGCTGCTCAAGCTCGAAACCCGGAGCTCGAGCTCCTCCAGCTGACGACACCTCCTGCACACGTGGTTGTCCAGGACACGGGAAGCGTCCTGGATTTCCCACATGGCAGTCTGTTACACAGGAATAGGAGGAAGCCATTCATAATATCATTGAATGGTTACAGCACAGGAGAAGGCCATTCAGCCCCTTCAGTCTGTTACACAGGAACAGGAGGAGTCCATTCAGCCCCTTCAGTCTGTTACACAGGAACAGGAGGAGGCCATTCAGCCCCTTCAGTCTGTTACACAGGAACAGGAGGAGGCCATTCAGCCCCTTCAGTCTGTTACACAGGAACAGGAGGAGGCCATTCATAGAATCATAGAATGGTCACAGCACGTGCCGGCTCTCTGCAAGAGCACTTCAGCTAGTCCGACTCCCACTCCACCCTTGAGCACAAAAATCCCCAGTGCCAATACTGAGGGAGTGCTGCTCTGTCGGAGGAGCCGTCTTTCGGATGAGACGCTAAACCGAGGCCCCGTCTGCTCTCTCAGGTGGCCACAATTTCGAAGAAGAGCAGAGCAGTTCTCCCCGGTGTTCTGGGGCCAATATTTATCCCTCAATCAACATCACTAAAAACAGATGATCTGGTCATTATCACATTGCTGTTTGTGGGAGCTTGCTGTGCGCAAATTGGCTGTCGCGTTTCCTACATTACAACAACAACTACTTGTATTTATATAGCGCCTTTAGCATAGTAAAACGTCCCAAGGCGCTTCACAGGAGTATTATAAGACAAAAGATTTGACACCAACCACATATTAAGGCAGGTGACCAAAAGCTTGGTCAAAGAGGTAGGTTTTAAGGAGCGTCTTAAACGAGGAAAGAGAGGTAGTGAGGCGGAGGGGTTTGGGCAGGGAATTCCAGAGCTTAGGGCCTAGGCAACAGAAGGCACGGCCGCCAATGGTGGAGCGATTATAATCAGGGATGCTCAAGAGGGCAGAATTAGAGGAGCGCAGATATCTCGAGGGGGGGGGGGGGTTGTGGGGCTGGAGGAGGTTACAGAGATAGGGAAGGGGCGAGGCCACGGAGGGATTTGAAAACAAGGATGAGAATTTTGAAATCGATGCGTTGCTTAACCGGGAGCCAATGTAGGTCAGCGAGCACAGGGGGAAGATGGGCGAACGGGACTTGGTGCGAGTTAGGACACGGGGCAGCCGAGTTTTGGATGACCTCAAGTTTACAGAGGGTGGAATGAGGGAGGCCAGGCAGGAGTGCGTTGGAATAGTCAAGTCTAGAGGTAACAAAGTGCACGGATGAGGGTTTCAGCAGCGGATGAGCTGAGGCAGGGGTGGAGACCGGCGATGTTACAGAGGTGGAAATAGGCGGTCTTTGTTATGCTGCGGAGATGTGGTCGGAAGCTCATCTCAGGGTCAAATATGACACCAAGGTTGCGAACAGTGACTACACTTCAAAAAGTACTTCATTGGCTGTGAAGCACTTTGGGACGTCCGGTGGTCGTGAAAGGCGCTATATAAAATGCAAGCCTTTCTTTCAATAAGTAAAACAAACAGGTACTTGAGACGCTAGGTAACGAACAGCAAGCATTACAGTCAAGCAGGACATGGCGCAGGCGCAGTCCGCAACCACTTCGCAAACCATTCAGAGACAAAGAACTTGCAATTATTGAAACAACATTTAATGCACCGGCCACTCATTTCGTTTGAAATGCTGCGACTGATGCCCTTTGAATGCATCACGATTTGCAACTCCATTTCCCCACTGGGGCGCGCGCAGGCCCGGTCATTCACAAATAAAATTCGCCCGGCCCGTGATTGACGTGTGCATTGCACCAATAGGGAGGCAGAACGGTGCCTGGAGGACCAACTGGGAAATGGTCCTCCAGCCAATCAGGACGCGGGAAGGGGGGGCGGTACGCGACCGGAGCCGATTGTGACGCGGCTCCCGGCGGTCAGTGTCTCTTTGTTCGAAGCACATGTCGTGCAGCCGGAACAGGGAGCGGAAGGGGCTGAAAGGGGGGGTAATCATTGGGGTGCGGAGCCTTGTGCACCCCACCTTTTTCTGTGGTTGCTTCTGATTCTCATGTAATTAAAAAAAAAATTCTGTTTAATTTATAAACTCTGAGGTTTCTGGAGGGAGCCGGGACTTGTGGGTCCAACTTTTGCTAGTAAAATATTTGATTTTGCAGGGGTTTTTTTATTAATAGATTTAGGCACTGGAGGGAAGGCGGGGGGGAAACTCTTAGAGGAATAGCGAGACCCTTTAAAATAATTGGCAAAAGAGCCAGAAAGAAAGACTTGCAGGAGTTTGCACATTCTCCCCGTGTCTGCGTGGGTTTCCTCCGGGTACTCCGGTTTCCTCCCACAGTCCAAAAATGTGTGGGTTAGGTTGATTTGGCTATGATAAATTGACCCTTAGTGTTAGGGGGGAATTAAATATGTGGGGTTACGGGGGTAGGGTGGGATATGTGTACTGTGGGGATTAAAGCAGGGACAGGGGACAGGGTACTGGATTTGGATGATCAGCCATGATCGTATTGAATGGTGGAGCAGGCTCGACGGGCCGAATGGCCTACTCCTGCTCCTAGATTCTATGTTTCTATGTTTCTATTTATATAGCGCCTTTCACGACCACCAGACGCCCCAAAGAGCTTTACAGCCAATGAAGTACCTTTGAAGTGGAGTCACTGTTGTAATGTCAGAAACGCAGCAGCCAATTGGCGCTCAGCAAGCTCCCACAAACAGCAATGTGATAATGATCAGATAATCTGTTTTTGTTCTGGCGATTGAGGGATAAATATTGGCCCCAGGAGACCGGGGATAACTCTCCTACAATAGCAAAATACTGCGGATGCTGGAAAACTGAAATGACAACAGAAAACGCTGGAAAAACTCAGCAGGCCAGGCAGCATCCGTGGAGAGAGAAAGAGAGTTAACGTTTCAGGTCGATGACCTTTCGTCAGAACTGTGAAGAGCCGGAAATCAAATAGATTTAAGGCCAGAGTAAAGCTGGGAAAAGGGGGAGGGGATAAAAGAACAAAGGGGGAGATGAAGAGACATTAAGAGATATGCAAGGCTAGAGGTGGTGTTAATATCGAGTTCAACAATTTTAGATCATAACCTCAGCTCCAATCACATTTATATTTTATTTTTTCCACCCTTTTATTTGCCCCCCCCCACCTTTTTTTTCCTCCTAGAAGCTGGCAGCTGTCCTTCATTCTGCCAGTGGATTTCACACTTCATTCAGCCTTAATCTGTCACATTAACACCACCTCTAGCCTTGCATATCTCTTAATGTCTCTTAATGTCTCTTCATCTCCCCCTTTGTTCTTTTATCCCCTCCCCCTTTTCCCAGCTTTACTCTGGCCTTAAATCTATTTGATTTCCGGCTCTTCACAGTTCTGACGAAAGGTCATCGACCTGAAACGTTAACTCTCTTTCTCTCTCCACGGATGCTGCCTGGCGAGATGGTAATAGGACAGGTTAAGAAACAAAAGATGGCTCAGATGTGTGAAGTGTGAAATGCTGGCAGAATGAAAGACAGCTGCCGTGGGGGAGAGAGAGAGAGGAAAAAAAAGGGAAAAGGCACGAACCAAAAGGGTGGATAACTCGCCCCCGGCTTTTCTTCAAAGTAGTGCCATGGGATCTTTTACGGCCACCTGAGAGAGAGAGAGCAGACAGGGCCTCGGTTTAACGTCTCATCCGAAAGACGGCATCTCCCATCAGTGCAGCGCTGCTTCAGTACTGCACAGAGTGTCAGGCTTAGATTTGTTGTGCTTTGGAGTGGGAACTTGATACCCACAACCTTCTGACTCAGAGGCAAGAGTGCTGCCCACTGAGCCACTGGCTGACACAGAGGGGGGGAGATGAGATTTTACTGTTTAGGTAGCGAGTTGTTTTGATCTGGAATGCACTGCCTGAAAGGGTGGCCGAAGTGGATTCAGTGGTAACTTTCAAAAGGGAATGGGATATATACTTGAAAAGGGGGGAAAAAAAATGGCAGGGCTATGGGGAAAGAGCAGAGACGGTGGATTAATCAATAGCTCTTTCCAAGAGCCGGCACAGGCACAATGGGCCGGATGGAACCTTCTGCGCTGTGTGATTCTGTGAGTCTCCTACTTTTGAGTGGGTTATACTCAAAGGAAAAGACATTGGGCTGGATTTTCATTGACCCGTGGAGGCGGGTTTGGAGGCGTGTGGGGGGGGGGGGGGGGTTAAAATTGCGAAAACTGGCGTGCGGGCACAAGCCCGCCTCCGTCCCGCCTCCACGCAATTTTCATCAAATCGTGTCTGCTGGTCCCGACTCCGTCCCGCCTCTGAGAGGCGGGATAGGCTGTTAAGGCCCTTAACAAGCACTAAATTACCTCTATAATGCCATTTTGAAAGGCCTTTGTGATTTTAACCCTTTTTCTACGTGAAGCACGCCTGTTCTGAACCACGAATGTGAAACCTGGCGGGAGCACATCTGGCTGGCTGGCTGATTGATTGATTGATCTGGGAGTGGTGGTGGATGGGTGGATGACATATCTGGGAGTGGTGGTGGATGGGAGACATATCTGGGAGTGGTGGTGCAAAATTATCTGTGAGCAGACTTAGGGCTGCTGCTGCTGCTCATTTTGCATCCAGGTCCTCTCACAGCAAAGGCCAGGCAGTCTTTGCAGACCTTCAATGCAGCAGCAATGATGACATCATCAGAGGCGACTTTCAGACTGAAAACACTAATTGGGTCATGGGTTCCCACATGCTGGAACTCAATTGCCCAATTAGGTGAAAATCGCATCAATCTCCCACATCCAATTGCAGTCGGGTGGATAACACGACCCCAACCCGCCCCAGTATCAAAATCCAGCCCATAGTTTCAGCCTCTTCCCTGTATAGGTATTTAAAGGGACGGGTTCCTCTTTAGCTGTGAGTGACAGATATTAAAGATACTGTATGCCGTGGCAAATTATGTTAACAGCCTTTCCTGTAGCTCTCTTCTGCACAGGTGGAAGGGGCTTTTGACTGCTTAACAACAATGGCCTCGTCTGAAAATAATTAATTTTTCTGTGCAGATTACGGGGTGTTTCTGAGAGACTTGATATTGTGCCGTATCAATGCAAGTTATTTCTCTTTCCTCTCATCAAACCAAAGCCTTGCATCATGTCAGTGGATTAAGTAGGGGACAGAGAGTGTGGGATGGGAGATTTACAGTTTAACAGGGGCAAATGAGGAAAGAATGTCCCATAGGAACTAGAATTGTCTGTTCTGAATTTCTGTCCTGTACTGGCAGTGATGACTTTTGTAAACTCCTTTTATAGGCCATGATGTGAAGATGCCGGTGTTGGACTGGGGCGGACAAATGTGAGAAGTCGCACAACACCAGGTTATAGTCCAACAGCTTTATTTGAAATCACAAGCTTTCGGAGCGGCTGCTCCTTCGTCAGGTGAAGTGAAGAGATGCATATAGGCACAGCATATATAGTCAGAGAACACTGCCAGGTGACTACAGTTAATCTTTCTAACTGCCCTTTGATGTAATGTTTTCCTGACTGACCTGTTTGGACACCATCCACACCGCAGAAAAGGCAGGCAAGCCTGGGAGTCCGTCAACCGACTTGGATCCTTATTGCACGGGACTGCTCCGTGCAACACCCTCCAGGCCAAGTCCCCAATAGATAAGGGGAGGACTCCCGCGTAGAGAGCCCCTCACTGGGGACTCCCCAGCTCCTCCGGACGGCAAGATGGTGCGCCAAGGCGTGTCGAAAGACCTGTTCCGCTCCCAGTCTCACTCCTTATCCTGTAAAGCAAAACCTTTACAGGATAAGGAGTGAGACTGGGTCCGGAACCAGTTACTGTAACAGAAGGGGAGATGGAAAAAGGGATAAACAGCTGAGCCACACAAGTGCCAGGCAATGACTATCTCCAACAAGCGAGAGTCTAACCACCGCCCCTTGACATTCAACGGCATTACCATCGCCGAATCCCCCACCATCAACATCCTGGGGGGGTCACCATCGACCAGAAACTTAACTGGACCAGCCACATAAATACTGTGGCTACAAGAGCAGGTCAGAGGCTAGGTATTCTGCGGCGAGTATCTCACCTCCTGACTCCCCCAAAGCCTTTCCACCATCTACAAGGCACAAGTCAGGAGTGTGATGGAATACTCTCCACTTGCCTGGATAAGTGCAGCTCCAACAACACTCAAGAAGCTCGACACCATCCAGGACAAAGCAGCCCCGCTTGATTGGCACCCTATCCACCACCTTAAACATTCACTCCCTGCACCACCGGCGTACCGTGGCTGCAGTGTGTACCATCTACAGGAGGCACTGCAGCAACTCGCCAAGGCTTCTTCGGCAGCACCTCCCAAACCCGCGACCTCTTCCGCCTAGAAGGACAAGGGCAGCAGGTGCATGGGAACACCACCACCTCCAAGTCCTCCTCCAAGTCACACACCATCCTGACTTAGAAGTATATCGCTGTTCCTTCATCGTCGTTGGGTCAAAATCCTGGAACTCCCTCCCTAACAGCACTGTGGGAGTACCTTCACCACACGGACTGCAGCGGTTCGAGAAGGCGGCTCACCACCACCTTCTCAAGGGGCAATTAGGGATGGGCAATAAATGCTGGCCTTGCCAGCGACGCCCACATCCCATATACGAATTTAAAAAAAAGCTGCGGCTGCAGGGCCAACCCAGAAAGAAAGAAAGAAATAAAGACTTGCATTTGTACAGCGCCTTTCATAACCCCAGGACCTCCAAAAGCGCTTTACAGCCAATGAAGTACTTCTGAAGTGTAGTCACTGTTGCACTGTCGGAAACGCGGCTGCCAATTTATGCACAGCAAGCTCCCACAAACAGCAAAGTGATAGCGACCTGACAATCTGTTTTAGCGATGTTAGTTGAAGGATAAATATTGGCCAGGCCAAAAGGAATGTTAATGAGCGGGAGTGGTACCAGACAGTCTGGGGATAGCAGGGAGTGAAAGGAAGTAATAGTTCTCTCTTTGTAATCTGCCACATTTGACCCCACCTCATTGTCTTTGATGTAATGTTTTCCTGACTGACCTGTTTGGACACCATCCACACCTTTGATTGCCGTGATTATCTCTCTGCCGAGGTGTGATAAAGGGCAGTTAGAAAGATTAACTGTAGTCATCTGGCCGTGTTCTCTGACTATACATGCTGTGCCTATATGCATCTCTTCACTTCACCTGACGAAGGAGCAGCCGCTCCGAAAGCTTGTGATTTCAAATAAAGCTGTTGGACTATAACCTGGTGTTGTGCGACTTCTCACATTTGTCCGGCCCCAGTCCAACACCGGCATCTCCGCATCATAATAAATATCGAGGAGAGATAGGCGAGTGAAGGCCACGTCACATAGCTACACATGGTCACTCATGTAAGGATAGCAATGAACAAATAAAAGTAGTCTTGGGCACACACCGTCTGGCTTGCACATATATCGCTGGCTGTCCTTCACTATCACCGGACTGACATCCTGGGATTCCCTCCCTCACTCCATTGTGGGAGTATCTTCACCACACGGACTGCAGCGGCTCAAGGGGAAGGCCCACCACCGCCTTCTCAGGGCAACTCGGGATGGGTAACGAATGCAGCTTTGCCAGCCTCACACTCACATCCCAAGAACGTGCATTTATATAGCGCCTTTAACGTAGTAAAACGTCCCAAGGCGCTGCGCACAAGACCGATGAACAAACAAAATTTGACACTGAGCCACAGAAGGCGATATTAGGACAGATGACCAAAGAGGTAGACTTTAAGGAGCGACTTAAGGAAGGAGAGGGAGCTGGAGCGGTTTAGGGAGGGGAATTCCAGAGCTCAGGGCCCAGGCAGCTGAAGGCACGGCCGCCGATGGTGGAGCGATGAAAATTGGAGATGCGCAAGAGGCCAGAATTGGAGGATCGTGAGTTGTCGGTGGGGTTGTGGGGCTGGAGGAGGTTACAGAGATCGGGAGGGGGGCGAGGCCCACGGAGGGATTTGAAAACAGGGATGATAATTTTAACATGGAGGCATTGCTGGACCCCCGGGAGCCCAATGTGGGTCAGTGAGCACAGGGGGGGGCGATGGATGAACGGGACTTGGTGCGAGTTAGGACACGGGGCAGCCGAGTATTGGATGAGCTCAAGTTTACGGAGGGTGGAGAATGGGAGGCCGGCCAGGGGAGCGTTTGAATAGTCGAGCGGTAACAAAGGCCCGGGTGAGGGTTTCAGCAGCGGATGGGCTGAGGCAGAGACCACTGCAACTTTTAAGGGAAAAGTGGATAAAAAGTTGAAGCAAAGATACAGGGATGAGGGGGGGGGGGGGGGGGGGGGGGGGTGGGGGGGAGAGCAGAACAGTGCTATTAGTTTTGGATTGCTCTGGTGAAGAGCCAGCACAGACACGATGGGCTGAACGGCCTCCTGCTTTGCGGTGAGTTGGAGCAGCCTCCGTCCCTTTACCAGGCATCTGGCAACTGCAGATCAGGGCACCTTTGGAACATCCCTCTCTTGGGCACCAACCTTTCCCAACACCATCAAGTCTCCCTCCTCCCAGGATAAAGACCATCAGGTTAGTCTTCAGCCGTGTGAGGGGGAGATGGGTGATGAAGAGAGGTTACCTACCTTGGGAGGATCTTCATTCTTCGACTGGTAACATGCTCCATAAACCAGCCATCTCACTCAATCCGCCCCTCAGTGTGACGGTAGATTTACGGGTATAGTTATTTATCACTACACATGCATCTATATAAAAGTGACCATGCAGACACTGTGACAATGTATGAACGGACACCGCGCAACAATCGCCAGGCAGGAGTGTTACCTCCCAGTCGGGGAACACTTCAGCAGTCAAGGACATTCAGCCTCCGATCTTTGGGTAAGCGTTCTCCAAGGCGGCCTTCGAGACACACGACAACGCAAAATCATCGAGCAGAAACTGATAGCCAAGTTCTGCACCCATGAGGACGGCCTCAACCGGGATCTTGGGTTCATGTCACGCTACATGTAAACCCACCTGACGTAGAGTCATCCAGACTCGAGTCGTCGCTGGCTTGTTCACAGATGTGATTTCCAGTAAAGAAAGTAAAAAGTTTAAAGTTTATGGTTTTCCATACAGACTGCAGCATCTGACACATTAGACCCCCTGTGACCCCACCTCATTGTCTCAGTTGTATCTTGCTGTGTCTTTGATATAATGCCTTCCTGCCTTCCTGACTGACCTGATTGTTTCTCTGCCGAGGTGTGATAAAAGGCAGTCAGAAAGATTAACTGTAGTCGTCTGAGATTGTATGCTGCACAGGCATTGTTCTCTGTCTATATATGCTTTGCCGATTTGTATTCCTTCACTTCACCCGACGAAGTAGCAGCCGCTCCGAAAGCTTGTGATTTCAAATAAAACTATTGGACTATAACCTGGTGTTGTGCGACTTCTCACTTTTGTCCACCCCAGTCCAACACCGGCATCTCCGCATCATGCGTCTATATAGAGAGAACTTACATTTGTATAGCACCTATCACAACTTCAGGACGTCTCAAAGCACTTTACAGCCAATTAAGTGCTTCTGAAGTAGGAAACGCGGCAACCAATTTGCACACAGCAAGCTCCCACAAACAGCAATGAGAAAGATCAGATAATCTGTTTTTAGTGATGTTGGTTGAGGGATAAAAATTGGCCCCAGGACTCTGGGGAGAACTCCCCCCTGTTCTTCCAATAGTGGCCGTGGGATCTTTTACGTCCACCTGAGAGAGCAGTAGGGGGCCTCGGTTTAACGTCTCATCCGAAAGACGGCACCATCCGACAGTGCAGCGGAGAGCTCCCTCAGTACTAGCACCGGGGTGTCCCTGGATTATGGGGCTCAAGTCACTGGAGCGGGGGCTCGAACCCAGGGGCGAGAGAGCTACCCACTGCCACTGCCACGTCAGTTAGAATCAGCTGGTTGGCATTCTACAGAATCGTGTCGGTCCTTGAGCTAGAGTAACTGTCGGGGTTTAGTTGGGTTACAACACAGATCAAACAGACACACGCAGGTGGACCAGGCAGGCACGATGGGGCTCGAGTCTCTGGAGTAGGGGACTCAAACCCACAACCTTCTGACTCAGAGGCGAGAGGGAGAGCGACAGAGCCCAAGGCTGACACTGCAACTACAATACACGCCGACACAAAGTCAATCGACCCAGCTCCTTAAGCTTATCTGATGTTAGCCATGATGTGGAGATGCCGGTGTTCAACTGGGGTGGACAAATGTGAGAAGTCGCACAACACCAGGTTATAGTCCAACAGCTTTATTTGAAATCACGAGCTTTCAGAGCGCTGCTCCTTCGTCAGGTGAAGTGAAGAGATGCATATAGGTACAGCATATATAGTCAGAGAACACTGCCAGGTGACTACAGTTAATCTTTCTAACTGCCCTTTATCACACCTCGGGCAGAGAGATAATCACGGCAATCAAAGGTTGTGGACGGTGTCCAAACAGGTCAGTCAGGAAAACATTACATCAGAGACAATGAGGTGGGGTCACAAGGGGTCAAATGTGGCAGATGCTGGGGTGTGATGAAGGGCAGTTAGAAAGATTAACTGTAATCGTCTGGCAGTGTTCTCTGACTATATATGCTGTGCCTATATGCATCTCTTCACTTCACCTGACGAAGGAGCAGCGCTCCGAAAGCTTGTGATTTCAAATAAAGCTGTTGGACTATAACCTGGTGTTGTGCGACTTCTCACATTTATCTGATGTTGAAATAACAACAGAAAACGCTGGAAAAACTCAGCAGGCCAGGCAGCATCCGTGGAGAGAGAAAGAGAGTTAACGTTTCAGGTCGATGACCTTTCATCAGAACTGGGAAGAGCCGGAAATCAAATAGATTTAAGGCCAGGGTAAAGCTGGGAAAAGGGGGAGGGGATAAAGGAACAAAGGTGGAGATGAAGAGACATTAAGAGACATTAAGAGATATGCAAGGCTAGAGGTGGTGTTAATGTGACAGATTAAGGCTGAATGAAGTGTGAAATCCACTGGCAGAATGAAGGACAGCTGCCAGCTTCTAGGAGGAAAAAAAAGGTGGGGGGGGAACAAATAAAAGGGTGGATAAAATAAAATATAAATGTGATTGGAGCTGAGGTTATGATCTAAAATTGTTGAACTCGATATTGAGTCCAGAGGGCTGTAGCGTGCCTAAACGAAAGATGAGGTGCTGTTCCTCGAGCATTTCGAATTTCCAGCATCCGCAGTATTTTGCTATCGTTTTATCTGATGTTGGTTGAGGGATTGCTCATTGGGCCAGCCCATTGGGGTGAACTCCCCTTGCGCTTGTTCAAAAATGTACATTAGCCCTGGTCTATATCTTTTACGCTCCTGGGCGACTTGATAGGCGCCAGGAATGGGAGATGACATCATGGCCACGCCCCCTAATGGGTTGTCATCACAATGCCATGACATCATCAATGTCAGTGAGGGTGTGGCCCAACCCATGGATCCCAGAGTGTTTGATTCAGGCTCAGGGCTGGGTGATCCCCAATGGGGGATGGCGGGGGGGGGGGGAGATGAGCAAAGACCCTGCAAAGTGGGTAACCACTCCGCCCCTGTGGGGTCTGACTCCACAGCAAATCATTTGGGAATAATTCGGAGGAAACTGATCGGTTTCAGAGAGGCTACGAGGAAGGGCTGGAGTGGAATCAGGAATGTCACAGACCTGCGGTACTGGGTACCCTTCTCAAGTTAGGTTTCAGGGACAGCAGTGTCGAGGGAGCTGTACTCTGTATCTAACCCGTGCTGTACCTGCCCTGGGTGTGTTTGATGGGACAGTGTTGAGGGAGCTTCACTCTGTATCTAACCCGTGCTGTACCTGCCCTGGGAGTGTTTGATGGGACAATGTAGAGGGAGCTTTACTCTGTATCTAACCCGTGCTGTACCTGCCCTGGGAGTGTTTGATGGGACAATGTAGAGGGAGCTTTACTCTGTATCTAACCCATGCTGTACCTGCCCTGGGAATGTTGGATGGGACAGTGTAGAGGGAGCTTTACTCTGTATCTAACCCGTGCTGTACCTGCCCTGGGAGTGTTTGATGGGACAGTGTAGAGGGAGCTTTACTCTGTATCTAACCTATGCTGTACCTGCCCTGGGAGTGTTTGATGGGACAGTGTAGAGGGAGCTTTACTCTGTATCTAACCTATGCTGTACCTGCCCTGGGAATGTTGGATGGGACAGTGTAGAGGGAGCTTTACTCTGTATCTAACCCGTGCTGTACCTGCCTTGGGAGTGTTTGATGGGACAGTGTAGAGGGAGCTTTACTCTGTATCTAACCCGTGCTGTACCTGCCCTGGGAATGTTGGATGGGACAGTGTAGAGGGAGCTTTACTCTGTATCTAACCCGTGCTGTACCTGCCCTGGGAGTGTTTGATGGGACAGTGTAGAGGGAGCTTTACTCTGTATCTAACCTATGCTGTGCCTGCCCTGGGAGTGTTTGATGGGACAGTGTAGAGGGAGCTTTACTCTGTATCTAACCTATGCTGTACCTGCCCTGGGAATGTTGGATGGGACAGTGTAGAGGGAGCTTTACTCTGTATTTAACCCGTGCTGTACCTGCCCTGGGAGTGTTTGATGGGACAGTGTAGAGGGAGCTTTACTCTGTATCTAACCCGTGCTGTACCTGCCCTGGGAGTGTTTGATGCTGACTGTCATGTTGCTACTTTCTCAGGTTCAGCGTCACTGGTCACTTGTCAAGTGCACCTCATGTCCCCTAGCACCTGGAGTGCACCCATTCCTTCGTAAATGCTTGTTTGACCCAATGATCATAACAGAGCTCCTGTACTCTGCGTACTCATTCCTGGAATATAATCACACACTGTTACCAACTCGAGGCACAAACTTTGAACCAACAAGTAGGTTTATTTACACAAAATAGGCAATAATGAACAGTAAACAGTATAACACAGTGACATATGTATCTTCCCACGCTCCTGCACAAAAAATAACAATGTTAACTCTAAAGACAGGTTTACAATCTAGATTGGTTTAACCTTTGCGAGGTCCACACTTTTTTTGAATCGCATTCAGCCCTCTGGCTGTGAGATTGGCTCACTGTCTGTAACCGAAAAGACCGTAACGTCGCCCGTCTCCGTCCCTGCCTCAGCTCATCTGCTGCGGAGACCCTCCATCCATGCCTTTGTTACCTCCAGACTCGACTCTTCCAATGCACTCTTGGCCGGCCTCCCACCTTCCACCCTTCAGCCAGTGGCTCAGTTGGTAGCACCCTCGCCTCTGAGTCAGAAGGTTGTGGGTTCAAGTCCCACTCCAGGGACTTAAGCACAGAAATCGAGGCTGAAGCTCCAGTGCAGTGCTCAGGGAGTGCTTCACTGCCAGAGGTGCCGTCTTTCGGATGAGACGTTAAACCGAGGCCCCCTGTCTATCCCGTGGCACTATTTCGAAGAAAAGCAGGGGAGTTCTCCCCGGTGTCCGGGGCCCAATATTTATCCCTCAACCAACATAACAAACACAGATTATCTGGTCATTATCACATTGCTGATTGTGGGAGCTTGCTGTGCGCAAATTGGCTGCCGCATTTCCTACATTATAACAGTGACTCCACTTCAAAAACTACTGCATTAGCTGTAAAGCGTTTGGGACGTCCGGTGGTCGTGAAAGGCGCTATATAAATGCAAGTCTTTCTTTCTTCGTGAACTCATCCAAAACTCTGCTGCCCATCTCCTAACTTGCACCAAGTCCCGTTCACCCATCACCCCCTGTGCTCGCTGACCTACATCGGCTCCCTGTCCAGCAGCGGCTGGATTTTAAAATTCTCATCCTTGTGTTCAAATCCCTCCATGGCCTCGGCCCTCCCTGTCACTGTAACCTCCTCCAGCCCAACAATACTCAGATAACTCTGCGCTCCTCCAATTCTGGCCTCTTGCGCATCCCCGATTTTAATCGCTCCACCATCGGCGGCCGTGCCTTCAGCTGCCTGGGCCCTCAGCTCTCCGTCTCTCTATTTAAAAAAAAGTGAGAAGTCGCACAACACCAGGTTATAGTCCAACAGCTTTATTTGAAATCACAAGCTTTCGGAGCGGCTGCTCCTTCGTCAGGTGAAGTGAAGAGATGCATATAGGCACAGCATATATAGTCAGAGAACACTGCCAGATGATTACAGTTAATCTTTCTAACTGTCGTTTATCACACCTCGGCAGAGAGATAATCACAGCAATCAAAGGTTGTGGACGGTGTCCAAACAGGTCAGTCAGGAAAACATTACATCAAAGACAATGAGGTGGGGTCACAAGGGGTCAAATGTGGCAGATGCTGGGGTGTGATAAAGGGCAGTTAGAAAGATTAACTGTAGTCACCTGGCAGTGTTCTCTGACTATATATGCTGTGCCTATATGCATCTCTTCACTTCACCTGACGAAGGAGCAGCGCTCCGAAAGCTTGTGATTTCAAATAAAGCTGTTGGACTATAACCTGGTGTTGTGCGACTTCTCACATTTGTCCACCCCAGTCCAACACCGACATCGCCACATCATATTTTAAAAAAGACCCCTTAAAACATAACTCTTTCAGCAAGCTTTTGGTCATCTGTCCTAATATCTCCTTATGTGGCTCGGTGTCAAATTTTTGTTTGATAATCGCTCCTGTGAAGTTTTACTAGGTTAAAGGTGCTGTATAAATGCAAGTTGTTGTGAACTGACAATTTATTTTCCGTAAGAGGAAGTTCGCTGCCCAACATCACCTATCCATCATAGAGGGCTGAAGCCAATGAATGACCCTGTCCTTTTCTCAAAAGATCTCAGTCAAAGCCACTGCCAAGGCTGGGATGGGCTCCTGGTATACATTAATGATTTAGATATGAATGGAGGAGGTATGATCAGTAAGTTTGCAGAGGACACGAAAATTGGTGGAGTGGTAAATAGCGAGGAGGGAAGCCTCAGGCTACAGGACGATATAGACGGGTTGGTCAGATGGGCAGAACAGTGGCAAATGGAATTTAACCCTGAAAAGTGTGAGGTGATGCATTTTGGGAGGACTAACAAGGCAAGGGAATACACAATGAATGGTAGGATCCCAGGAAGGACAGAGGATCAGAGGGACCTTGGTGTGCATGTACATAGATCCCTGAAGGCAGCAGGACAGGTAGATAAGGTGGTTAAAAAGGCATATGGGATACTTGCCTTCATTAGCCGAAGCATAGAATATAAGAGCAGGGAGGTTATGATGGAGCTGTACAAAATGCTAGTTAGGCCACAGCTGGAATACTGTGTGCAGTTCTGGTCTCCACACTATAGGAGGGATGTGATTGCACTGGAGAGGGTGCAGAGGAGATTCACCAGGATGTTACCTGAGCTGGAGCGCTTCAGCTATGAAGAGAGACTGGACAGGCTGGGGTTGTTTTCCTTAGAGCAGAGAAGGCTGAGGGGGGACCTGATTGAGGTGTACAAAATTATGAGGGGCATGGATAGGATAGATAGAAAGGAACTTTTCCCCTTAGTAGAGGGGTCAATAACCAGGGGGCATAGTTTCAAGGTAAGGGGCAGGAGGTTTAGGGGGGATTTGAGGAAAAACTTTTTCACCCAGAGGGTGGTTGGAATCTGGAACTCACTGCCTGAAAGGGTGGTAGAGGCAGGAACCCTCACAGCATTCAAGAAGCATTTAGATGAGCACTTGAAACGCCATAGCATACAAGGCTACGGACCAAGTGCTGGAAAATGGGATTAGAATAGACAGGGCTTGATGGCCGGCGCGGACACGATGGGCCGAAGGGCCTCTTTCTGCGCTGTATAACTCTATGACTCTATCATTTAACGACTGGATGCTGCAATGGAGGGAGGCAGAATTAAGACAGTAGCTTGTAAATACGCCCACAGATCTTGAAACAAAAGCAGGAGGTGACTACATCTTCCCATGAATACATCGGAACAGGAGGCCATTCAGCCCCTCGAGCCTGTTCCACCATTCGGTTAGATCACAGCTGACCTGTATCTTAATTCCATCTCCCCGCCTTGGTTCCGTAACCCTTAATACCCTTGCCTAACAAAAATCTATCAATCTTAGTTTTGAAATTTGTCAATTGACCCCCCCCCCCAGCCTCAACAGCTTTTTGGGGGAGAGAGTTCCAGATTTCCACTACCCTTTGTGTGAAGAACATAAGTAGTAGGAGCAGGAGTAGGCCATAGGGCCCCTCGGGCCTGCTCTGCCATTCAATAGGATCATGGCTGATCCGAACCTAGACTCACGTCCACTTCCCTGCCCGCTCCCCATAACCCTTCATTCCCTTATCAGCTAGGAAACTGTCTATCTCCGTTTTAAATTGATTTAATGTCGCAGCTTCCACAGCTCTCTGAGGTAGCAAATTCCATAGATTTACCACCCTCTGAGTGAAGAAGTTTCTCCTCATCTCAGTTTTGAAACGGCAGCCCCTTATTCTAAGATTATGCCCCCTAAGAATTGCTTCCTGACATCACCCCTGAACGGCCTGGCTCTATAATGTTAAGGATATGCCCCTTTGTTCTAGACTCCCCCCACCAGAGGAAACAGTTCCTCTCTATCTACCCTATCGAATCCTTTAATCGTCTTAAACACCTCAATTAGATCACCCCCTTAATCTTCTATATTTAGAAACATAGAATCTAGGAGCAGGAGTAGGCCATTCGGCCCGTCGAGCCTGCTCCACCATTCAATACGATCATGGCTGATCATCCAAGTCCAGTACCCTGTCCCTGCTTTAATCCCCACAGTACACATATCCCACCCTACCCCCGTAACCCCACGTATTTAATTCCCCCTAACATATCCCATCCTATCCCCATAACCCCACATATTTAATACCCCCCTAACACTAAGGGTCAATTTATCATAGCCAAATCAACCTAACCCGCACATTTTTGGACTGTGGGAGGAAACCGGAGCACCCGGAGGAAACCCACGCAGACACGGGGAGAATGTGCAAACTCCACACAGACAGTCACCCGAGGCCGGATTCGAACCCGGGTCCCTGGCGCTGTGAGGCACCAGTGCTAACCACTATGCCACCGTGTTGCCCTTTAAGGGAATACATCAGAACAAATAGCCATTCATCAATCTTTGACTCGGGCCAAGATACTTGTCACTGAGCGCGCAAGCATCGGCCAATTGACACATGGAACTTACTATTGTCCTCAGTTTTACCAATTTACGTTGATGAAGGAGACCGCAGGCAGCCGGTCTGGAACTGAACGGATGTGTTTCCCTTGGAAAAATACCCCTTGTGACTCCTTACGTGCTGATTCTAGCAACACAAAATACAAGTTTAAAAAATACATCACCGACACAAATGCTATGTTTGTTTTCAGCATACAGACACCAGGGGCTCGGAGTGATAAAAATTCCCATTTCCCGGCACCGACATCCATAAGCACAAACATTCACCCAACAGAAGGCGAGATAAACCCATTCGCTTCTCCTTCAGACACAGAGGGATAGGGAACATCGGGAACAAGTCACCAATCAGCTCTTGGCTTGTCTTAAGAGACATCAAGGACTCGACACGGTGTTTGAAACAAAGCTGATTGAGTCGTCACATATTTAGAATATTAAAATCCAGTGATAAGGGGGTTATTAACATCAGGAGAAACTACTAGCATGAACATGGTTCAGTCCTGGATGTGATTAACAGCACCAATAACTAGCAGAATCCAACCGCTGCAGTCAAACGTGAGTACGCTGGTGTCTCAGCAGGTGGGAGGACTGAGTGAATCCCTTCCCACACACGGAGCAGGTGAACGGCCTCTCCCCGGTGTGAATGTGCTGGTGCGTCAGCAGGTAGGACGAGCACGTGAAGCCCTTCCCGCACACGGAGCAGGTGAACGGCCTCTCGCCGGTGTGGACTCGCTGGTGCGTCAGCAGGTTGGAGGACTGGGTGAAGCCCTTCCCGCACTCGGAGCAGGTGAACGGCCTCTCGCCGGTGTGGACTCGCTGGTGTCGCAGCAGGTTGGACGAGTGAGTGAAGCCCTTCCTGCACACGGAGCAGGTGAACGGCCGCTCCCCGGTGTGGATGCGCTGGTGCATCAGCAGGTGCGACGAGCGGGTGAACGCCTTGCCGCACGCGCCGCAGGTCAAGAGCCTGTCGCCGGTGTGGGCGCACCGGTGCGTCAGCTGGCTGGACGGCCGCCTGAACCGCTTGGTGCACCGAGAGCAACCGAACGGCCTCTCCTCGCTGTGAATGCGCTGGTGTTGCATCAACAACTCGGGGCTTTTAAAGCTGCTCCCGCATTCGGAGCATTTGAAAGGCCGCTCGTCGGTGTGAACCAGCTGGTGTCTCAGCAGGTGGAAGGAAGAATTGAAGCCCTTCCCGCAGGCGGAGCAGGTGAACGGCCTCTCCCCGGTGTGGATCCGCTGGTGAGTCCGCAGGTGGGACGACTGGGTGAATCCCTTCCCGCACACGGAGCAGGTGAACGGCCTCTCCCCGGTGTGGCTGTGCCAATGTTTCCCCGGCTGGGATTGGCACGGAAAGCCCGTCTCGGCGGCGTCGCAGTCGCACGGTTGCCCCCCGGCGGTGTGGCTGCGCTTGTGCCTCACCAGGTTCGACAAGCGGCTGAAGGCCCGGCCACACGCGGAGCACGTGAACGGTCTCTCGCTGCTGTGGTCGGTGCCTTGTTCTTCCATGATGGGTTCGGATGAATCGAGCGACTCCGTCAGATCGCGACGTGATGTTTTTCTTGAGTTTCCCGTCTGCAAATCCTCCCCTTCTAATACCCTGCAAACAGAAACAGAAACATAGAAACATAGAAGATAGGAGCAGGAGTAGGCCATTTGGCCCCTCGAGCCTGCTCCGCCATTCGATGAGATCATGGCTGATCATCCAAATTCAGTACCCTGTACCTGCTTTCTCCCCATATCCCTTGATCCCTTTAGCTTTAAGAAATATATCTAACTCCTTCTTGAATATATTTAATGAATTGGCCTCTACTGCCTTGTGTGGTAGAGAATTCCACAGGTTCACCACTCTCTGGGTGAAGAAATTCCTCCTCATCTCAGTCCTAAATGGCTTACCCCTTATCCTTAGACTGTGACCCCTGGTTCTGGACTCCCCCGACCATCGGGAACATTCTTCCTGCATCTAGGGTTGGAATACAGGAACAGGGATACCTTGCTGCAGCTGTACAGGGCACTGGTGAGACCACACCTCGAGTACTGTGTACAGTTTTGGTCGCCTCATCTGAGGAAAGATGTTCTTGCCATGGAGGGGGTGCAGCGGCGATTCACCAGGCTGATACCAGGAATGGCGGGATTGACCTATGAGGAGAGACTATGTAGTTTAGGGATGTACACACTGGAGTTTAGAAGATTGAGAGGGGACCTCATAGAAGTGTATAAAATTCTGACAGGTCTAGACAGACTAGATGCAGAAGGAATGTTTCCCTTGGCAGGTGAGAACAGAACTAGGGGACATCATTTAAGGATAAGGGCTAAACCATTTAGGACAGAAATGAGGGGGAATTTCTTCACTCAGAGGGTGGTGAACCTGTGGAACTCATTGCCACAGAGGGCAGTGTACGCCAGCTCATTAAATATATTTAAGAGGGAATTAGATATATTTCTACAGGCAAAAGGGGTTAAGGGTTACGGAGAGAAGGCGGGGACGGGATACTGAATTGGAGCATCAGCCATGATCTCATTAAATGGCGGAGCAGGCTCGAAGGGCCGGATGGCCTACTCCTGCTCCTATCTTCTATGTATCTATGTATCTAGTCTGTCTAGTCCTGTTAGAATTTTAAAAGGAGTTTACAAAAGCCATTTCTGTAAGTACAGGATAGAAATTCAGAACAGACAATTCCCATTTATATGGACCATTCTTTCCTCTCTCGTACCTTCTGAGTTGTAAATCCCCTGTCCAACACACTCCTCCTGGGCACCACATGTGAAGGCTTTGTAGAGGGTGCAGAAGAGACTTACTGGAATGGTTCCAGGGATGAGGGATTACAGTGACGTGGCTAGAAAGAAAGACTTGCATTTAAAAAGCGTCTTTCACGACCACCGGTCCTCTCAAAGCGCTTTACAGCCAATGAAGCACTTTTGAAGTGGAGTCACTGTTGTAATGTGGGAAATAGACTGGAGAAGCTGGGGTGGTTCTCCTTGGAGCAGAGAAGGCTAAGAGGAGATTTGAGAGAGGTGTTTAAAATCACGAAGGGTTTAGAGAGAGTAAATAAAGAGAAACTGTTTCCAGTGACTGAAGGGTCGATAACCAGAGGGCACTGATTGAAGGTAATTGGCAAAAGAACCAGAGGTGACACGAGGAAAAACCTTTTTACACAACGAGTGGTTAGGATCTGGAATGCACTGCCTGATAGGCTGGTGGATACAGATTTAATAGTAGCCTTCAAAAGGGAATTGGAGAAATACTTAAAGGAGAAGAAAATGGGGAATGAGCGGGGGGAGTGGGACTAACTGGGTTGCTCTTCGAAAGAGCCGGCGCAGACTTGATGGGCCGAATGGCCTCCTTCTGTGCAGTACTATTCTAAAACTCCTCCTCCTTTCAAACCAAGATTCACCACGCCATCTCCTATTAGAACATAAGAACATAAGAAATAGGAGCAGTAGGCCAATCGGCCCCTCGAGCCTGCTCCGCCATTCAGTAAGATCATGGCTGATCTGATCCTCACCTCAAATCTAAAGAACACAAGAAGTAGGAGCAGGACCCGGCCACTCAGCCCCTGGGCCCGCTCCGCCACCCACAGGGCCCTGACCGATCCGAACTCAGCCTCATGTCCAATTTCCTGCCCGCTCCCCGTAACCCCTAATTCCCTTTACTTCTAGGAAACGGTCTATTTCTGTTTTAAATTTATTTAATGATGTAGCTTCCACAGCTTCCTGGGGCAGCAAATTCCACAGACCCACTACCCTCTGAGTGAAAAAGTTTCTCCTCATCTCAGTTTTGAAAGAGGAGCCCCTTATTCTAAGATTATGTCCCCTAGTTCTAGTTTCACCCATCATTGGGAACATCCTCACCGCGTCCACCCGATCAAGCCCCTTCACAATCTTATATGTTTCAATAAGATCGCCTCTCATTCTTCTGAACTCCAATGAGTAGAGTCCCAATCGACTCAACCTCTCCTCATACTTTTTCCCTCCCCTTCCTCGATCCAGTGACTCGATGCAGGCATAAATCTCCCGTTCAGCAGTCAGCAGAAAGGGGCAGGTCTCCCATCTGACCAACTTCCCTGTGATCTATCGGAGGAAACGACAAGCCAAGCGGACAGCGGTAAGCCCTATGATGTGGCTTCCTCGACTTCCTGAAGGCTTTTGATAAAAGTTCCACAGAAAAGGGTCGTCAGTTAAAGAAGAAAGAACGAGCTGCATTTCTGTAGCCCCTTTCACGACCACAAGACGTCCCCGAAACCAATTTGGGACGTTTGAAGTGCCGTCACCATCGTAATGGAGGAAACGACTTATGCACAGCAAGGTCCCACAAACAGCAACGTGATCCCGGCCGGACAATCTGTTTTAGTGATGTTGGAATTATAAGGAGGGTCTTAAAGGAGGGGTGATGTGGAGATGCCGGTGTTGGACAAATGTGAGAAGTCGCACAACACCAGGTTATAGTCCAACAGCTTTATTTGAAATCACAAGCTTTCGGAGCGCTGCTCCTTCGTCAGGTGAAGTGAAGAGATGCATATAGGCACAGCATATATAGTCAGAGAACACTGCCAGGTGACTACAGTTAATCTTTCCAACTGCCCTTTATCACACCTCGGCAGAGAGACAATCACGGCAATCAAAGGTGTGGATGGTGTCCAAACAGGTCAAGTCAGGAAAACATTACATCAGAGACAATGAGGTGGGGTCACAAGGGGGTCAATGTGGCAGATGCTGGAGTCTGTATGGAAAACAACAAACTGTTTTTGCTGGAAATCACAGCAGGTCCGGCCGCATCTGTGTAGAGAGAACAAGCCAACGACGACTCGAGTCTGGATGACTCTACGTCAGGTGGGGTTACATGTAGCGTGACATGAACCCAAGATCCCGGTTGAGGCCGTCCTCATGGGTGCGGAACTTGGCTCTCAGTTTCTGCTCGACGATTTTGCGTTGTCGTGTGTCTCGAAGGCCGCCTTGGAGAACGCTTACCCGAAGATCGGAGGCCTATATGCATCTCTTCACTTCACCTGACGAAGGAGCAGCGCTGCGAAAGCTTGTGATTTCAAATAAAGCTGTTGGACTATAACCTGGTGTTGTGCGACTTCTCACATTTAAAGGAGGGGTTTTGGGGGCATTCCAGAGAGTGGGACCAGGTGACTGCAGGCATGGCTGCCAGCAGCTTGGGTGATGGGGCTGCAAAAGAGGCTGGAGTCAAAGGAACGCAGAGCTGTTGGAAGGTTATAGCGCTGAAGGAGGTTCTGCACATATACAGTGATGAATATATGACACGAGAAAAGGTAATTAGCCAAAAAGAGCACAACTTCAAATACACCCTGAATAATTTGTATTCGCCACAAGTTAGCTTCAGATGAAGACTATTGAAGCCCACTGGACTCAGATAGCTCCACGTGGCTCAGGATAGGTTGTTATATACTTGGGGGGCCGGGGGGGGTATTACCCAGTCCTTTCTCATAGAATGGTTACAGCACAGGAGGCTGCCATTCAGCCCGTCGAGCCCGTGCCAGCTCTCTGCAACAGCACTTCAGCTAGTCTCACTCCCCCGCCCTTTCCCCGTAGCCCTGCAAATTTTTTTCCTTCAGGTGCTTATCCAACTCCCTTTTGAAAGCCATGATTGAATCTGCCTCCACCACCCTTTCAGGCAGTGCATTCCCGATCCTAACCACTCGCTGCGTAAAAAAGTTTTTTCCTCATGTCGCCTTTGGTTCTTCTGCCAATCACCTTAAATCTGTGTCCTCTGGTTCTCGACCCTTCCGCCAATGGGAACAGTTTCTCTCTATCGACTCTGCCCAGACCCCTCATGATTTTGAACACCTCTATCAAATCTCCTCTCAACCTTCTCTGCTCCAAGGAGAACAACCCCAGCTTCTCCAGTCTAGCCACGTAACTGAAGTTCCTCATCCCTGGAACCATTCTTGTAAATCTTTTCTGCACCCTCTCGAAGGCCTTCACATCCTTCCTAAAGTGCGGTGCCCAGAATTGGACACAATACTCCAGTTGATGCCGAACCAGTGTTTTATAAAGGTTCATCATAACTTCCTTGCTTTTGTACTCTGCCTCTATTTATAAATAGATAGTCAGATAGTCAGGATGATTTAATTTATTGGTCTGCAATTGTAAAGTACACATGCTTTTTTTTCCATCTATATATGCTCTGACGATTCTGTATCCAATTTACTTCACCTGAGGAAGGAGCGATAGTTCCGAAAGCTTGTGATTTCAAATAAAACTGTTGGACTATAACCTGGTGTTGTGCGACCTCTCTATTTATAAAACCCAGGATCCTGTATGCTATTTAACCGCTTTCACAACCTGCCCTGCCACCTTCAACGATTTGTGCACATGTACCCCGCCCCCCCCCCCCCCGAACAGGGTCTCAGTCCCAACTCCACCCATTGCATGCCTGAGACATGGATGGGGTCGGGAGCTGTGCAAGGGTCTGGCTTGCCCCATCAATGGCTGCCTTGCCTCCCCACAATCCACAGCGCGCCAGAGACCGCTCTACCTCGCCAGCGGCCACCTCAACGCGCATGCGCCACCTTGAGGGGGCCCGCAGTGCATCCTGGGCTGGGCTGGGTTGAGTCCGGTCGGAGCGAGCGAGGCAAAAAATCACCGGGTGCGTAGGAAGGAAAGAAGGGAGGGCCGGTCGGCCGGGATTGTCGGAAGCGTTCCGGGTGTTCATGAAGCCTGCACCGATCTCTCGCCACCCTCCCACAGCCGGAGACTGCTGCTCGGGCCTCGGACTCGGTGTTGATTCGATCCCGCGGAGCCCCGGCTGCGCCTGGAAGCTTCTCTCGCCGCGCCCCGCAGCGCGCATGCTCCAGACGCAGACTCCCCTCTCTACCGCGCATGCTCCAGAAGCAGACCCTCTCTACCGCGCATGCTCCAGACGCAGAGCCCTCTCTCCTGCGCGCATGCTCCAGAAGCAGACCCTCTCTACCGCGCATGCTCCAGACGCAGACCCCTCTCCCCTCCGCGCATGCTCCAGAAGCAGACCCTCTCTACCGCGCATGCTCCAGACGCAGAGCCCCCTCTCCTCCGCGCATGCTCCAGACGCAGACCCCTCTCTCCTCCGCGCATGCTCCAGACGCAGACCCTCTCTACCGCGCATGCTCCAGACGCAGAGCCCTCTCTCCTCCGCGCATGCTCCAGACGCAGACCCCTCTCCCCTCCGCGCATGCTCCAGACGCAGACCCTCTCTCTCTCTCTCTCTCTCTCTCCCGCGCCTGCGCACTGGCACCACTGACACTGAGCAGGGCTCAGGGTGTTCTGTTTTTTTTAAACATTAATTCACGGGATATGGGCGTCTCTGGCAAGGCCGGCATTTATTGCCCATCCCTAATTGCCCCTTGAGAAGGTGGTGGTGGTGAGCCGCCTTCTTGAACCGCTGCAGTCCGTGTGGTGAAGGTACTCCCACAGCGCTGTTAGGGAGGGAGTTCCAGGATTTTGACCCAGCGACGATGAAGGATCGGCGATATACTTCTAAGTCAGGATGGTGTGTGACTTGGAGAGGAACTTGGGAGGTGGTGGTGTTCCCATGCGCCTGCTGCCCTTGTCCTTCTAGGTGGTAGAGGTCGCGGATTTGGGAGGTGCTGCCGAAGAAGCCTTGGCAAGTTGCTGCAGTGCATCTTGTAGATGGTGCACACTGCAGCCACGGTACGCCGGTGGTGGAGGGAGTGAATGTTTAAGGTGGTGGATGGGGTGCCAATCAAGCGGGCTGCTTTGTGCTGGATGGCGTCGAGCTTCTTGAGTGTTGTTGGAGCTGCACTCATCCAGGCAAGTGGAGAGTATTCCATCACACTCCTGACTTGTGCCTTGTAGATGGTGGAAAGGCTTTGGGGAGTCAGGCGGTGAGACACTTGCCGCGGAATACCCAGCCTCTGACCTGCTCTTGTCAGGATGGCTGCCATGAAAACTACTGCCGTGCGCTGGATAATGTGTGTCCTTTAACGTAAAAATAGGAACAGGAGTAGGCCACTCGGCCCTTCGAATCTGCTCCGCCATTCATGGCTGATCTACCTCAACTCCACCTTCCCGCCCGCCCGATCCCCATATCCCTCGATTCCCTTGGTATCCAAAATTCTATCGTTCTCTGTCTTGAATATACTCATCGACTGAGACTCCACAGCCCTCTGGGGTAGAGAATTCTAAAGATTCCCAACCCTTTGAGTAAAGAAAGATTGGACAGGCTGGGGTTGTTTTCTTTGGAACAGAGGAGGCTGAGGGGAGATTTCATTGAGGTGTATAAAATTATGAGGGGCCTCGATAGAGTGGATAGGAAGGACCTATGGAAGGGAAGTCAATAACCAGGGGGGCATAGAATTAAAGTAATTGGTAGAAGGATTAGAGGGGAGTTGAGGAGAAATTTTTTCACCTAGAGGGTGATGGGGGTCTGGAACATTGTTTCCCCCCTAATTTTAAATGTGGTCCCTTTAACGGGCTGCGCGGCCCATTCAAAGGTTCGCACATGTTCAAAATTTCCCGTTGTGCAGCCCGGGACCGTTTATTTTACATGACCGGCAGACACCTGCGTGGCCATGCAGCTTAGAGGGAATGTTGGTCTGGAGCTCACTGCCTGAAAGGGTGGTAGAGGCAGAAATACTTAATCGCATTTAAAAAGTGCTTGGATGTGCACTTGAAGTGCCGTAACCTACAAGGCTACAGACTAAGAACTGGGATTAGGCTGGAGAGTTCTTTTTCGGCCGGCGCGAACACGATGGGCTGAATGGCCTCCTTCTGTACTGTAAACGGGCAACACGGTGGCATAGTGGTTAGCACTGGTGCCTCACAGCGCCAGGGACCCGGGTTCGAATCCGACCTCGGGTGACTGTCTGTGTGGAGTTTGCACATTCTCCCCGTGTCTGCGTGGGTTTCCTCCGGGTGCTCCGGTTTCCTCCCACAGTCCAAAAATGTGCGGGTTAGGTTGATTTGGCTATGATAAATTGACCCTTAGTGTTAGGGGGGTATTAAATATGTGGGGTTACGGGGATAGGATGGGATATGTTAGGGGAAATTAAATACGTGGGGTTACGGGGGTAGGGTGGGATATGTGTCGGTGCAGGCTCGATGGGCCGAGATGTCCTCTATCTGTACTGTGGGGATTCTGTGTGAGAAAGCAGGGACAGGGTACTGGATTTGGATGATCAGCCATGATCGTATTGAATGGTGGAGCAGGCTCGACGGGCCGAATGGCCTACTCCTGCTCCTAGTTTCTATGTTTCTAAACATCTATCATTCTGTGAAGAAATTTCTCCTCATCTCAATCGTAAATGGCCGAACCCTTATTCTGAGACTGTGACCCCTGGTTCTAGACTCCCCAGACAATGGAAACATCCTCCCTGCATCTCCCCTCAGAATCTTGTATGTTTCAATGAGATCACCTCTCACTCTTCTAAACGCCAGAAAGTATAGGCCCAGTCTACTCAATCTCGCCTCAAAAGTTTAATGTGGGAAAATGCGAGGTTATCCACTTGGGTAGGAAAAATAAAAAAGCAAATTATTATTTAAATGGGGAGAGATTACAAAATGCTGAGGTACAGAGGGATCTGGGGGTCCTTGTACATGAATCACAAAAAGTTAGCATGTAGGTACAGCAAGTAATTAGGAAGGGAAATGGAGTGTTGGTCTGTATTGCAAAGGGAATGGAGTATAAAAGTAGGGAAGTCCTGCTACAACTGTACAGGGTGTTGGTGAGGCCACACCTGGAGTACTGTGTACAGTTTTGGTCTCCTTATTTAAGGAGGGATATACTTGCACTGGAGGCAGTTCAGAGAAGGTTCACGAGGTTGATTCCGGAGATGAAGGGGTTGTCTTATGAAGAAAGGTTGAGCAGGTTGGGCCTATACGCATTGGAGTTTAGAAGAATGAGAGGGGATCTTATTGAAACATATAAGATTCTGAAGGGGCTTGACAGGGTAGATGCAGAGAGAGGATGTTTCCCCTCATGGGGGAATCTAGAACTAGGGGACATAATTTCAGAATAAGGGGAAACCCCTTTAAATCGGAAATGAGGAGGAATTTCTTCTCTGAGGGTCGTGAATCTTTGGAATTCTCTTCCCCAGAGAGCTGTGGAGGCTGAGTCATTGAATATATTTAAGGTGGAGATAGACAGATCTTTGAACGATAAGGGAGTCGAGGGTTAAGGGGAGCGGGCGGGGAAGTGGAGTTGAGGCCAAGATCAGATCAGCCATGATCTTATTGAATGGTGGAGCAGGCTCGAGGGGCCAAATGACCACCTCCTGCTCCCACATCTTATGTTATGTTCTTATAGGACAAACCCCCCCCCCCCACCCACCCCAGGAATCAGTCTAGTGAACCTTCGTTGCCCTCCCTCCAAGGCCAGCCTCAGAAAACTTCAATCCGATTATTTAATCGTGACAGCTTTTGGTAATAGTTCCGTATTCTGATTATATTTCAGTGAGCGAGTGGTCAGTCTGTGGAACAGGCTGCTCCCCAGGGCAGACGGCAGAAGCAGTTAGCGCTGATTCGTTCAATTGCAA
The DNA here is from genome assembly GCA_030390025.1 of Squalus acanthias. Taxonomy (NCBI): domain Eukaryota; kingdom Metazoa; phylum Chordata; class Chondrichthyes; order Squaliformes; family Squalidae; genus Squalus; species Squalus acanthias. Next base: position 958,583 of record JASTWF010000060.1, read on the forward strand.
ATTGGACAGATTTCTTTCAGAAAACAACATTTTGGGATCCGGTGTATGAGGAATTTGAGATGTGACGTGTGGTAAGTGTCGCGTGCGCGGGAGGAACAGGTGACTGTGGTCTTATGGTTCCTGAAGCTCTCCACCACTGGGGTGCTCCTCGCCTCATGTCTGGGTCTGTGGTAGACTAATCGATGGAGACCGATTACTATGATGAGTCAGCAACTCCTTTTATTGTATCTCGCGACTCTTTTCTTCTTAGGCAGTCCCTCGGAGCCGAGGATGACTTGCTTCCACACTAAAAATGAGTTCTCAGGTGACTGATGAGTCCAATGCGCGGGACCAACAGTCTCTGTCACAGGTGGGGCAGACGGTGGTTGAAGGGGTGGGTGGGGTGCTTGGGTTGACGTGCGCTCCTTGCGCTTGGCTTCCGCTTGCTCCCGGCGAAGAGACTCCAGGTGTTCTCTGGCGCCTTCCCGGATGCTTCTCCTCCACTTTGTGCGGTCTTGGGCCGGGGATTCCCAGGTGTCGGTGGGGATGTTGCACTTTTTCAAGGAGGCTTTGAGGGTGCCCTTGAAGCGTTTCCTCTGCCCACCTGGGGCTCTCTTGCCGTGCCGGAGCTCCGAGTAGAGCGCTTGTTTTGGGAGTCTCGTATCGGGCGTGCGGACGATGTGGCCCGTCCATCGGAGCTGTATCACGCGACTACCAGGAAGGTAGAAGGCAAACTAGATGGACCTTGGTTTTTTTCTCGTCTCGCACTTCCTATGTTCCTACTTTCTCATTCTTTCCCAACCGGAGTTGAGGCATCAACCCATCACGCCTCTTTTATTGAAACAAGGACCGGAAACGCTCAGCACGGTTAATGCTTCCGTTGCGGACCCTACTCTTTTGTGTCGATCAATCTAAGAGCAAGGGGAAACATCCGTAAGGGTGACCCTGAGCTTCCGGTCGCCTGTCACTTTAATTCTCCGCTCCACTCCCACTCTGATCTCTCTGTCCTCGGCCTCTTGCACTGTTCCAATGAAGCTCAACGTAAGCTCGAGGAACAGCACCTCATCTTTCGATTCGGTACTTTACAGCCTTCTGGACTCAACATCGAGTTCAACAATTTCAGACTATAATCCCTGCCCCCATTTTTCAGGCTGTATGATTTTGCCATCCCCATTTGCAACATTTATGGGCCAGAAATTCGGCTCTCCGGCTTCCCGCGGGTGCAAGGATCGCTGCCGTTCTGCTTCGGGCCCGCGTGGGATTCCGATCCTGGGCCTCCTACAGCTGCTGGCG